>JAPKLY010000112.1:329581-410949 GCA_026898435.1 Prunella vulgaris | reverse complement strand
ATCCTATCCATCCTAGCATGCAAAAGGTCTCTTGGTGTATTAATCAAGCCAACTAGTGTCTAGATCTCTCTACAACACAAAGTAAAGGCTCTATTGGATGTCTATATCTCTCTACAACTTTCAACACTCCAATTAAGAGGTCTATGGCAAATATGCAATTCTCATTGGTCATACAAGCTAAATATCAAACACTTGGTGTGCATAAAGTTCCTATAGCTCAATTATCATTTCATTGCTAAAACATATAAGCCATACATTCCAATTAAACATCCCAAGCATTCATACAAGTCATTAATAAGAGAACTAATCCAACAAGATCACTAATTCATGCATAGGATTAACAAGAGACTAAATTCACCATAGTATTCATGCAACCATGCAACAAGGATATTAGCCCATGGCTAATTGGAATAAAAATCGACAATTAACAATGTAAACATCATGATTAACACTAATATGAAATGAAATACAAGAAATCTTACCAATTGTTGGAGAATTGAAATACAAGCATCAAACCTTGAAAATGCTATCTCTAAATCCGGAATGCAAAATACAAAACTGAACCGTAGAAACGTAGCTTGAATCGAGAGAAGAACATAGGAACAAAAGGATCTAAAATCCGACAGACGGATCAAAAGTTATGGTAGAAAGAAGATTGAATCTAACTAAGAACCCACTAAGTAACTACCTAATTCTCTCTCTAAACTAATCTAAGAACTTGGAATAATGATGATGATTCTTGAAAATCTGATCCTTGATCTATTTATAGTGTCCACAACTCTTAGTCCAAAGTGTCCTTCATTAAACGAGCTAAAATACAAAAATAGCCCTGAAATTTCGGACTTTTTGCACTCCTGTCGCCCAAGAGCTGTAGGGCTGTCGACCAAGCTTGGTCGGCAGCTTGGTCGACATGGGTGCCTTTTGTCGTCCAAGAGTGCTAGGTCTGTCGATCCAGCTTGGTCGACACTCCACTCGACAAATGGCTGTCTTTCCAGGGATGTTGGTCGCGAGAGGCCTGTCTTCCGAAGAAGGAACGTCTGTCGCCCGAGGCCTTAATCTCGGTCGATGAGTGACTTCCTTGTTTTTGTCATATCTTGAGCTCTAGAACTCCGATTGACTAGATTCTTTTTGCGTTGCGACCCTCGCTTCAAGCTCTTCAACATGGGACATCAATTTCACCATTTGGCTCAACTCCAAAATCTCGGACTTTTCTCAAACTTGTTCGTTTCTTCCTTGTTTTGCTCGTTTTTCACTACAAAACACAATTTCCTTGCCAAAAAGGGTTATATGCACAAAGTATAGCATTTAAGGGTCAAATATGAACATAAGCACATCAAAACCATATAGAAATGGATGCAAAAACATGCAATTATGACCCTAATCAGGTGTATTTGTTATTTTTGTACTTTATAATATTATGTATCACATTGTGTTTTTAATAAATAAATCTTTTTACTAAAAAGAATTATTTTAATTGGTGTATTTTTATTATTATTTATAATACTAAAGAGTCTTTGTTTGATAATTTTGGTTAAAAATATTTTGGTTGTAATTTTTTAATGTACAAATTATGTATTTTTTTAGATTATAAATAATTATAATTTTTAATTATTTTGGTTAAATGTAGCTTTATGTATATTTATTTAATATAAAATTTTATAACATAATAAAATTTGATTGAATAATTTTGGCATTTCAATAATTTAATTTATCCATTTTTATCTACTTCTTCTTCTTCTTTATTTTTGTAAATTTGAGACTTTGGCATTACATAATTTTTGTTAAGTGTTTTTATTCTTTTTTTACTTTTTTTGTTTATTAAAAAAATTTTAATTTATTTTTTGGCCTTTAATTTTTTATTTTGAAACTGATTAATAGATTTTTTGAATTCTTTATTAAAGAATGTTAAAAAATAGTTTAAATCTAAAATTTATTTAAAGAAGAAATATTTAACTTACAATTGTATCGTGTATTAAAATTTTGTCATACCTCTTTTTTAATTTTATTTTATATGCTTCATATAAGTATTTTTATTTGTATTTTATTGTGGGTGAGTTTCATTTTCTATTAAATTAGTTTTATATTTATTTTATTTCAATATATATATATATATATATATATATATATATTCTTTCGATTTTATATACTTATTAGTTTAAATAAAAATAGTATATATGTATAGTTGCTAATCTTATGTATTAAAAATGATATATATATATATAATAAATTTCTAAATATAATTTATTTTTAGGTATTTTAATTTATTTATGTATTTAATTGTATAGATTAATACACATTAATTAATATAAATTTTATTTTTATGTATATGTTATTTTATTTTTATACTCTTTTGACACGTACAATTATTAGTCGTTGATAATATATTTTTGTTGTCTTTTATATATCATTAGATATTTCAATAAAATTAATGTGATGATATTTTATTTTTAAATTTATACTTAGTATGTAATAATGGATAGTATTGTATTTTTTTATACTTTATAAATTTAGTTATCCCATTGTGTTTTTAGTAAATAATAAGTTTTAATTAGTGTACATATTTTATTTGAAATTATTTCACAGTATAAGTTTTTAATTATTTATTTTTTGTATATGTCAGGATTTGATCCAATATTTTTGTTATAAATTAATTTTTTATTTTCATTTACGTTTACAAAAAAAAAAAAAATTATAAGATTCAATTTTGAATTGTATCAAGAATTTAGTTTTTCTTTTGGTAATATATATTTTTATATATTTTTGTTTCAAATTTTTATAATTTGATTTGTGTTTTAAATTATGTATGTTCATTGTTGTTTTTATATTAAAATTATCAATTACATGGATATTAATTTTTGAATTATTATTTTATATTAAATATATGTACCCTTTTTTATATTTAATTGCTTTATTTATCTAATATTTAAGTTTTTTTTTTTTTACAATTATATGTTCCTTTTTGTTTTTATATTAGGATTAGAGATATATTTCTCCTATAACTTTGCACAATTTTAATTTGTTAAATATGTATTACATATTTCGATTTTTTATCCTATAAATTCTATTGTTTTTGTTTTATCTTACTCCTTTTAAAATTTACATAGAAGAGCAATTATCAAAATATATTTTTCAAAAATATTAAAAAATTTCAAATTTAGAGGACTAATATTCCTAAAATAAAATTAAAATGACTGATATAAAAAAATCAATACTTACATGACCAATATCAACAACATTTAATCCATATGGTAAAAAAATATTGAGTCAATTTATGAAATGTTAAATTGTTTGATCCCTTTGCGTAAAAATAATATTTTTTTTAAAATTAATTCTTATAATTTTATTGATATATGCAATTAATCAATTTTTTTGTTAATTTTTATTTTGTTTATAATTTTATAAAATATTTCACAAATTTATTGTAAAATACTCCCTTCATCCCAATATATATTTTACATTTTACAATTTTCATCTACCCCACTATATATTTCTCATTTTCTTTTTTACCTTTTTTGGAAACTATTATTTACGTTTTTACTATTACTTTCATTACTTTTTATACTATTTTCATTACTTTTTTATTTTTTACGTCATATCACTTATACTTTTTTACTTTTGTCTTAATACATGTTCCAAAAATTAATGAGCAACATATAGTGGAACATATGGAGTAGTTTTTTTATTTATCTGAGTTTATGCAGGAATTTATGAGGAAGTTGCAAAGGTCATGTGTCATTAACAATAATCAACTATCATCTTTGGAGAATTTAGAATATATGTCTTTCTAAAAAATTTATATTTAGAACATTTATTATTTTAAATGATTTTTTTAAAGTTGTTCTTTTAAAATTCATTGTAATTGTTTTGGGTAATTTTATAATCTCTTTATTTTGCAGGCAGTGGAAATTCACAATTATAGATATTACAAATGATCATTCATCTTCAACATTTCGTTATGGTTTTTGAAACGAGAATTATAATTTAAATGAGGAATTGCATCAATATCAATCATCTCATGCTTTTAAAAACGGTAACATTGCATAACTATTTTTATTATTTAAATTTTTCGAAATACATTTTAACATATTAATTTTATAAAATTAAAATTTTTTTCTTTAATTGTGTTTCAGTTTGTGGCACAAGTAGACAAGATACATATGAAAATTATTCTGGAAAATTTTTAATTCCTTCATTTTTGAATAAAGATGATACTCATATACAAGAGTTAAAGATCTATGGAACCAATATTCATTGATGCTCTTCCATCCAATAATAACAGTAAAGATCTGGTTGATTGTGATACTGATGAATTACTTAATTACCATAACCGTGTTGATTGTAAGTCCTTTTTAATACCTTTTTATTTTTACTGTATTTAAGATAGTATTAATTGTTTTAATTTTATAAGGTATTTATGTATTTCATTTTGATTTTTCAGATGTTGAAAATTGGGATATTGGTGATCCAATTCATCGATGTCAATATTGTGGTGCTATGTTTTGGCTAGATGAACGGTTAAAATCTCAAAAATGTCATGCATCCTAAATTTTCTTTGTGTTGTTCACAAAGAATAATGCAGTTGCCTTTAATGTCCCAACCTCCATTTCTTTTTTGAGATTTGATTTGAGGTCATAATGACAGGAACATACATTTTTTGAAAAATATTCGTTCATTTAACCATATGTTTTGTTTTACATCTTTAGGTGGAACAATTGATAGAAATTTAAATAGTGGTAATACTTTTCCTGTTTTCCGGTTACATGGGCAGAATTATCCCAAATTAGGGAGTTTGCTTCCTAATGGTCCAGTTCCACATTTATGATACTGATTTCTAATAGAATTCAATCTGTTAGGTATTATTTTCTAATTTTATTAATTAAAATTTTAGCAAAAATAATTTAATTTTAGTTTATTTAGTAAACTTTATTTTTTATATTATTATTTTAAGGTCAGAAGATAGATTACACACAATTGAAGCGGGTATTGTATCTGATTTAAAGGAGATGTTGGATGAATGTAATGTGTTAATTCAAAGGTTTAGAACTGCAAGAAAATAATTTACTGTCGGACATAGAACAATTACCATGAGGTTAATTGGAAATAGATTCTATGATCCAAGGACACATAATTTACCTACAGTTTCTGAAGTCGCGGTCGTTCTTATTGGTGACCTCGACAATACTACTGGTGTTCGAGATATTATAGTTGAAACTTGCTCCGGGAAATTGCAACGCATAACTGAGTTAACTCCATCTTATCTTGCTTTACAATATTCTCTTCTTTTTTCCTTTTGGTGAAGATGGATATAGAGAAGATAAACCTTTTTCACAGTCTGCGCGGAGGGTTGGACACATGACAAAAATTAGTATAAGAGAGTTTTTTGCTTTTCGTCTTCAAGAAAGAAATGGAGAACCACCAACGTTACTTTCTTGCAAATGGTTAACTCAACAATTCATTGTGGATGCTTACACTATGGTTGAATCTGCATGGCTTTTGCATATAAAGAATCATCAAAAGGAACTTCAATGTGATATGTACAATGGTCTTCAAGATGCTTATTTACGTGGAGAAAGAGATGCAAGAGTTGTTGAGAAACGTATTGTGTTACCACCTTCATTTACTGGAGGCCCTCGGTATATGCTGCAGAATTATCAAGATGTTATGGCTATATGTCGTTGGACTGGCTACCCACAGTTTTTTATAACAATTATATGCAACTCAAAATGACCAGAAATTGTTCGATGCATGTCACTTAGGGATCAAAATCCTGAAAATTGTCCTGATATAATTTATCGTATATTCAAAGTAAAATTGGATGGATTGATTCGTGATATTCGTCAAGATAAGATTTTTGGTAATGTCAAAGTAGGTACAATTTTTAATTACAATATTTTTTTAGTATTTTTAATTATATATATGTTTTAAAAAATTTTAAATCTATATTGTTATTAATATATTTATATTTTTTTCCAGTTTAGTATACAATTGAGTTTTAGAAAAGAGGACTCCCTCTTACTCAGATACTCAGATTTTAGTTTTTCTTAAAAAATACAAAGATTCTCCTTCTCCTGATGATATTGATAGGATTATATCTACTGAATTGCCGGATGAAGTTACTGATAAATCATATTTTGAGGCAATTCGTGATTTTATGATGCATGGTCCTTGTGGTCCTACAGTTAAGTACTCTCCATGCATGTCTGAAGATGGTGAGTGTACAAAAAAATTTCCCAAAATTTTTTCTTCCGAGAGTTCATTTGGAGATGATGGATATCATATATACAGGAGAAGGAATGATGGAAGAATTGTTAAAAAGAAAGATTTTGTTATGGATAATAGATATGTGGTTCCTCATAATAGATATATTCTTTTGAAGTATGACACACATTTCAACGTTGAATGGTGTAATCAATTCAGAGTCATTAAATACTTTTTTAAGTATGTCAATAAAGGACATGATCGTGTGACAGTTCTACATATTCTAATCTTTTAACTGATATGATGAGATCAAAATATACTTTGATTGTAGGTATATTTCTCCGTGTGAAGCTTTTTGGAGATTATTTGGTTATGAGATCAACTATAGATATCTATCTGTTGAACGTTTGATGTTTCATCTTTCGGGTGGACAGCATGTTGTTTTCAGAGATTTGGAGTCATTAAATTCGGTGTTAAACAATCAGTGTAAAAACTAGCATGTTCTTAGCTTGGTTTGTGTTAAACAAATGGTTTATAAAGCTGCTAATTTAACATATGTTCAAATTCCTCAGTTTTTTGTTTGGAAGAGAAATTCAAGGATTTGGGAACCTATACAAAGAGGTTTTACAGTTGGACATTTTTGTTATGTGCCTCCCGATAGTGGAAAAGTGTATTATTTAAGGATTTTGTTAAATGTTGTTACCAGACCAAAGTATTTTTAGGACATAAAAACATTTTGAGGCATTTTGTATCCTACATTTCGTGATGTATGTTTTGCCAGAGGTTTGTTAGAAAGATGATCAAGAGTATGTTTATGGTTTTGAAGAAGCAAGTAAATGGGCTTCAGCATCTTCAATGAGGTCTTTGTTTGTCACTTTGATCACATCTGGATCTTTAAACAATCCTTGTGACACATTAATATTTATTGGAAGTTTATGTCAGATGATATCTTATACAAGAGAAGAAAAATATTCCGTTTTCCAGGTATTTTATTTTTTGTGTTGTATATTTTTTTATTTTTTACTTTTTCAATTATATTATAATGTAAATGAATTTACTATGTTTTTGTTTGCATAAATATATATCGAGATCTAAGTAGCAATTTAAAAATATTTAGTATTATTTCATTACTTTTATAGTATAATAAAATACATTACGTTATATTTTATAAAAAAATGTGTGTATGTATATGTATTTCATGTGAATTTTTTTTATATCTAGCATTCTGTTAAATTTAAGTATAATTTAGTAATTGTATTGTATAATTATTAATTTTAAAATTTTGTTTAAAATTATATTTTGTTATATACTATTATTGTATTTAAGTTAAACAATATTCAATAAATGACAATTTAAATAATTAGATTTTCTAATTTTTTAAATTTTAACTTTATTTTTTATGTTTGAAGAATTAAGGATGACAGAAGATGAGATTAAAAATTATTGTCTTTTGGGGATTGAAAATATGTTGCGTCCAATTGGAAGGAGTTTACAAATTTTTGAAGGGATGCCTTTGGTTGTTCATGATAACAATTTGACAACACGTAATAGGATTATTTTAAGTGAATTATCTAATAATAAGGTGGAATTGAGAGTGGAGCATGAAGTTTTGCTGAGTAGATTGAATGATGAACAACGGGTTGTTTATGATACAATCATTAAGTCAGTATTTTCAGATATTGGAAGAGTCTTTTTTGTATATGGTTACGGATGTACTGAAAAAACTTTTTTGTGGAAAACATTATCTGGAAGACCCTGGTCTGATGGTAAGATAGTTCTAAATGTTGCTTCGAGTGGCATAGCTTCCCTTTTACTTCCTGGTGGACGAACTGCTCATTCAAAATTTTGTATTCCAATAAGTTGTTTGGAAGATTATACATGCAATATAAAACAGGACAACCATTTAGCAGAACTTTTAATAAAATACAATCTTATAGTCTGGGATGAAGTACCAATGGTTCATAAGCACTGTATTGAAGCTTTGAATTCTTCATTGAGAGATATTATGTAGTTATGTGAGTCATCACGTTGTGGGATACCTTTTGGAGGAAAGACAATTGTCTTTGGTGGTGATTTTCGATAAATTTTACATGTAATTCTAAAAGGGAAGAAACAAGATATAGTACATGCTATCATAAACTCTTTCGATTTATGTAATTCATGTACAGTTTTAAAATTGACAAGGAATATGAGCTTGCATAATTTGGAATCTGTTGAAGGGAAAGATGAAATGAAATCATTTTCAGAATGGATTCAATCGATTGATGATGGAACTATAGGGTCAAAAATGAATTATGGATCAGATATTGTTATTCCAGATGACATTTTATTGAAATGTGGTGATGATTCAGTTTCATGTATTATTGATTATGTGTATCCTGATTTTGAGTCTAGGATGTTCGATCACCAATTTTCACAAGACAAAGCTATTCTAGCACCAACTCTGGATTCCATTAGATCTATAAATGATTATATTAGTGGATTAAATGACAGAGAACTCAAAAGGTATTTAAGTTGTGATAGTATTTGTAGATCTGATTCGAAATTTGATTCTCTAGCTAATGTTCATACACCCAAATTTTTGAATACTTTGAAGTTTCCTGGAGTTCCTGATCATGACTTAAATCTTCAAGTTGGCACACCTATTATGCTATTGAGAAATATTGATCATTCAAGAGGGCTTTGTAATGAACGGGGTTTATTTTACTGCTTTTGACTAATTTAAATTAAATATTTGTTAACATTTATCGTTATAGTATTTTATAAAATTATATTGATATATGTCTATTTTTATGGACGTTGGTAATCACTCGATTGTGCAATAAAGTAATTGAAGCTAAAGTTCCCACTGGTATTAGTGCTGGTGAATTAGCTATGATTCCTAGATTGTCATTGACTCATTCAGATCCTAGATTACCATTTAAGTTCACGAGAAGATAATTTATGTTGATTGTTTCTTATGCAATGACTATAAACAAAAGTCAAGGATAATCTTTTTTTCATGTTGGAGTATTCCTTAAAAAACCTGTATTCAGTCATGGTCAGCTGTATGTTGCAATTTCTAGAATTATAAAATGCCATGGTTTAAAAATAATGTTGTGTTATGATAATGACCCTAACGGAAATACAACGAAAAATGTTGTATATTAGGAAGTGTTCAAAAATATTTAGGGTTTTTTATATGTAATTTTGTTTTGAATTTTCTTATTGTATATATTGCGTTTCTAATGAAATAGTTTTATTTTTAATTTTTATTTTATTTTTACTTATGTAAATTATTTAAAATTTATATAACTATACATCAATGTAATTATTTATAAATAATAATTATTCTCATAAAAATTTTATGAATTTGTTATAAATTAAACTCTATTGATGTATGGTAAAAAAGATGAACACTAATTTTAAAATACTATGATGATTTAAATTTGACATCAATTAAAGCAAGTTGTAAATTAACTGTTATCACTGTCTCTAATAAGATGAAAATAATATTGTTTATTAGGTCATAGTTTGAAACTGTCTATATTTTTGTTTCACAATAATGGAGTAAAATTCTGGGGTGAGAAATTAATTAAATAATTTGGAGTATTATAATTTCTCGGTCGTGAAATCTACTCAAATAACCGAGTGTATTTTTTATTTGTTGTAACATGATTTTTTACATCTTCATTGGTTTAGTGCAATTAAATTTTTTTAGTATGTCTTATGTGAAATTCTTCATGTTCTAATTCTGATGGTATTAATTATGAAATAAAGGAAATTTTTTTCATCCTATAATTTTATTACTTTTATTATCTTTGTTTTGCTAACTTTTATTTATTGATATTAATCCTGTAGGATACATTTTTTTTGTCCAACTGAATTTTAAGTTTTAATTATAGTTCTATAACTTAACGGTTTTTTTGTTTTCGTCAGGTTTTATTAGTTTTTTAGTTTTAGTCCTATAAGTGTTGGTAGATTGCAGGACAAAGATTAAAAAAAAAAAGTAAGTTACAGGATTTATAATCAAAATTTAGATTTAAATAGAATAAAATTCAAAAAAAGGTAAAGCTATAGGACTATAATCAAGATTTATAATATTGAAGGATCAATATATAAAAATATGTTTAGTTATATGAATTTTTTTTTTAATTAAAAAAAAAATTCCAAATTTATTCTTTATTTTTTAAGTAATAAAATATATATACGATTGGCTTCTGTGCAACGCACGGGTAGGTACATAACTAGTTAATGTAAAAGAAGAATATAGAGATTTGGAAGGATCAGGCGATATTTTGGATTGAGAGAGATGTGATAAAAGCGGCGCAGGGAGAAAACTCGTAAATATAAGTGATTAAGATTATAAAAAAGCATAAATATTATAAAATATATCAAAATTATAAAAAAATTGTAAACATCAGTATAGAAATTATAAAATTATAAAATTAATGTAGAAGAAATTATAAAATTACAAATTAATGTACAAAAAGAATATAGGGATTTGTGTTACATTTAACTGAAGGATGATTGATATTTGAAATTTGGATTGAGAAATGTGAATGAAGCAGCGCAGGGAGAAATGATAATTAGTTATTGTAATAAAACATGTGTTTATGTGTGTATAATGTATTTGTATATATAGATATGGAGAACGGTTTCTAACGATTTTGGATCAGTAGAGATAGTCACGTAGGATAATTTTTATTTATTTCTAATTGACATTACACAAATAATTTTTTTTTATTTAAAATGAGAAATAAAAATGTTTGAAAATGAGAAATAAAAAAATGACACGTAGGATAGAGAAGAAAAAGAAAAAAAAACATAAAAAGGAAGAAAATTAACATTACACAAATAATTTTAAAATTAAATTATAAACTTTAATTTAAAAAAATTACAAATAATTACACAACTACACGATCACACGATTAAATAACATTACAAAAATAATTTTTTAAAATTTTTTACATGATTATTAGTTTAAATTATTAACATTACACAAATAATTTTTTTTTATTTAAAATAAGAAATAAAAATGTTTGAAAATGAGAAATAAAAAAAAATGCCATGTAGGATAGAGAAGAAAAGGAAGAAACATAAAAAGGAAAAAAAAATTATAAAATAAGAGAAATAGTAGATAGTGAAATTTAGCGGTGATCATGATTATTATTTTAAATTATTAACATTACATAAATAATTTTTTTTTTTTAAATGAGAAATAAAAATGTTTGAAAATGTGGAACGTTGTAGTGGATGTCGTTAGTCGGTTACAATTTATTTATTTATGTAAATTTAAATATCATTAAGATTTTTTTTATAGATGGAAAGAGGAAAGTGTCAAATAATTTTAAAATTAAATTATAAACTTTAATTTTAAAAAAAATTACAAATAATTACACAACTACACGATCAAATAACATTACAAAAATAATTTTTTTTAAATTTGTCATGATTATTATTTTAAATTATTAACATTACACAAATAATATTTATTTTTTATTTAAAATGAGAAATAAAAATATTTGAAAATGAGAAATATAAAAATGACATGTCGGATAGAGAAGAAAAGGAAAAAACATAAAAAGGAAGGAAAATTGAAAAATAAGAGAAATTGTAGATATTTTAAATTATTAACATTACATAAATAATTTTTATTTTTTAATTTAAAATGAGAAATAAAAATGTTTGAAAATGAGAAATAAAAAAAATGACACGTAGGATATAGAAGAAAAAGAAAAAACATAAAAAGGAAAAAAAATTGAAAAATAAGAAAAATAGTAGATACTGAAATTTAACAGTGACACGTAGGAGAGAGAAGTTTGTGAATTAGATAATAGGTTGATATATCACATAGGTGAGATATTTATGGGAGTGTTAAGATAAAATAAAAGTTCAAACCAAATGCTTAATAAGTTCAAATTCAAATTGATAAGTTTCAATTCTAATTGCTTACAAGTTCAAATCAAATAATTGACAAATCAAAATCAAATATATCACATAGGTGAGATATTTATGGGAATGTTAAGATACTAAATTAAATTAAAATTCAAATTGCTTACAGTTATGAAGTTAATAAATTTAAAATCGAACTTTTACAGAAAAATAGATTGAACTTTAGTAACGTAAGTTTGAACTTTTACTTTTTTTTGAACTTATGTATATCTCGTATTGTTATAAGTAAAAGCAAAAATAATAATAAATATAAAAATTGTTAGGTGGGGTTCTTTTTTCCATGTGGAGGAATGGAGTGTGGAGGTTGTATACATGTGTGATTACGTGGGGACAAGGTAAAACAAAAATTTTGGGTGGGGATGGGATTTTACTTTTGTTCCAACAAGGTGGGTGGGGAAAGGCAAGAGGTATAGGATGGTGGTGGGTGGTTAATGAGTTGGGGGTGGGTCAAAACCTAGAAAACTAGGAAAATGGGTGGAGGGTAATTTTTAAAAAGTTTGTGATCTCAGAGCAAAAAAATATAGAAACATAGTACCTTAGAGGCAATTTCCCTAATCCTTAATATTTATCCTTAAGGTTTTATTATCAATTAACACCAAAGATATATAAAATACTTTTTTAAACATATATAGTTCATACCATTAAACCAACTGATTAGGGTAATAATTGCATCATATTTGGTGTATTCTAGCATGATATTGAGTGATTTATATGTATTATTGACCCTAATATGCTATATATTGTGTTATTCATTCTTTTGTGGAAGAAAGTTGTTTTTATAGGGAAAAACGGGCAAAATCGAGGAGATTACGATGAGGAAGGCGAATTGATGAGATCCGAGCATTTAGGGAGGCTTAAATGACCAAGAGAAAGACCCTATGAAGCTTGGACGAGCAATTGGATCAAAACGAAAAAAAATCAGAATCGAACATCGGAGGTTGTGCCTTGCTCGAGCGTCGGACAAGCCTGATCGAGCGCAAGTCCTCCTTGTTAGAGCGGAAGGAAGCCTGACCCTAAGCTAGGGGGTGCGCTCGACCAGCCTTCATGGTGCGCTCAACCAGCCTTGTTCGAGCGCCTATGAACTGTTGCTCGAGCGCTAAGTCCGATTTTGAGGAAATTAAGGGCAAATTCATCTTTTCATCCATTTAATGAGGGGCAAATGAGTCTTAATGTTTGGAGCACTATAAATACCCCTTGAATCAGATTTTGTGGGGAATTCATTAGACTTTTCAATAGATTCTTAGCTTAGAGATTAGAGAGAGATTACTAAGTGGGTTATACTTTGATTGATCTTCTTATTTTACCAATTACTTTTGATCCGACCGTTGGAATTTCAATCCGTTCATTGCAGTAGATTCTCTATTACGTTAGCTACATTTGTACGGTAGGACTTATCATTTCAAGCTCCGTATTAGAAGTTAGCTTTTGAAGGTATCTGGAGTGTATTTTTATTTCACCTACAATTGCTAAGTTTCCTTGTAATTCTCTTACTTTAGTCTTAATCATGATTGTAATTAGCTTAATTCTAGATTGTACTTGCCAATTAGCCATGGGCTAATTTCCTTTTGCATTGGTGTATAGAGATTATGGTGTAGCTTAATTCTATGCATGAATGAGTTAGCTTGATGTATTAATTCTCTATTCTGATGATTGATTGAACTATTGGTATAAGCATTTGGATGTTTTGAGCTCAGATGAGTTAGCAGCATATGAGAATTGAGTTAATTCAATGATGTTCATGATTGATAATTGTGCACACCAAGTGTTTGTGTTAATGTTTCTTTGTCAATGAGAATTGTTTAAGAGCTAAGAACAACTCAAGTAGAGTATTAAGTGTTTTAGTGAGAACTAATCATTTGATAGAGTTTATTGGCTTGATTAATACCTCTTGTGATACTTATGCTTGCTAGGAATGACAAGTTGTTAAATGAACTCATAATTGAAATACTCCAATGCACACTACCAACACTTGCTCTCCATGTATTGCATTCTATTGCACACACCGAAGGATTTACAATTTAATGCGGAAATAATTTGGAATGGATGGGAATGAATCCCATTAGTGGACTCAATGCTTTAATTCGATACTAAAAAAATTTAAATGAGTGGTATTTATACAAAACAATTATCAAAATGACTAGAAAAGAATTTTGAGACATTACATGGCAAAAAAGGAATTTAACCAAGAAAAAATGGCTAAAACAGAAAATTTCCCTTAATTTAATGTAGGTGGTCAAACTAGAATCTTTTAACTTTTACTTTATTGTCTCATTATAAGTTTATCTTTTCTTTTTTTTGTATATTTCATAATATTTATCATCCCATAAAAAACAAAAATAACACTCCATATATTAATATACAAATACTTCTGAAACACATGCACCCTCTGTCCCAAGATGATTTTCACACTTCCTTATATAGACGTCCCAACTCTTTTTTCACACTCCAAAAAAGGAAACAATGTACACTCACAAAAGTCAATAAAATATATTTTTTATATTTTATTATTTAATTTTACATTCATATACTTCGTTTTTTCTTAATATGCGTGCAATCCAACCAATGAAAAAAATGTTGGGACGTAACTTTTTACAATCCAAAACAATGAGAGAAAGAAAAAACATATTTTGGGATAGACAGATACTATTTAATCTATAATAAATTATGTTATTAACTTAGAATATAAGTTTTTATTTTTTTATAAATTAATAATGTATTAATCTATATATTAACCAGTAATATAAAGTAGACTACGTAGTTAATAAATTATAATAATTTATATGTGTGGTGGGTCGATTGACATTTATATATAATATTTGGCGTTCCATAATTTAAATTAAAAATTGAAGTCATGGACTGGACTAACTTGTTAGCTCACAACTCAAATTGGACTGAATTGAGTTCTCTTATTTTAGGCCCAATTAAAAAATAGGCAAGCCCAATCCAATCCACAAACATGGTTTGACCTGATGGGTTATGCTGGACGGGCCGGACGGTTCAAATTGGCCCAGGTTATTCTCACTAGCCTTTTGGTAAATACACTAGCCTAGCCGGATGAATAAACTATCTTTTTGGGAAATACACTACCCTTTGTTCGGTAATTTTTTTCAAAATTTTTTTATTTTTTCAAAAAAAATTTCGAACCTAGTGTAAAAATGAAAATTTGTTAGAAAATTTTTGCCGAAAATTTATAAAAATTTCGAAAAAAAATATCGAACATATTAAAAGTAGTGTATTTCCCAAAATGGCTGGTGTCAATAACATGGGCCGTTCAAATTGACACATCTAAGTCCATTATAAATAAAGTATAGAGTAGAGATAAAATGATTACTATCATTTTTAGAGTAGACATACTTTTCGTGAACGACTAAATAAAAAAATTAAAAAATAGACACAGTTTTAGTCGTTGGAGGAAATATGTATTAAAAACTAGCAATAACCTATCATTTTCATTTTAAGAGAAAAATTTATTTTTATTATTCAGTTGGAGACATTACATATTTAGAAGTTAAATTATTAGTAGGGTAAGTCTCTTGTGCATCAGTTGCACCATATAACTCAAGTGTATTTTAAAAAGTTACATCATTTATTATTGAAAAGTTACACAAATTATTACAAAAAAGTTACTCTATTAAAACTACATTTTTCAGTAATAATATGTGTAATTTTTCAGTAGTATTTTGTATAACTTTTAAAAAATAATTTGAGTTGCAAGATGCACCTGATGCATACAAGGCTAAGGCTATTAGTAGTATTTACGCTGAGAGTGAAATTTGAGTGTGAAAATATTATGCGACCAAATGGGTACTCCCTTGTGAGAGTATTTTAAATGAAACTATAAAAATTAATATTAATCAATTGAAAATTGCAAATTAAGAGAGTAACAAAGTACATTTTGTTGTGAATTAATCGACCCGACCTCAACAAGACTTCAAGTAATCAGAACAATTGTGAAGAACTCCCAAGAACACACTCAACAGAAAATAAAATGGAAATCAAAAGAACAAGCAATTTACGTGGTTCGATCAATTGATCTACGTTCACGGATGGGGTTTCCTCACTTTACTAATAAATGGATAATGTTTTATAGAATACAAGCTTTCTCTCCCAAGGATTTAGAAATGTCAATAATAATCTCTATCAATACGTATTATACATTCTCAGATCCTAACTGCCCTTTAAATCTGTAACCAATCAACGAGCTTGTATAGTTACAACAGCCAGAAATAACTGTTCCGGCATCCAATAGGATTGCTCCGCCGGCTGTCAAAATAACCGCCTTAATGTCA
This sequence comes from Prunella vulgaris, assembly GCA_026898435.1. NCBI lineage: Eukaryota > Viridiplantae > Streptophyta > Magnoliopsida > Lamiales > Lamiaceae > Prunella > Prunella vulgaris. The sequence goes on along the minus strand of JAPKLY010000112.1, from coordinate 394,528 downwards.
GCTCGAAACCTTCAGCTTGAGTGACTCAGGAGATTGGTTATTTTCAGCTCAGGATATGCCTGTCAGGATGCCTAACTCAGGATGACTAATGTTAGCTCAGGATTATGCCTTCGGGTTACTGAGTCTTCAGGACAAGTGCCTTCACTGATCTGAACACTCAGGATGAGTGTCAGGATCAGTGCACTCAGACTCAATATCGCCTTCGCCCTGACTCAGAATTAGTTTCTTTCAGGTTCAGGACCTTGTCTCAGGATCCAAACTCAACATCAGGATTTAATACTCAGTATTCAAACTCAGCTTAGCTTTTACACTTAACAATTCTCCACCTCAAAGTAAGTGAGTTTCCCCCATTCCACACTCCACCTTAGGACCTAACTCATGGTACATCCCATGACTGTAACTTGATCAGCTCCAAACAGTATCTGAACTTGGAAGTAGGTAAGACATTAGTTAGCATATCTGCTGCATTATCCTCAGTAGAAATCTTCTGCACTGAAATTATTTTCTTCTCCACCACATCTCTCACAAAATGAAGCCTCACGTCAATGTGTTTGGATCTTTCATGAAAGGCCTGATGCTTGACCAAATGAATTGTGCTCTGATTGTCACACTGAACTGCAACTTCCTTCTGCCTTATTCCAAATTCTTTAATCATACCCTTGAGCCACATTACTTCCTTTACTGCTTCAGTCATCGCAATATTCAGCCTCAGTAGTTGAGAGTGCCACTACCGACTGGAGTACTGCTCTCCAACTGATTGTTGTACCATATAATGTGAACACATATCCGGTTAAGGACTTCCTCGTGTCAATGCTTCCAGCATAATCTGAGTCCACATATCCTTGTAGAGGTTGTGTGATGTCCTTAGTCTTCTCAAAGATTAACCCCAGATTTTCAGTTCCTTTTAAGTATCTCATAACCCACTTAAAAGCTTCCCAGTGTATCTTTCTCGGATTTGCCATAAATCTACTGACCACACTAACTGAATATGCTAAATCTGGCCTGTTGCACACCATAGCATACATTATGCTACCAATTTCGTTTGAGTAAGGAATCTTACTCATTTGTGCCTTTTCTTCTTCTGACTTTGGCCACTGATCTGATGTCAGTTTGAATTGTTGACCAAGTGGAGTAGATACAATTCTAGATTCATGCATGTTAAACCTCCTGAATATCTTCAGGATGTAATCCTTCTGAGTTAAGAACAACCTTCCTCTGCTCTTTTCCCTGATAATTTCCATGCCCAATATCCTCTTCGCACTGCCCAAATCCTTCATGTCAAAAGTGTTACTGAGTTTTGCCTTTAACTTCTGAATTCTTTCAGGACTCTTGCTTGCAACCAACATGTCATCCACGTAGAGCAGCAGATATGTGAGTACTTCCTTTCCTTGTTTCTCAAAATAGACACAACTATCATACCTGCACCTAGTAAAGCCTATGGAGATCAAGAAAATATCAAACTTCTTGTACCATTGCCTCGGACTTTGTTTCAGTCCATACAACGACTTTTTCAGTAAACACACTTTGTCCTGATTTTCTGGTAAGATAAAACCTTTTAGTTGTTGCATGTGTATAGTCTCTTCAAGATCTCCATGTAAGAAGGTTGTCTTGACATCTAACTGCTGAAGCTCTAAGTCCTCCTGAGCAACCTTTGACAATAAAATTCGTATTGAGCAATGTTTCACAACTGGTGAAAATACCTCATTGAAATCTATCCCCTCTCTCTGAGTGAATCCTCTGGCCACCAGTCTTGTCTTGTATCTCAACTTTTCTTTTCCTCCTGACCCCATTTCAGATTTCTTCTTGAAGATCCACTTGGAACTGACTACCTTATGTCCCTGAACTCTGTTCACTAAGGTCCAAGTGTTGTTCTTTTCTAATGACTGAAGTTCCTCAGTCATTGCCAATATCCATCTCTCTTTGTCTTTGCCTGACACCGCTTCAGCATAACTCTGTGGTTCCTGATGCTCAATTTCTACTCGGAGGGTGTATGCTTCTCCTGTGTCTGTCTCTTGCTAGACTATAGTTCCTGAGATCTTGACCTTCAGTATCTGAAATTGAATGGTCAGTATCACTTTTCTCAGATTCCTCCTGATGTCTTCCTGAGTTTTCATCTGACTCAGTGCCTGCTTGTCCTGAGTTCTTGTTAGGAGTCTCCACCTCAACCTGAATACTTTCTTCTGAAAGAATTCCATCTGAGTCCTGAGTGCTTATGGGCTGATTGTATCCCATGACTTTCTCATTGAAAGTCACGTCTCTACTGACAATACACCTTTTGTGATAAGGTTCCAGACACCATAACTTGTATTCTTTTACTCCCTTAGGATAACCAATAAAGATACATCTCAGTGCTCTAGGTTCCAGCTTGTCCTGCCTAATGTGGGCAAAAGCTGAGCAACCAAATACCTTCAGGTTGTTGTAATCTGAGATCCTTCTGTACCACACCTCATCAGGTGTCCTGAACTCAATAGCTGGGGATGGTGACTTGTTAATGAGATAACAAGCTGTGCTGACTGCCTCCCCCCAAAACACCTTGGATAATTTTGCATCTGACAACATGCTCCGGACATTTTTCAGGATTGTCCTGTTCATCCTCTCAGTAAGGCCATTCTGCTGAGGATTTGCAGGAACTGTTCTGTGTCTAGTGATCCCCCTTTCTTTGCAGAAATCATTGAACTCCTATGATACATACTCCAATCCATTATCATTCCTAAGATGTTTAATGGATCTTCCTCTTTTATTTTCTTGTTCACTAACCCAATCTCTGAATTTTGCTAAGGCCTCACTCTTCTACTTCAGTATGAACACCCATACTTTCCTGCTGAAGTCATCAATGATTTGCATGAAGTATCTTCCACCTCCATGAGTCTCCACCTTGGCTGGTCCCCAGATATCAGAATGAACATAATCCAGATGTGCATCTGTAGTTTTCTTACCCTTTGGAAATGGAATTTTCTTGGATTTCCCCAGGACACAATGATCACAGAAATCCATCTTCAGTGCCTTTCCATCTCCAAATACCTTCTGCTTTGTCAGTTCTTGGAGTCCCCTTTCAAAAATATGGCCTAATGTTTTATGTCATATCATAGCCCCAGTGCTATCCATAACATTGTTTGCTGACCCAGTAGAAGTGCTTCCAATTAGGATATACAATCCATTGATTTTCTTGTCTTTCATGTATACCTTCTTGTCTTTGGTTATCAGGATGTAACTATCCTCAGTGTTGAATTCATAACCCAGTTGATTCAGTGAACCCAGGGAGATCAGATTTCTCTTTAGTTCTGGCACCAGCCTGACATTTGAGAGTATTCTTTCCACTCCATCATGCAGCTTCATCCTGACAGAACCACTCTCCTTCACCTTGCATGTTTGATTGTTGCCCAACACAACTGAGCCTCCATCAAACCTCCTCAACTCCCTGAACAGTGATTCATCCGGGCACATATGGAATGAACATCCTGAGTCAAGTACCCATTCATCATTCAGTTTCAGGTTTGTTACAGTCAACACCTCAGCACTACCATACCCTTCTTCAGCAGTAATAGTTATATCAGCCTTTTGTTTTCCCCCTTTTTTCCTATTTATGTCAGGGCAATTCTTCTTGAGATGACCCATTTTGTGGCAAGCAAAACACTTTCTCCTTTCAACAAAATCACCAGATTTTGACCCCTTTGTGTTCTTCTTCTTCTTGTTCTGAAATCCTTTCTAGCTCTTCTTGAATCTGACATTCAAGCCTTCAGCCTGAACTGAATTTTTCTTATCAGCTTGTAGTTGAAGAGACTTTGTTTTCAGTGTACCCAGAATATCATCAAAGGACAATTGATCCTGCCTCCCAAATAGTAAGATATCCTTGAAATTCTCAAAGGATTTAGGCAAAGAATTCAGGAGCATCAAAGCCCTATCATCATCATCAATTTCCACTCCCAGGTTTTCAAGATCATCAGCAGCCTTGTTAAATTCCTCAAGTTGCTCGATCAACTCCTTTTCTTCAGTCATCCTGAAAGAAATCAGTTTCTACTTCATGAACAATTTGTTGGTGACAGACTTAGTCTGATACACCTTCTCCAGTTTACTCCAAATACCAATGGCAGTCTTTTCTTTGCATACCTCCCTCAGAGGCTTATCCCCCAAACACAGGATGATGGTGCTATGAACCTTTTCCAAAATCTCCCGTTTCTTGCTTGGATTTTCTGAAGAGGTAGATGGTCATTGATCTTCAGGCTTCAAGGCATTTGATAACCGATGATGAGTTAGGAGAGCCTTCATCTTGATCTTCCACAGACCAAAATCATTTGTACCAGTGAATTTCTCAAAATCCAATTTGGTGGATGTCATGGTTGATGATGATTGATCCAGTCGATTCTTCTTTCCCACAGACGGCGCCAATTGTTGTGAATTAATCGAACCGACCTCAACAAGACTTGAAGTAATCAGAACAATTATGAAGAACTCCCAAGAACATACTCAACAGAAAATAAAATGGAAATCAAAAGAACAAGCAATTTACGTGGTTCGATCAATTGATCTACGTCCACGGATGGGGTTTCCTCACTTCACTAATAAATGGATAATGCTTTACAGAATACAAGCTTTCTCTCTCAAGGATTTAGAAATGTCAATAATAATCTCTATCAATTCATTGGAATGAATACGTATTTATAGATGCCCAGATCCTAACTGCCCTTTAAATCCGTAACCAATCAACGAGCTTGTATAGTTACAACCGCCATAAATAATTGTTCCGGCATCCAATAGGATTGCTCCGCCGGCTGTCAAAATAACCGCCTTAATGTCAGTGTTGAAAAGGCGAACTAACACAATTGACGTAGGAATAATTACGAAGGACTCGCAGGTTGCTGAGCTCGGCAAGGTGGATATCAGCTCGCCCAGGCCTCGAGAGCCTGGGACCAGCTCACCAATAGGGCAAAGTGAGAAGAGCTCGCGAGGGAGCTCGCCCGCTAGGGGACGGCTCGCCCGCGAGCATGGAGGCCGAGTCAGAACCCGTCCCCGCACTTCCGGAAATGGCACAAGGCAAGGGAGCTCGCCGAGTTCGGGAACCCACCCAGAGGGTGTATAGATAGGATATGTACGTGTAGTAAAAAGGGGCATTAGAAGGAGAGCAGTATGGGGGACCAAGGCGAAGGTTACGGACCTTCGTCAACACCGAAAGCCAAATAGGCTCATGAGGTGCCACCCCGTATTCGCACACCTATAAATAAGACCTCTCTTGTAACTATTACACAATTCTAAATACATTTCCAATTACAATACTTTCTCTCTCTAAGCACTCATTTTCTCTCTCTATCTCACCCTCCCAAGAACATCAAATCTTAATTTATTGTTTGATAGGATTAATATGTTATAAAGCCACATAAACAAACATCGTTAGTAAATTCTATCAACAATTTGGCACTAGAAGAAGGGTGTCCGGGCCCGATTCTTAAAAATTTGAAAAATAAAATTAGGGTTTGCTTGAAGATTTGAAGATTTGAAGGTGTTCTTGACAAAGCTCAAGAACACTTGAAGATACACACACATATTCATTCCTTCGAACGAAAACCCCAATTTCTGGACAAAAATCCAAATCTTTGGATTTTCCAAAATTCTACCCGAAAAAGTTTTCAAACGCGCGCGTGTACACGAATAAACCGGATTTTGGATAATTCGTCTCGCGTGAGGCTAGACGAAAACTAAAAAAAAATCAACCTGGCCGAAAACCCTGACCTAGGCTAGCTCGGCGACCTGCCCCGGCTACCCCAGCGACCTGCAGCAAGTTATCCCCTCCAAAACCCAAAAATGGCTAAGGGACAGACCTCCGCAGCTGCCGGAAGGTCAAAGTGAGGCGACCAGGATCAGGCCGAGGTGGAGACCTCGCGCCGACCTCCTCAGAAAAGCACTGCAGCCCCGCGACCTCCGCGAGTTGTAGTGACCCAGGAGGACTTGAGCCCCGCCCTGAGGGCCCTGGCCAACAACCCCGACGAACTCCAGCGCACCATCGCAACCTTGCAGAGGTTGCAGCAGAGACAGCACGACGAGCTCACCTTAGTACCTAGGCGAGCTCCGGCCGCCGAAGCCCGGGAGCAGACGAGGCCCACTCAGGGCACCCAGACCCGGGGGGAGTACAACGTCCTCCCCACTGAGCAGGAGACGAGCTCGGCCCAAGCTCTCTAGCACCGGGAACTAGCCGGCAAAGCCAAAATGGTGGAGGAGGAGCCCGCCCCACACACCGGATGAGCTTCGGCCTACACCGAGGCATCCGACACACACCAATCATTAAGGAGGGAGGTCCTCCAGGGCAGGCTAGGGCCCAGGTGCGGGGACAATGAACGAACAGCAGCCCCGGCCACGTCCCATGGAGATTCGGACCTACAACCGCACAGGTCCGCCCACGACCGATTGAGAAGGCCCGCGACTGACAGGTTGGGCCCCCATGGCGGACGCCAATTCCAGCCCGTCACAGAGAGGTCACCCCAGAGTGAGGCACCTCGGGGGCGTGCATCCACGAGGTGCACGACCTTCGAGCAACCTCCACCGGAGGTGACCCGCGATGACGAGCTGGCCTCACTAAAAAAGGTCATCGAGATGCTACAAGCCCAAGTAGCTGCCAAGTCTGGCGGACCTGACGCCACCACTCTCCCCGCATCCCCATTGGCACCTGTCATCCTCCGAGCACCGGTCCAGAAGAAAATCCAATTCCCGGTGATGTCCGCATACGAGGGCGAGTCTGACCCGAAAGTCCACTTGGCCAAGTATGCGGACTTAATGATTTTGGTCGGTGCCACCGACTCCACCCAGTACCGGAACTTCCAGCTGACCCTAGGGGACCGAGCCCACCGCTGGTTCTCATCACTCGCCCCGGGGTAAATCTGCTCATTTGGCCAACTCTCGCGGGAGTTCTTGGCCCACTTCTCTGGGTTCGGGTCCTACCTTACCCAGAAACACCGTCTTGCCAACATCCACCAAGGCGAGAATGAGACCGAGCAGTAGTACCTGGAGAGGTTCGATAAAATACTGCTGGAAGGCGAGCCGGTGAGCGAGGACACCAAGGTCGTCGCAGCGATGGCCGGGCTCAGGAAGGGCACCGACCTCTGGAAGGAAATGCACCTCGCATGTCCGAACACTTATACTGAATTCCGCCACAAGGCGGGGGTGTTCGTGGCTATGCAGGAGGCACTACTGAAAGAAGTTGGTGCCCCAGAGGAGAAGAAGCCCTGCGGGAAGAAGTCTGGGGGCACATACAAGGCCCCCCGGAACTTAAAGGCCTTTGGCGACGGGGACGAGTTCAAGGAAAAGCTCAACCAAGTCCTCACCGTCTCCGTTGACCACGTCTTTACTGCTGTGAAAGACAAGGCCCTGCTGGAGGAACCGAGGCGGATCCGCCAGGACCGCACGAGTTTCAACCCCAACAAATACTGTGCCTACCATCAGTCCATCGGCCACTTCACCAGTGAGTGCCGAGACCTCCTCAAACAGCTGTGAAAATTCTACGAGGATGGGAAGCTGGCCGAGTTTGTGAAGAAGGCCCCAGCTAAGAGGCCCAGGTTCGACAGAAGGGCGGCCTCCGACGATGAAGAGGGGGACGCGGGCCAACGCGGACCTCAGAACAGACGAAGGGCACTTCCCCAGCCTCAACAGAACATGGAGCCAACCCGAGAACTCTTTGTTCTCGAGGGGGAGATCGGGGCAAAAGTGAGAAGAGCTCGCGAGGGAGCTCGCCTACTAGGGGATGGCTCGCCCGCGAGCATGGAGGCCGAGCCAGAACCCGTCCCCGCACTTCCGAAAACGGCACAAGGCAAGGGAGCTCGCCGAGTCCGGGAACCCACCCAGCGGGTGTATAGATAGGATATGTACGTGTAGTAAAAAGGGGCATTAGAAGGAGAGCAGTATGGGGGACCAAGGCGAAGGTTACGGACCTTCGTCAACACTGGAAGCCAAATAGGCTCGTGAGGTGCCACCCCGTATTCGCACACCTATAAATAAGATATCTCTTGTAACTATTACACAATTCTAAATACATTTCCAATTACAATATTTTCTCTCTCTATCTCACCCTCCCAAGAACACTAAGAACATCAAATCTTAATTTATTGTTTGATATGATTAATATGTTATAAAGCCACATAAACAAACATCGTTAGTAAATTCTATCAACAGTCAGCTCGAAACCTTCAGCTTGAGTGACTCAGGAGATTGGTCATTTTCAGCTTAGGATATGCCTGTCAGGATGCCTGACTCAGAATGACTAATGTTAGCTCAGGATTATGCCTTCAGGTTACTGAGTCTTCAGGACAAGTGCCTTCACTGATCTGAACACTCAGGATGAGTGTCAAGATCAGTGCACTCAGACTCAGTATCGCCTTCGCCCTGAATCAAAATCAATTTCTTTCAGGTTCAGGACCTTATCTTAGGATCCAAACTCAACATCAGAATTTAATACTCAGTATTCAAATTCAGCTTAGCTTTTACACTTAACACATTTAATTTGAATTTATTGTACAATCCATTTGATAATAAATTATTTCACATGAGATTAATTTTTATATTTCGATATCGAACCCAAGGATCGACTATCATTGGACCAAACCCAACATGCATTTATTTTAAAGCCATATGCAGCTTTTGAAAAAGAGGAGGTATTTTGACAAAGTTGTCCTAAGTAAAGGTCACATACAAACTCAAGAGTAAGTTCTTCTTTTTTTCTTTTTTTTCTTTGTTGAGAATGAAGCATTAAAGACTCATATTTTTTCAAGAAACAGGATTTGCTCTCCACTTTTATAATACAAGATTGTTGTGAAAAGATTAAAAAAAAAAAAAAAAAAAAAACTATCTCCAATAGCTGTCTTAAAATTGCAAAACCCATAATACATATTTGAAAAATTCCCATAATATGCCAAAATTTCATGTAATTAAATACCATAAAAAATAACTTGAGGCTTTTTCAAGTTGCCACAAAAATTGTGACAGCTGAAGTAAGGTGCATTGCTTACATACAGGTTGGCTCCCCTTATATAAGTATAGTACTGAACTTGTCTTCTCTTGATACTTAGCACAAACTTAGGTTTTTGCAGAACTTCCCAGTCATAAAAATGAAGCTTCTCTGCTGAAAACCATTGAATCCAATCACAAGTATTGCTTATGTATCCTTGCTCTATTTTCTTCCCACCATAGTTTTGCATGTATCTCCCCAAATTTCTCCCGGCTGAAATCAGTTCAAATTCAAGTTAGCATACTCTATATGTTCCGAGCATATCATTTTAACGAATTTGAATCCTCTGCTATGCATAAAACACAGCCCTCTAAGATATGGCAGTTAGTGCTGTATATTATGCACAGTTGAGGTCTTCAGAGAACCACATTTTAACATACATAGTGATATTTTGTATGCTAAACTTAATTACTTTGTATATTAAATGGTGATACTGAGTTCATCGTTTTTGTCTTTTGGATATAAACCAAGAATGGGATGAAGCTCACATGAATCAACTTCACACAAGTATTACTCAAAAGTTACCTGAATCTGACACGTCTGAGTTCTCGTCTACCATCCGGGAGAGCTCTGATTGTAATGTAGACACCGGGCTCATCCTGTTCAACCCATTCGCTCTCCAAGTCACTGGCATTGCTTATTGATATTTCTCCAGAGCGATCAGCATCTCGGGAGGAGCTAGTCCTCATGGAAGCATCCATTGATGAAGTTTCTGTTTTTGCAGTACTAATACTTGAGAGTTTGGGAGTTGAGGCAACACCACAAGAATCATAATTAGACCTTGAATGTGTGGAGTTTAGGTCCAAGGAATCAGATGAGGAGTAGCCCTTCCCCATTCCTGTTGGTCGATAAAAAGTACGAGGTAGTGGCTCTCTACCCAGGGGCGGAGTCACAGGGCTGTTCTCCACAGATTCCATCTTCGAACTGCTGTCGTCTTCGGACCTTGGAGTCGTCGGAAGAGGGCAGCCTTGGAGGTTTAGCCTCTGAACATTGTACAGTTCCAACACTTTCTCTGAATTCTCAGCCCACCACCTTTGAGCTTGCCATTTGTTGAACATCTCTCGGCTAATCAATTCATCATATAATATTATATTAGGTAGATCAATTTTTTGAAAAAATAATCAACACAAGCCGTAGCTTTATAGCTTACATAATTATATCAAAGTTCACATTGAAGTTTAGTATGTGCACAAAAATATAGTTCACTATAATTAAAGAATTAAAAGGTCAAATTAATTCTCTTCTTCCAAGTAATCACTATAATAGATCGTACGCTAAACAATATTACTTCATAAAAGAAATAGTATTAACAAGTTAACCGTAATTAAAAATTTGATTATCAAATAACGTTAGTTAGGTGGTCAAATAAGAGTAAACAAAAGCATGATTCCAACTAATGAAATCATGAGATATAATTATCGTTGTGGAACTGTTGTTTATTATGGCAAACGACTAAGTTGGACCTACCAAGCATACTTTATAATTAGTGCTGCATAGTTGAAAATAAAAGCTTAAATATCTTAAAGAATGGATTGTCTTTTGACTCAACTTAGAGGGCATCCACAAAATAATGAGAGAAAACAGGAATATGCCATGGAAACAAACAACATATAAAGTAATGATAAAATCTTTTCATGGGAATGGATTGTGAGTCATAATCCATCTTAAGTAACACAAGACTTCTACCCTAAAACTGGACTTATTATTCCGTTTCCTGTTCAAAGGCACGAGTTCATTAATCATTTTTCAGAAATCTTGTAAACTAGCCTTTTCTTTTGCTAATGATGTTTCATCATGCCTATGAGGAAATTTCATGGTGGATTCAAGGCAAATAAACATAAAGGCAAAATAATTGTATGGAATAGTAAGGTGATGTTTGTTTTGCGATGTGTTTTATGAAACTTTTAAAAATCGATTTTTGAAAATTAGGAGATTTTGAATAGCTGATAATATAGCAAGGTGTGTGGTTGTTATTTATTTTTGAGTAGGTGTCTAGGTGGGTGCCCACGATCCTCTCCATTTTCTGTGAATTTTGGAGAGATAGACATAAAATTAAAATAATAAATAAAAATATATTTTTTTATTATCCATGATAATGACCCCATTCCATGTATCGTGTCTATCTCTCTCCTAACTTTAGGAGAAATTTACACAAAGAAATGGAGAAGATCCGAACTTCTAGGTGGGTATTGTTTTGGGTTTTATAGTAATCAGTTTTAAATTTCAAAACTCAGATCTTGGTATTTAAAACCTAAACCAAAAACCGACACCACTTTTGTACAATATGGTTATAAATTTCTCACCAATTTTAACTTATCAAAAAGAACAAGAAAGCAAAAGCAGGCATGAACTTGTTTGTTGTTGAGATTCTTGAGAAGCTTATCTTTTCAATTTTCATCATCACTTGAGTGACATATAGTATATGCAATTCTTTTGACTAATGCAACAAGAAAATAGTTCCAAAAGATGACAAATTGAAGAAGTAATAGGCGTGATAGAGTTTGAAAATGAAAGCAACCCCGACAAGAAAACAACAATTAGTAAAAGGTTTCCCAACCTAATGAAAACATGGCCCACCAAAGTGTTTCAATGACTTCTACTCTGATGGACCTTTGTACAGGGGACTCCCTGTTTTTTTTTCTAATTGAAATTTTGTCAAAATGCCTCTTTTAAGTTTGCATTTCATCCAAATTTTTTTAGTATAAATGCCCTTGCACAGCCTTATGCTATCTTTTTAGTGGCATTTTTCAAAGAAAAGAGTATATTGGGTAATGTTTTTCAAAATGCAAACTTAAAATTGGTATTGTGCCCGAAAAGAAAAGAGTAGCTATTGTGTGAAAGTGGTTCGTACCATGAACCACTTTTTAACAAGGTAAAAAAAAAAAAAAAAAAATCCCCTCTCATGGCTATGTGGCTTTCTCACTGTGATGGACATAATGTCAAAATCTTGGGCTGATTTTCCATATGAACATAGAGCAGAAGATTTTGAAATATAAACTTGTTTGATTGCATGGATCTCCTAGTGAGTTTACTTTAATCAACCCCCAGACAATAGACCTAACTTTTTTGAGGCAGTTCCTTTTTGTCATATATAACTGCAAAAGTAGACTATTGCATCTAAAGTGTTGATCTATTCTATATATATATTTTGCAGACTATTGCATCTAAAGTGTTGATCTATTCTATATATATATATATATATATTGCACTGATTAGGTCTAGTTTAACTATTTATACATTTAAATAACTTTTGCTCATCCTATGTGTTTGTTTATATCTAGTGGACATGAAGCTAACGATATTCCAAAAATAAATCTTAGATTCTATATATATGCTTAAAGTTGGGTAAATGTGAAGAGAATATATTCTTTAGCTACAACCTTTCTTTTATAGCACAGTTAAATGAAGAAAATATATGCATTAGTTATTTTAATTAAAAATAAAAATTTGTATGGATCCTAGTTCACCGAGAACTTAGTTTTATCAACTATCACTTTTGTGTCTATTTACTATCATTGTTTTGTATATATAGTTTCAATGTTAAGAAAATAAAACATATTTTTATAACCATAATTATATATATAAATAATAGTTATAGTAATTATATATAATAGTGATATGAGTTCATGAATTTGAAATTCAAAAGAAAAATACTCTATTAAAAATTATTATTTTGATAATAATATATAACAAAACAACTAATATTATTTAAAGTTATACATTAACGTTGATTTATAAGAAATTTAATCAAGAAGAGTAATTATTATCTAGAAGACTATAGGCACAAAACCATTGAATTGGACGTGTGAAATGATTATATGTAAAATAAAAGGGAGTGACAAAAATTTATCAGAAAGCATGCATATTAAACTTTTCACCAAATGGTCGTAAAGCACTCTGAATCAATTGAGTTTTGTAGCGGGCCACAGGCTAAGAAACCTCAATGATGGTGATTTAACTAATATCAATCATGACAAATTATAGTCTCCACCTACACTTTGATATAATGCCTATTTATTATTTTAATTATATAACATATATATATAAAAGCAAAATTTCCTTTTGAGAAAGAGAGATGGAACATACAAGGTTTAATATTTTAATATTATGGGGTGTTTGGTTGGGCACTTTTGTAGCTAAATAATGGTAATCAAAATTATAGTGTGTGTTTGAAATAACTCTATTATGATTTTGATTCCTAAAAACTAAGTAATCAATCATAGTTCAACTATATAAGAATATGACTTTCATTATATACCATTTTCATTCCTATATTCTTTCTATTCCTTACAATTATACCAAACGCCCCCTTATTAAATATATTTATTGATATCATTGTATGCATACATTGATAATGTTAGACTTATATACAAAAATTAAAATGTAAATATTATAATATTAATGAATACCTCTAATAATATAGTAATATAAATTTAATATAATAAACAAGTTAGCAGATACCTTCTCCCAACTAAAAATGCTTTCAATTCAGAGACAAAAATGATGGATTCATTTCTCATTTAATTCTATGCCAACAACACAATAAACATTAAACCCGATTTTTAGAGCATACAATATCTCTTATTTTATATGGTAGGAATTATATTTTTTTTATTTACATCTTTGTACCGTGCAGCCTTAGTATTAATATTAATTTTTATAAATAATAATATTAGTCTTATAAGAAATATTATCAATTTTTACTAGTAGTCGTCGAATATGGTGAACAATCCCATAATATTTTGCCTTTTATTAATATTATCAACACATTTATATATGTACTTTTGTAATTAATATTCAAATAATATATAGGAATAAAAAGTAAAATACCCATTTTAATAAAATAAATAGATTTTTATCCACTTTCTTTTAGAAAAAAGTTTTTTTACACATTTTTATGTGAAAACACATGTATCTTTATTAAAGACTTATTTAATGTGTATAATAAATATCAATCATTAATATATAGTTAATTAATATTGTGTCACTATTATTTTTTATTAAAATATAATTATTATTTATACCATTACTTAAAATTCAGTATTTTATAATTTAATCAGATTTATTTATATAATATTTGCTTATTGTAAAATTTCAATAATTTATGGTGTTTAATAAATAACTATAATTTATGGTAGAAAATTTTTTATTTAAGAAAATGAATAAAAAAAAATTATTTTATTAAAATTGGTATTTTCCCAATTTCCACTAATATATATACACACAATATTAAACTCTTTCAAAATAATATTGTAATAAAATTTAAAATAGAGTACTTTGATTTTGGTTGTATCCTTCCTCACTAGAGGACAAATTAACCTGAAAATGTGATGTATTCTCTCTTAATTCAAATTATCTTTGCAATGTTTCCATTTTAGTATTTGCGGCAAATCACATTTATGAGTTACTGTACAAAATCAAAAAGAGGGAAAGAAATAATAAATTTTTTTTAGTATTTTTAAATGATGGGAGACAAAAATTAATTAATACTAATTTGAAATTTCAACGAATCAAAAACTCACCAAATATGGTTCGAATTACCAAAACAGGGTACCTGAATCGAATCCTCTTGAGATCATTGCCGCCTGCGGGTAGGGACAGAAATGTAATTAAGACGCCGGGTTCGACCTGAGCCACCCACTCCTTCGGCTCACTCTCCTCCACGAACACAATTGGGTCGATCCGCCGCCCACTCGCCGACGCCGGCGTCCCCTCTCCGCTCGAAATCCCCTTCAGCCTCGCCTCCAGCTCCCTCCTCCCGGCCGTCGAGCTCGAGTTCGAGCTCCCCGTCCGCTTGTACGACCACCGGAACTTCTCCAGTGGCGCCGCATCCGACTCAGCGTTCCTCCCCTGCTGCGCAACCGGCTGATTCGCACACGGCGCGCAGTGGCGGTATGCGCCCGACGCCTTCAGCGCCATATCCTTGATCTAGAATCAGAGAATTCAAAACATCAATTTCGGAACACAAAACCAGAATTAGTCGCACATTTATTTCCAAGGTCTGAAATACCTGATAAGAGAGGGATTTGATGGCTTGTTTAGTAGCTACATCGTTGGAATTGTGTTTCGCAGAAGGCTGATTACGATGATCAATGGACTGCGAGTCACCATTCCCTTGCTTCTGACGCGCTATGCATGTAAGCATTTTCGTTTCTATGCAATCAAACGTCTGTAGAAAGTCCCTGCAGCATCAAAAACCCCAGAGAGGGAGAGGGAGAGAGAGAGAGAATACACCAAAAAAAAATGGGGGGAAAGTAGGAAAGTGAATAAATATTGAAAAGGGGGAGATGAAGAAGAAGAAATGGGGAAAGTGGAGAAAACGGTGTGTGGTGCAGAGTAGTGAGTAATGTTGGATGGTGACTAGGCAATTTTAATGCCTCCCTTAAATTGCGCCATCATACAGATTCCTGTGTTGCCTTCATAATTATTAGTTATACAGTACAATCTAATTAAGCATCAGTCAAAAACACTGCTCTCACACAGTTTCACTGCATTCATTTATTTTTACTTTTCCACCTTTAGTAACATACACCAACTATTTGGAAAATATATTAAAATATTTTAACTTAGATTCACATAATTTTTTGTTAGTTTTTTCATTAATCTTAACCAAAATAGTGGTCGATTAAGACTATCTAAGCTGCCCAAGCTACTCACCGTCGGCGCTAAGGTCAAATCGTCAAGAAAAAATTGCTAATGTCGAGGCCGTCTAGGCACCGCCTAAACGGTCATTAGTTTTTTTTTTAATATTTATTTTAATTTAAAAGTTAGAACTAAAAAAATTTTAAAATAAAAATCAATTTACTAAATTATTAAAAAATTGAAGTTTAATTAAATTATTTCATAATTTATTCATGCTATGCATTTGACTCTTTTTGTGTTTCATTTGGAAGTTGAACAATGTTGTATTATGATACTCCAGTTTTTAACATTTTATTGACTTGTTATATTTTGTGATGGTTATTAACTATGTTTTAAATTTATAATTTATCGTATAATGTATATTTTTATTAATATATGTTTAGAAAAAAATTAATATTAATAAAAAAATAAAATAAAAAATAAAAAAATATTGGCACCGCATAGGCAGCACCTAAGGGCTTGATCGTCTGACGACCGCCCAGCGCCATTTACACTCTTGATAATAAGTTATAATAATAGTCATAAGTTTTGGAATCACCACTACAAAGAAAACAAAAAAAATTTATCAATGAAACTAAATTTTTTTAAAAAGATTTAACAAAAAAATTTCACCGTGGAATTGCCTATGAATTATTACTATTTTTTAATTATATAAGCATTTTTATTTCTTAACTTACAAATAATTTACATACAATATAAAATTTATAGATAATTAATTACCAACAAGAAACAAAAGTTCACCTACAAGCAATATACCTACAAAAATTTCATAAGAAAATTATTTACAGGTAAGAATAAAGATGTTTATATAATTTAGATAATTTGGTTGGTAATTCTCACTATGAAATTTTTTATTAAAACTTTTGTAATTATATAAAAAAAAAATCATTGTCAATGCATTTTTCTGGTAGTGAACATAAATTTATGTAGTGGTAAGAATTTAAAAATTCAGATAATGTTTGATAGTCAATACTTGAGACTATTAATAAACAATTAATAAATCATAATCTCTTAAATTACTAAATTCTAAAATTGTATACCACCAAGTCATCTAGAAATACTCTTAGGTTTACTTATAGACATATGATAAGACCATTTCGCTTTGATGCAAAGAAAATTTTAGATTATTAATTTTGGAATTTTAATGTGCAGAGCAAAACAAAATTTTAGTATTTAGAAATTTCAGTAAATATATGTATTTGTTTTAAAATTTAAGTAGAATATAATTTAACTATGTGTCAAATCAATGTTTAATAATATGTTGTATTGAGAAGTATAATGATAGGTATTTGTAGGTGGAGATTGGATGTGAAATTTGAAAATTAAATTATAAATCTCAAACTTATATCGAGAGTGCAAAATTCTAAATTTATTCGTGTGAGTTCCAAAACAAATACAATCAAGAGAATGAAGAAGTAAGGATGATAAAATGACACGTTTCATAGCTGCCCACCCTGGCCTACTCTATTTGGGAAACCCCCGCCCCGCCCTTTGAGCATGGGACAGGGCAGGAATGATTTTGTATTTTTACTGTCCTGCTTCATCCTGTCTCGTAGCATATATTAAATAAGAGAAATAAACAAAGAGGGACACACTTTCCCTTTAAATTGCAAAGGGGGGCAAGTGTGCAAAAATTATAAAAAATGCACACACAAAAACACAGTCTGAATGAGTGTGCAAATATTCTAAAAATTGCACACTTGTCATTCATTGTAATATACTTAAAAAAGTGTCTTTCTTTGTAACTGCCCCATTAAATAAATATATAATATATTATAATATATAAAATAAATCTAATATCCTATATTTATAATATATTAAATAATTTAAAATTAGCATTATTTATTGTAACTCTAATTTAAATCAATATTAAAATTATTTTGTTAAATATATTTTGATAAATTTGTTGCATTATTTTTATTTTAAAATAATTTTTTATTTATTTAAATTATACTCTCTCTGTCCCACTGGAATTTGCACAATTTTCTTATTTGGACGTCCCACACAAATTTGCACACTACTAAAAAAAGAAACATTGATTTACGTGCACACTCACAAATCTTTACACATATTTACTCATATGTCGCTATTTTATATATAAATATATTTTTCTTAAAAAATGTGACGTCCCGTAGGGTGCAAATTCCTACGCGATGGAGGGAGCATATTATATATTTTAGTATATAACTGTATATAATATGGGCCAGGACGGGACAACCATTAACATAGTATTCTACCTCGCATAAAGACATGGTGCAGAATGATGCGGCCTGATAAAAACGCGGGATAGACATGAATTTTTAGACACCGTACTGCTACGGATTGCCATTCCTATGAAGAAGGGATTGGGGAGGTGATTTTTATAATTTGGTTACTTGGTGGAGAAGGAAGATGCTTGAGCAAAAGTATGTGCATTGTATTTTTGTTTGGCTTGAGGCTTTAGCCTTTACTTTTTAAGAATTTCTTTTTGTTGAGGGTTCCTTTTTCTAAAATTTTAGTTCCGCTAGTATTGAAGCGCCAATAATTAGAATTTATAAAAAATTAAGTTTGATATTAAAAAAAATCTTAAATATAATTATTAATATTAAATAATTTATTATGTTGATTAATTTTCTAAAAATTCTAAATATTTCATGGCAAAATCTTCAATAAAATTTGTTCATTATATGAAATTAATATAGTTCAGTATTATTATAATATTATTTAGCATAACCATTGTACTTATAAATAAATATCACAATGTAAAATATTACGAGAATTAGTTTATAAAAATAATTGTACCATTGAATAAATTTAATTTCATACTATTAACATATTTGACAAGATGAACACTCATATTTCATTTATTCTTCCAACTAAAGAGTAGTACAGATGTTCTGTAGAGAGTTGGTCTTATGCAATATTGCATATACAATATATGTTTAAACTAAAGGCTTCAAAATTCACGGGTCAAACATGGGACCCAAACGGATTGCTCTGATAATAAGATAACTCCTGAGGATATGTTTTGTTAAGAATGTTGATGAATGAGATTGGAAATTGAAAAATGTGGATATGGGTAATCTTATAAATACTAAAGTGATTTTTGATTAAGAATTGAGAAGTGATGTTAGATGGAATTTTAAATCAAATCAATATGATGTTGTATTATTTTATTATTGTTAGTGTGATAATGATTGTGATAATAAGTGACGTGAGAATTTTTTTTTAAGGCCAACAAGTTAGGGGGTTTAGCAAAAAGAGACCCGTAAGTTTGCGGGCTGACAATTTAAGGATCGCAGCTTTTTAACTTGGCAATTTAAGGACCGCAACTTTTTAACTTGACAATTTAAAGACTGTAGTTTTTTAACATGACAAATTAAGGACAAATTGGCCTGTATAAGCTCCAGCCCGTATCAGCCCAATTGGAGCTAATGCGGACCAATTTGTCTTTAATTTGTCAAGTTAAAAAAACTGGGGCCCTTAAATTGTCAAGTTAAAAAGTTGCGTTCCTTAAATTGGCAGCCGAAAAGGTGCGGTCCTTAAATTGCCAGACCCCAAACTTACGTGCCTTCTTTTACTAATACCCTAACCTGTTGGCCTTAAAAATAGTTTTCCCATAAGTGATGTATTAAAAGTAGGAAAAAGAATGTGCGGGTGAAATAACATTAGAAAAGAGAATAGATATTTGAATAAAAATATAATGATGTGATTATATTAATACTTAATAAATATAAGAGTATAATAGGTATAATTGAGGGGGCGTTTGGTAAAAAAAAAATTTCAATGGTAATGAGATTGAGATATACACATAGTAATTATTATATGTAATGAGAATAAATGAGGTACATAGCATTATTTTTTCTCCTAAATAAGATAATAATTACCTCCATATCACCTTATAATCATCCTCCTCAATCAATTCCACATACTATAACCAACAACATTTTTTTTTTTTGTCAATTTTTTCAAAATTGGAGTACAACATTAATGATGTAACCACCATAAATATAAATTCCCATTCAACAAATGTAAGGGTAAAAGAGAAAAACAAAATTTAATTCTCATTACCATTGAAAAATTTGAAACAAGCAATCCCTAAATATTTAAATGTTAGATAGAATTTGTGAATCCAAAATCCTACACTGTTTGAAAGACGATATGTTTATTAATGCTACACTGTTGCCTGTGGTTTTGATATATGTATAAGATTTAAAAAAAAAAAGTTCAAAGGTTCCAATTGTCTTTCCGCTCTTTTTTTTTTTTTTTTTTTTTTTTCCACTTTTCTTTGAAACCTTTTTTTTTCTTCTACATTTTTATTTGGTAGTAGCTAACTCTTTTTTTAGTTACTCTATTTTCCCTCATACTTTTTTTTTTAAAGAAAAACGTCTTCCACATTTTTTTTTGTGTAACTACATAGACATCAAATACGTCAATATTTGAACTAAAATGAATTTTGTTTATGCTTTTTAAAAAAAAATTCACATATTTTTGTGTTACTACAAGAACATGATGCTATTTTTTTTTAAAAAAATTCTATTAATATAAAATAAAATAATATTGATAGATATAAAATATGTTACTACATAAAGTTAATTTTGTTGTTCTTTTTTTTTTTTTAAAGATTTTTTTCTGTAATTTTTTTGTTTGTTACTCCATGAATAAAAGTGCAATACTTATAAAAAAATGTGTTACCACATCATATCAATTTCTTTGTTTTTTTTTAAGCTTTTTTCGGCAATTCTTTTGTTTATTATTATATAAACAAAAGTGGAATACTTATTAATACGAAATTTGTTACCGAATGAACAAAAGTGTGATACTTAGAAATATGGAATGTGTTACCTAATGAATTAAAGTCATTTTTGCTCAATTTTTCCTACAATTGTTTTGGTCTCACTACAAAAACTAAGTATAATACTGAATGTGTTACTAAATGAGATAATTGTGTTGTTTTTTTTTTCTTTTAAAAAAAACACATATTTGAATGAAAATACAGAGTAGAACTCTTAAATGAATGAAAATATTTGGGAAACTATAGATTTTTTGAGTTATTTCTTGAATGCTTTGAAGGTTGGGTGCTTGAGAGATTGAGTGTTTCGTGTACCTCTCCTCATCTTCAGACTATGCATTTATAGACATGATTTGAAAAACTTTCCGTTGGAGAGAAGATTTTCAAATTATGCTATTTCGGTAAATCAACGTTCTTCAAATCTACCAGAAAATCCTAAGCATTAATTAATGTTAGCTTATTAAATGCTTGCTTGGAATTAATACAGCCGCCTTCGAAGTTTGTGTCGTTCTAGGTTGTTGGTTGCTTCTGACTTTGGTTCTGTCAGGTTAGTCAGTTTTGTGTCAGGTCTGTACATATGTGGCAGCTTCTTATTGACTCGAGTTTAAATGTTCTCAGACCAATCAAACAGCTCTCTTTAAGTCCACTGTCACTTCTTCATGTGACCTGGAACATTCTTTCTATTGCGATATATTTTTCTCCAAGTATTGCACTAGTCTTATTAAATATTTTAGTAACATTTCTTTCTTAAGGAGACTTTTTGTCAGCGGGGTTGCAACTCCCCTGTGTAGAGATAGGGCACAACTTAGTTGTACTTAGGCGTATGCATGTTTACTTATCTTCTGGTGGGTGTACTTATCAATTAGTCATCAGGCTAGTTGATCTTCACATGTGAGTTCATCAGCAGTCTTCAATTGGCCTGTTGCATGTTGAACTAACATGTCAACGATTTTCAGCCTCCTAACAAGTAGGTTGTTTCACTGTACTTTATTACAACTACCTTACACTTGAACTTAGAGATTTTAGGATTAAATCAAAATATTCTTACATACATTTCCCAAAATTATTAATTATACGACAGATTGCAAAGTTAATTATGTGACAGATTTGATAGAAATACTCAAGAATGTATTTGGTTTGAAACAATTAATCTTCTCAATGGTGTCTCTCCGATCAAGAGGTAAATACGTGTCCCTTAATTCTGCATGCTTAAGGCTATATATGATATACCGTTTATTCAAAGTATGAATTAATTTGATTTAATTGCTTTAAATAATTAAATTAGATTTATGATATTTTATATTTATATTACAACCAAATAGATCCATGACCATGTAATTAGTTCCCTAACACATACATCTCTTGTATAAAATCACTATGTAAAAGATTCCTTATGGGATTTACATATTTCATAGGTGTTGGAACAGTAGGCAACAACACAATTCTTACCCCTGAAAAGATAAAAGATTTAAGTGTTATTACAACCATCATGAATAACACTATGACCGAAATGCCATGACCTACACAATAAAATGTGACTGACACATTTATATGTAGAACATTGCACCAAATAAAACCAACATATATTGTTTCACCAACTGGCAATTTAACCAAAACACGACTATCAACATCAATGTTTTTCCCTTTCTATAACTAGGATAAACTATAAGTATGCGAGCATAATTTAGAATTAAGTACCGATTTGTCAACCACAAATTTAGCAGTTGCATTCTCATAAGAATTAAGGTTTCTAGTGAGATTTTATAAGAGTTATCACTTAGATAAATTCTAATCACTAAGAAAAACTCACAAAGATAAAAGCCTACACAAAGTAGAAAAATCAATGAGAATAGTGATGGAATAACAACAAAGAGATAGTTCATCCTAAAACAAGAACATAGCACTCTAATCCTATGAATCACTCTTTGAAAATATAAGAAATAAAAATCGCTTAGAGACTAGTTTATTGTAGGTTTGCTTTTACATAAATGTCCGAAGACTTGAGAGTTGTAGTTGTTGTTCTCCTTGGGGTTGATCCTTTATTTATAGAGAATGCTAAGCTTGTATCCATTCAGAAAATTTGAACTTTTTAATCCGAGTCATTCTCTCATTTAGTGCTCTAGTCCTATTTTATCCTTCTCCAGTTTACAACTCATGCATCTTGTCTTTCACTGATAATTATTAATATTATAATTAATCTTCCTTAATCTTAAGTTAAAAGGTCAACTTTGTAATCCTCATTCCTTGTGAGTGAGTGCATTATTAGTGCTACACTCATCCAGATAAGATTAGACTTCATTTACTAATCAATATAGTCTTCTCTTCAATCTCTACTTTATCTGTAACTTTGGTCTTTTAGCTGTAGCTTTGTCTTCTAGCTATAAGTTTACCTAATTGTAAACTTGGAATGTCTAAAGTTGTAAACTTTAAATTTGTAACTATGCAACTTCGACTTCATCCAATTCTTGTACTTGTAAAGTTAGTCTAAAAACATACATTTTTATGCATTGCTTTTATCAAAATTTATCTAAACAAATGTTCTGCATATTGGATCTTGTTTTTGTTGAGAGAGATTCAATTTGTGAATCATCTTCTCACAAATTTTGTACTACATTGTTATGGTAAAAAAAATTCGCCCAAAGGCATCATAGACTTTATATAGTCTCTGAAAAGTTTTATCCATTTATAAAACATGTTTAAGTCTTTCACTATTATTGTTGTTAAACAGAATGTGCCAACATTCTAAATAACATCACACTGTTTGTTATACTATTTTTAATTTACACTATTGACGCACCCATATTTCAATAAAAATAAAAACTAGAAAAACTACATTTTAATCATTTCCTAGTCAAATTTTGCCATCCTCAAAACTATGACTTATGCCACCATACAAACAAATGAAATAAGGCCCATGTAGAAGCTTCATCAATTAATCAAATATAAAGAATGAAGAATGTACATTAGTTAGTAAATTCTATAGTTTTAGCTTAATGTTTTCTGACCACTTGAATATACTAGAGTGCACTCGCTCTCCCCCTATTTCTTCTCCAGTTGCCCCAGCTGCAACCCTAATAATATCCTCAATTAGGCCAAAGTTTCCCAAAATATCAACATGGGCACCACTTTGAGTTCCCCTGCCCTCTAAATAAGAGGCAGGAGGGGCATGACTATACTCTCTTATAAAATTACGTATCCCCGATGGATTAAATCTTGTCTTTCCTCGCCACGCTTTGGCTGACATGAATCCGGCGCTTAGAACTGGTACAGTTTCATCTCCATCTACTAAGTAAACCCCTCCTTTCAGACAATGCCCATCTACTGAGGTATCAATTTGGAAAGGAATAAAGCACTTTATACCAGGACTTAACTTATATACATAAGCTCTTTCAGTTGGGATACCTACTCCATACATAGAAAAGATTTCCATCTCAGGGGCATTTGGTAATCTGCACAACAAAATGAAATTGCTTAGACCATCTCCCATGCTAGTAATTTTAACTCAATTTTATGTAAACTGTTTCACCAATTAAATGATACAATGAGAAACAACACATGATAATATGAATAAAATTCAAAATTATAAATAAAAAATCACAATAAACATGTTAAATGTACTATTAGGCACATAACAGAGAATACAAATTAAACATGGACAAGATGAATCTTAATAATCTTGTAGATCAATTTTGGACCTTCCAATGCCATTTAATTAAAAAATGCCCAGAAGTGTTAAGTTGAGATTGATGAGAACTTTTAAACCATAAATTAATATTTTAAACTTATTTGATTTAAATATAGACATGAAATTATATACTCCATCTGTCTTAATAAAAGGTTCACAGTTCCTTCTTTGGGCATTTGTACACCAGCATTCTCAAATAACATCAACCTTCTTATATTTATTTAATCACATGAATTTTACATCTCATTTTATATTAGTATTCCAAAAACTCACTGGAAACAAAAAATGCAAGCTTTTGCTCAAACGGAGGACATATCTTATTATAAATAAATATTTGAAAAATAAAAAATTAAAGATATTTTATGTCTGATTTAGATTTTGTGACAAACTGATGATTTTGGACCCAAATTGAGTTGGAGATGATCTATGAGACCATCAATAATAAACTAATCAATTGTAAACAAGTTTTTTCAAGGTGCAGAACTTTACTTTGTTTCGAGAGGATTTGACCAGTATTTATAGTGATTGTATTTTTTGTCACTCAAATTATCAGCAATTCCATATGAAAAATGAGCATCACCGCGCTTCATCATCTTTGGGGCAACATAACGAAGAAGATCCAACGTTGAATCTGCAGTATACACTTTATAATCAGCAACTGCTTTGAACCCTCTGATGCTCATATCATGGTATTCTGTCCACGCATCACCGCAAGTAGAGTTTTCCTTATTGTTTTTTCTCTTGAAATCACCCTATAAGATCATTGAAAAACATTTACATAAATTAATAGTGAGGACAGATGTACAACACTCTAATAACCAGTTAATAGTCAAAAAGTCACCCTAAAATCAGCACTTGTGATCTCAGAAGAATTCAAATCAGAAAAACCCTTTCCAAATGATAATAGTCTTCCAAACTTTGTATGATTAAAATTAGCCAAATCCAGCTCATTGTAGTTTGAACTGCATTCTTGATCTCCTTCTGGGGACCAATCAAGTCCACCCCAGATAGTCTCCCCACCCTTTAGTAACATTGACATTGTGGAATCCCACGTACGAGTCATTCGCAACACATGCTGTAAAGTTTGAAAGCCAAACACATTCTTATTCCAAATATTTGGTGCAATAGCCCTATAACAGCAATGGAAAATTAATTCAAACCTAAATCATTAAAGAAAGGAAAGAAATTTAAGGTAATGTAGACTCTTGCCTTCTATCCAATAAATATTTACTACATAAAAAACCTATGAGCGAAAATGACTTAAAAAAGTTTTTGGTCCCATACTTTGTCTACTGCCCAATTTTAGTCCTATAAAATTTAACTACAAATTTAGTCGCTGTATTAAAAGTTCATACAATTTTAGCCTAAAAAATCAGTAAAAAATTAAAAATAGTGTTGTTTTATAGTGCATGATGATCTAATTTGGAAATTGAACAGTAGACACTTGACCAAAATTGGATATTCATGTCGTATATATTAACACTGTTTTTTTATTTTCTGACTATTTTGGGCCAAAATTATGACTACATCGAAACAGTTTTAAATAAAATTTGACAATTGACTCTAGTGGAAACAAGTGTGACAAAGACATGCCCATTGCAGTAATTAAAAATATAATTTATCACAGAACAAATTAACATGGGGAAAGGCATGTATATTATAATGGCAATCATCTACAACTAATCAATAAAGAAAGTAAAACTATATTACCTCACAGTTGCTATATCCTTGGCTTCAGCTGAAAACAAGCCTGCAACTACTTTAGGAAGACCTAGAAAAGGTCCACCAATATTCATTACAGCCTTTATATGTTCAGCACACCAATTCGGTCCACCACCACCCCCCATTGGTCGAGGTGCCTCCACCCATTTCATGAAATGCAAGAAATACAGAGCACCCATTGAATGTGCTACAACAACCACCTTTTTTCCATTATTAGAAGTAACCATGAGCTCTATGCTACTTTTTATCCTGCTAAGAGCTTGATCACGAACCTGATGATTAACATAATATGAAAGAGAATCATGAATACATCTGAGCTAATGATGGGAAGGGAACAGTAACTATGTCAATAAGGTCAGCTGATCACACATCATTGATGTAGTAGCCCAAAATCATGAAAATGTTAAATAATTGGCACATTTGTAACTGCATAATTTAGAACCTATAATGATCTTAAAAGTGGCACAAGTTCATCTCGTTTTCTTAGTGTTTGTTATATTAGATTGTTCAAAAGGATTATATATAGGCATCCCATGTAAGAAAGTGGCACACCTCAGTATTTTGAAATGAAAGCCTCCAATCATAGGCTGCCATAAACATATTTTTGTCCTCATATCCTATACGAGCCAAGTTAGCAATTAAAACTGCCCAAACAAAATAACCTGGGGCGAAGTAATCAGCTGCTACAAGGCCAGAAACAGGCCTGATCTTTATGCCAGGAGGATCTAGTCCGGTTTCATTATCTAGTGACATGTGCTCAACCCAACACAAGGGTCTGCAAGAATACCGTAGCTGCTTAATTAGTAGAAAAAATAAAAATATGTGCGATGAACAATATAATTTTAATGTGATATGATTATACACACAAAATTAAACTTCTTAGAACAAATTACGAATAAAAAGGAAGTTATAAACTGATGATAATATGTGAAATTGATCAATTTCCATTGGATAATTAAAAGGAATAAACACATATATGCATTGTCATATATTTTATAGGCTGATATAAGGAAGGGAAGAACTGACATATAGCCATACTATTTTACCATTTTTAGTCATAAACAAGAAACAGAATCACCATATTAATGGTAGCAAAAAAGTTATTATTCAACAGGCGTGCTTAAATTGAATCTCAACACACATAATACTCTTAACGGTTGCAATTTAAAGGAAAAAGTGCTTTCTCCGAAGAAACCTTATGGCAAAATAGAATATCAAACCTTCCAACATGATAATGCGTTATATTTTAACAAGTCTCATCGTCCTTAGTATAATTTCAGACTAAAGTAAAGTTGATAGGTACTTAGTAGAATAGCCTTTCTCAATGCCTTTCATTCCACAACTACTAAGACGCAAACAAATTGTTGCATTCTGTTACATTCATAATTAGTCCATAAGTTCATTATTGATATTTCTTCCATCTAAAAAACTAACATATATAAAGATTACAAGGCAATATGATGGTGGAGGCTATTGACTTTACGCTAAGAGCTTTGATATCAAAGCTCAAACAATATGGCATGATCGCATATATTTGAACAAAGCAAACTAAATCCATAAATCTCAAATTGCAAGTCATTTTTTTCAACATCATCAGAATTGAAGATTCCATCTGAATGATAAAACACCTATCCAATATTAACTGCTGCAAATCAGGTTCAAGATTCCTTAGGCAGCCCCACCAAAAAGAAATGAAAAAAATAAAACCTCCATGTCCAAAATAGCATACAAACTTTTTTTTACATTCCTAATTTCCTGCTAAAAGTAATCCAACTGTATTATAATATCACATCACAATTAGCCTATCTTTTTCTGATATTGAAAGGTCAGCAAAAGTCCATCTTGATTCTACTTAGCATGCATAGACACATCAAAATTTTCAACAATAGAGTAAATTTTCATATGCCATTAGATATACTATCCCCGTACACGAAAAATACGCTCAGATATTTACACGTTATTTAATGCAATATGTCCGAAGGTATTACGAGAGGTCCGTTATGAATAAGGAGAATATCTACATAGTATATTCACAAATCACAAGAAATGGATTACTAGGCAATAAACATATATACCTCTTATAGAGTTCACCAAATGTACCACCCCAAAGCCTCTTCCTAAACAAATCGTCTGCGCAAGCACGGCCTTCCCACAACTCAAGGCCTCCAGTAACTATTCCGGGAATAAAAACAACGGGATGCTTCGCTTTCAGCCCCTCCTTAGCTAACTTCATTCCGGGCTCATCCTGCATTGGGCCCGAGATTCTCTCTGTCACGTATTGTGGAAGCGACGAAGGTAATGTGTTGTAAACAAACAACAAAAACCACCACATTGAGCAAAACCATCCGACAACCCAACAACATCGATCGATGCAGCTCCATTTCTTTCTCAAAATTACTTTCGAATTCCCATTTAATTTACTGGAAATTGAATCCGAAGTCAATAGGGCATCCTTTTCCTTGTTTTCTTCCGATTGCGATTCTGAGCTTTTTCCTTTACTAGTGATATTTTTTCTACGTCGCGTCATCGCAATCTATATGCATTTGTGTGTAGTGTACCACATGCATAGCCCTATATTTTCTATGTGTTTGAAAGTAAGATTATAATCCTAATTTGATGTGAATATATATAGAAATAGATTTTTTAGAAGCTTAATTAATCACAGCATAGCTAACAAAAACTATTAAAACTCAAATCTCACCAATGACAGTGTGGGTTTTTGCAGAGAGAGAGAGAGAGAGAGTTTAGGAAGGGATTGGGAAGGAGAGGAGGTGACATATGAAGACAATAATGAATGAATGAATGAGATCAAAATTTTCATATGAGATATTATCATCTGCGACTAAGTGAAAGGAATGTTGTTGTATAGTACAATTTGAGGAGAGGATAAGAAAGATGTGATATTGCCAAGTGGGTATTGCTGTCAAATTTGTAGGGACCACCGACGAATTCTCTCTGGATGGGAGAATTCTGCGGTGATGGAAATCTTCGGAAAACCAAGCAAATTTTGAAGAAGAAAAAAAAACAGATATCCACGAGGCTTATAGGCTTTGTATTTTGGATTTTTTTAAGAGTTATATTTCGGTAGAAATTGCCAAAAATAGATATAAAATTAAAGCAGGCGCAGCCACTCGCACTTCATGCACGCAAATCCCCCGCATAATCACATTGCATGCACTCCCTCACATTCCATGCATCCCCCCAAACCCCACCACAAACACACTCTAGAGTCTAGACATACCCGCACCCTCCTACACACCCACCCCTTCCATACAAACCTTATTCAATATTACAGTTTATTTTAATTCTTTTAGTTATTATATTAATTAAAAAATATACTCTCTCTGTCCCAGAGAAACTTACAAGTTTTCCTTTTCGGGACGTCCCAAAGGAACTTGCAGACCCAAAAAAGGAAACTCTTTTATAAACTTCACTCTCACAATATCTACATATTTACACAAAATGTCATTACTTTTTCACTTTTTGGGCCCACATTACACTCAATCCAACTAACTTTTTCACTTTTTACATAATATTTTACCAAATTAACCCTCAAAACACTATTTTTTTTACTTTATTCTACTTTTTTCTTAATTTGTGTGCCCCTCCTCCCTTGCAAATTGCTCTGGGACGGAGGGAGTACATATAATATTATATTATACATAAGTATTTATATATATAGTAACACATATTTAATTTTACAGTAACACATATTTACTCTAATAGTAACACACATTTTTTTCCTAATTTATGTTACAATATAGACAAATATGTGTTACTATAAGGAAAAAATATATTTTTATGAGAATAAATATGTATTTCATAATTTAGTTATCATCCATTTAAATGTAGGTACATTGTTTCATGTAATACATATGTTATTATATGAAAAAAATAATTATTTATATAAAAATAAATAAATATTTGTGAATAATTAATATTTTTTCTTATCGTAACATACATTTTGCTCTTGTATTGTGTGAAAAACTATTTATTGTATAAAAATAAATAAATATATATAAAATAACAATATTTTATAAAATAGTAACATACATTTGCTCTAATATATAGTAACACACACTTGTCTCACAATTTGTATTACTATATGGGCAAATGTGTGTTACTATATGAGCAAAATATATTTTATGAGAATAAATATGTGTTTCTTAATTTATTCATCATTCTTCTAAAACTAGGTATATTGTTTCATGTAATACATATGTTATTATATGAAAAAAATAATTATTTCTATAAAAATAAATAAATATTTGTGAATAATTAATATTTATTTTTATAGTAACACACATTTTGCTCTTACATTATGTGAGAAATTATTTATTCTATAAAAATAAATGAGTAACACACATTTGCTCTAATTGTAACACATATATGCCCTCCAGTTTGTGTTACTATATGAGCAAATGCGTGTTACTATATGGGGAAATACGTGTCACTTTAAGAACAAAATGTATTTTTATAAGAATAAATAGGTGTTTTTAATTTAATCATCATCCCTTTAAATTTAGATATATTTATCAATGTAATAACTTTTTTTTTGCTATTTTATATGTGTTATTAAATGAATTTTTTTTTATAAAAATAAATAAATATTTATGGAAAAACTATTATTTTTTCTTATACTAAGACACATTTCTTTTATATTCTACGAAAAATATATATTTTATACAAATAAATAATTATACATAAAATAACAATATTTAATCCGAAAAGTAACATACATTTTTCCTTATAGTAACATAAATTGAGAGAAATTTTATAAATTTATTACATAATATTATTTAATTATTTTTTTAAATTCATAACAATTAAAAATAAAAAATAAATCAACAGCTGATAACTATTTACATAACAAAAATTTTAAGTCAAAGGAGTGTGTGCATGCGTATGGGGCAGGGAAGGGGAGGGGAGGGGGGCGGTTGGGGGAAGGACATGTTAATTTCCTGGGGTGGGCGCGTATTTTATTTGCTTAAGGTTAATTAGGTGGGCCGCGCGTGGTTAAATACTTTTTTAGTTTATTTTTAAAAATTTCTACGGTAGAAATTTTTATATAAATTTTTGTCTTTTTTTAATTGAATTTTAAATTCAAATCTCTATTTATTTAATTTGATTTTTTAAAGAATAGTAAACTATTATTATTTGTAGTTTGCGTGTTTTTTTAAAAATACAATTGATTGTTTCATGGAAAAAGTTAATATTGTGTATCCAAAATAATTTGTATCATTTTAAAATACACAATAATATTGATTTAAAATGGACTTACTCTTTTAACAGGCAATCAAGCATCAAAATTTTACTTATTAATTATTATTAATAACTTTACCCATGTGCACACGTATTAGGTGTATTAACTTTTTGAGTAGGTCTCCTATAAAATTATTACTATTGTGAATTTGATATTGTTACATATTGGTCTCAAATGTTGTGGCATGGATATGCCTAGGGTCAAAGTATGGCCTCGTAACAAGTGGGCCTAGTTATGAAGATCTAAAATCCCTGAGCAGGTCCATTGACCGAGGTCGACCTAACCTCAAATGTAAAGAAGCAAAAAATGGTCAATCCGAGGTTCAATGATATTTGAGAGTTGGTATTGAGGTTAATTCTCGTCCGACCCTCGCAAATTGAGCGATTAGCAATTGAGGACTATGAAGGAACCGTAGTCAGTCATCCCACCATTCCACTCAAGCACTAAGCCACGATCTCATCAATTATTATCCAAGGTGTCATTACCAACCATAGAAATTGCACCACCAACGAACGTGGAGCGTTACCTACATGAGGTCACTCCCACGAATCCTTAGTGTACGCAAGAATGATATGTATAAATAACACCTCAAGGAAGCAAGAAACACACAGAACTCTATACTTAACTCGCACAACATAGTTTGTTATCCAGCGAAGAATACAAGTACGCACATTAGTCTTGAACCTTGCAATATAAGTCTAAACAAATCTTGTGTTATTTGTTGTTTTCCAAAATTTACTTTCGATTCCATCCTATCTATCCGACCATGATTATCGTAGAAGCAAACAATTGGTGTCGTCCATGGAAATCACACCTCCAATTACCTACGTTCTTTCCCTATAGAAATTTTACAATGGAGAAACTCAAGTCAAAAGTTACAACACCTAAAAAAGAAGCCATTACCTCTCTGGCCTCGCCACCTGCTTTGCTCGGAGTCCCACCAACTGACTCGGTCCCGACCGAGAGGGTTGCGTTAAACCCAGATGTCGTCCTAGTGTCTTCAGACCACGTCTGGAAAGTTCTCCAAAGAACTCTTGTGAATCTCTTTGCAATGTTTCGAGTCCCACAAATAGGTGGAATTGGCCACCTAAGTGCTCTATAAAAAGGCTTTAGAGTTAAAGGTTGCTCAAAACCCTACCACAGTTCCAAAATAGAGGTATAACTTCCGCAAACATGATATTCATGAAAGAAGGGAGCATAAAGGGGAAAGCCAGATGAACCCCGAGTTCGGATACTTGCGCTTGATATTTAGCTGCTTGGGAGCAACCTATACACACGAGTGATGAGTGATACATGACCGTGATAATTGTGATTAGTGTATTTGATCTTGTGTTCATCGATTCCTGATTGAGGGTTGATAAGTTAACATATTTTGCATGTAATATTGAGTATTGATTTGGAATAGCGTTGCATGACACTGAACGATATGAGGATCATATTTTGATGCAATTATTCCCCTTTGTTTTATCGTTTCATTGCTTGAGGATAAACAGTACTCTAGTTTGAGGATGTGATTAGGATCATATTTGTATCACATATGTGCTTATTTTCATATAATATATAGATGTTTTGAATACATTTAGGACACTAATTGTTATACATTAGATTAGAGGTCGTTATCTTTTAGGGTTATACTGACAAGTATGCTTTTACTTTGTATAACTAAACTGAATCTTGAGCTTTATCTGAAATAAATCTTTTATCCCCTTCATTTTTATACTCATATTTATAGATCTTGAAAACTAGCCGTTTGGAGTTGACTAAAATTCAAAATCCTAAAATCTATGAGGCGATCAATAAATGAGATATATTAATCCTGTCTTGATTCCAGATTACTTCTTTCCACAAATATGGCCAATCTTCAATCAATTAGCTCATTGACATGATCTTTGATTCATTCTCCTTTATTTCTTGAATCATATAACTGCTTGAAAATCTACGCTTGAAATCCAGCTGCTTGAAGCAATACGCAACTCTAAACATTTTGATCTTGGAATCAACAGACTTTGTCTCAGTTGATCTCCATACTTCATTAGATGAGTCTTAAATAGATTAGTTGTCTAACTAAAAATGGCATATCAACTGACCTTCGCAGTTCAACTGACCTCCTTCACTTTGATGCTAAGCAGATCTCTACTCTAGTGCTCAGTTGATCTTCATTTTTGTCTTCAAGTCTTTGCTAAGGTCTGGATAAACATCTTCAATGAACAGATCAATTGATCTTCTTCTCCCAGAGAGTCTTTGATCTTCACGGCAGCTAGGTTTCCCCTTACTAAGTACATATCTAATCCTATACTACTCATCAGCTTATTAACAGGTTCAGCTGGTCTTATTACATGCTAAATTGTTTTTACATCATCAAAACATCTAACAACATATCTTAACACAAAAAATTTGTGAGTAATACTCAATTTCTATGGAATTATAAAACAGGAAGAGTTTATTATCACTCGCAAGAGACTGACAAGTTATTTGTATGATCATTGTTAGAATTCAGCACGTTACGGTGATAATCTATTAATAAATTTTCTTTAATTCTTATTCATTAATCATGTAAGCATTAGGACATAACATAAATTATATATATATATATATATATATATATATAATTATATATATATACATATATTACTTTTGTAGAGAAGAACTTGATGTGTGAGTTACTCAATTACCAGATAACAAGGGAGGTTATTTGCCTACAAAATATGGGAGTGATGAGATGACTCTGGGTGGAATACTGAAAGAAGTTTACAAAGTATCGGGTGTGGAACATACTTGTGATCCTTGTGAAATAAAAGATGATGAAGATTTAAGGGATTATGCTGAAAGAATGTTATGGAGTGGTTCACATGGTATAGATGTCAATGTTTCTTGGATCCTTAAAGACGGTAGATGATTTGGTTGATGATTGAAATTGTCTCCGAATCTTTGCTTCACATCGTATAACTCAATTTACTTAGAGTATTTCGTATCAGCTAGTATTTTTTCTTAAAAACTGATCACTATTTAGCCTAGTTTACTTTGTGATGGTGATTATTATTTCATATTTCATTAGGTTTAATTAATGGCAAGTTTTTTTATTGACATGGAGTTCTAGAAAGATAAATGTTGATTTATTTGCAAAATTATAATTAAAATAAATAATTAGTATTCTTTGAAAATAATTTTTTATAAATTTATCATCATATTATATAATCCCTCCGTCCCGGAGCAATTTGCAAGGGGGGAGGGGCACACAAATTAAGAAAAAAATGGAATAAAGTAAAAAAAGTAGTGTTTTGAGGGTTAATTTGGTAAAATTTTATGTAAAAAGTAAAGAAGTTAGTTGGATTGAGTGTAATGTGCCCAAAAAGTGAAAAAATAGTGGCATTTTTTGTAAATATGTAGATATTGTGAGGGTGAAATTTATAAAAGGGTTTCCATTTTTGGCCTTGCAAGTTCCTGTGGGACATCTCGAAAAGGAAAACTTGCAAGTTCCTCTGGGACAGAAGGTGTATATCATAAAAGAAAATATGTATATTTTATAAATTATGTCTCGGATGAAAAAAACGAATGAGGAGCTGTCATATTTGTGTTGATGGTATTTCATGTTGCTCTTCTTCATCTCCATTTATCCTTCGGGACTGGACTTCTTGTTCTCGCCTATGTTGTTTCAATAGATATCGTATAATATCAGTTAAACTGTCCCCAATCCATAGCCAAATCATTAGAAAGCTGGAAAAGTCTTATTCATTTACAGAATTAATCAAAGAAAACAATAGAACATTTGTAATGAGGTTGTAAGCAAATTAAAATTGCTCCAATTAAATGGCGACACGTGTACAAATAATTAAATATCAAATAAATTTTGCTATTTTAATTTTGAGAATTTAATTAAATTAATTATCCAATTAAATAGTTAAAATTGGTATTTAATACACACGGTATAAGCCCGTTAAATTACACGAGGTTTCCGGTACTCGTACATACCGACAAATACAGTAAAAAATTTCCTAATTTATCGAGATCATATAATATCTCGTTGATAAAGGAAAAAAATCAAATCAAATCAGGATGAATCTGGACAAAACCGGATAATTGATTGAATATGCAAGGAAAATTAGCATCAACTACTCAAAGTCCACCACATGTCAAGCCAATGAAGGAAAATCTTCATTCCCTCACCCTATAAATAGGGGACTTCATTAACTTATTCCATACATGGAGAAACACATTGAAGAGCAATTCAAAAGCATTCAAAGATCGAGCAAGCTTGGAGCTAAGACGAATCCAAAATCTCGTTCTTGAAGATTTGAAGATTCGAAGACTTGAAGATTCGAAGATTCGAAGACTCGAAGATTTAAAGATTTGAAGATCCAAATCTCCCTTGAAGAGCCAAATTTCTTGAAGATTCAAAGATGTGAAGATTCGAAGATGTGAAGATTCAAAGGCTATCTCCAAAGCCGTTCTTCACCGTCTTCAATGATTCTTCATCAAATTCATCCACAAATACACTCCGATTAGA
This sequence comes from Prunella vulgaris, assembly GCA_026898435.1. NCBI lineage: Eukaryota > Viridiplantae > Streptophyta > Magnoliopsida > Lamiales > Lamiaceae > Prunella > Prunella vulgaris. Next base: position 358,955 of record JAPKLY010000112.1, on the reverse strand, counting down.
GATCAACCTTAAAAATTTGAAGATAGTTCTTTGCCAAATTCAAGAACGAATCTTCTCCAAAATCTTCCAAAAACCTCGTTTGATCCGAATCAAGACAACTCATCCTTGGATCAAACGCTTCGAAGTCAAAATCAAAGTCAACAATCAAGAGGAGAATCAGAGGATCATAGTTAGAGAGAAAGAACCCTTAAATTCAAGAGAAATTAAATATTGTAAATTATTTTTGTGTTTTTCACGAAAATTTGTTGTTACAAATTTGGCACGCCCAGTGGGACTCTCTCTACCTCTCATCCCTCCTCTTCCACAAACTAAGTCCAACAAATGGTATCTGCACGCAAGATCGTCGTGAAGATTGCCCCTTGTAAGAAAACAAACGTCAATGCAGTTACTAGAAGCATGACGAAAAGATCTCAAGCTGAGTCTTCTTCAAAAGTTGACTCCTCCGTGGAGAAAAAATCCTCCTACGTCGCTAAGGACGAAGAAAATAACTCAGCATGCTCCACTCCGCGCTCTATGTCAGACTCTTCATCGACATCCAGTGCTGCTTCAGTAATGATGACATATGCATCAACCGTTGAAGAACAACTTGCTAGTCTGATCAGAGCTGTTGAAGGGCTCACTCACCGTGTCAAGGAACAAGACTCCATGATTGCTAAGTTGATAAGCAAGGTGGATAACACTGAAACAAGCCACAACAATGAGAAAAGAGTTGAAGGCCACGATGAAGAAGAGACTTCAACTAAACATCAACCAGCAGAAACTGAGGCGACCGTGAGAGAGCTACAAATCTCAACTGATGGAGGGATCCAAGTTGATCAACTTAAGGAGTTAATACTGGAGACGGTGAAGGGAAAGTTTGATGATTACTCCAAGTCAACCCACAGTTATGCCAAACCTTATACAAATAGGATTGATAACTTGAAGATGCCACTAGGTTATCAACCTCCAAAGTTTCAGCAGTTTGATGGGAAAGACAATCCAAAGCAGCATATAGCTCACTTTGTTGAAACTTGCAATAACGTCGGAACCTATGGAGATCATCTGGCCAAGCAATTTGTCCGCTCTCTCAAAGGAAATGCCTTCGATTGGTACACTGACTTAGAGCCTAACTCCATTAACAGCTGGAATCAGATGGAGCATGAGTTCCTTAACCGTTTCTACAGCACGAGAAGAATAGTCAGTATGATTGAGCTAACAAATACACGCCAGTGGAAGGAGGTGCCCGTCATCCACTACATCAATCGATGGAGGGACCTAAGTTTGAATTGCAAAGACAGGCTCTCAGAAGCATCTGCTATTGAAATGTGCATCCAAGGAATGCAATGGGGTCTTCGTTATATCCTACAAGGGATTCAGCCAAGAACATTTGAAGAATTGGCTACAAGAGCTCACGATATGGAGCTAAGTATGGCTGCGGCCGGATCTAATGGACCACCAACCTATGAACCTCGAAGATTTAGAGAGAAGGAAGAGGTTAAGAAAGGGGGCAGGATATTCGTCAAAGCATCACACAAGGAGGCCATGCAGGCAAATGCAAAGACTGTCAAGCTCCAAACGAATAGGGAAGACAAAACCGATAAGGGTAAAACTGTTGGTCCAGAAAAGGTGCATAGGAGAGCGACCTTGAAAGAGTTACAAGAGAGGCAGTATCCATTCCTAGATTCCGATGTCTCGGGAATGTTCGATGACTTGATGAAAGATAAGCTCATTGAACTGCCAGAAATGAAGCGGCCAGAAGAAGCTGGGCGAACAAACAACCCAAAATACTGCAAGTACCACAGATTGGTGGGTCATCCAATTCAAGACTGCTTTATCTTCAAAGATAAAGTCATGCAGCTAGTTGAGTAAGGGAAAATTCTGCTCGACGAAGAAACAACTACAAATTTTACCACTGTTAAGGATAATGATTATGACAACATCTCTTATTATATGGTGGGCACAACTGAAACCCATCCACCTGGGGAAAAACATGATGCAACTGTAGACTGCACAGTAGTGATGAGCTTTACGGAGGAAGACTTGTTATTAGGATCGCAGCCTCACAATCACCCATTGTTTGTAACTGGCTACACAAGGGGACTTAAAGTTAATATAATGTTGATCGATGGGGGATCGGGAGTCAATCTCCTACCCTGGAGAATGATGAAAAAGTTAGACATCACAGCAGATGAACTTGGCAAAAGCCGTCTAATGATCCAAGGATTCAACCAAGAAGGACAACGAGCTCTTGGTACGATAATACTGGACTTGCTAATTGAAGAGATGGTCTCAACTGTTCTTTTCCACGTAATTGATGCAAGAACGTCATACAACATGTTGCTAGGACGTCCATGGCTTCACGAGAATGACGTGATACCTTCTACAATGCACCAATGCTTTAAATATTGTAGGGATGGAGATGTGAAAAGGGTGTTTGGTGACGCCAAACCTTTCACTGAAGCCGAATCGTACTTTGCCGATGCTAAGTATTACTTCAAGGCCACCACTAAAGCCGAAGAAGAAGCTCCTCAAGGAATAGCCAAAGACGTGCAAACTGTCAAAGGCAACAATGGCAACACGCCATCTCGTGCAGATAAAGGCAAAAAGCATGTCGAAAGTGTCGAGACGTTAGAGAAATTAATGCTACCCTTGACCAAGTTGGATGCAATAAATTCTTCTGAACAACCGCTTAATGGATTCACTCGTCCTATTCAGGGCAGTAAAACAGAACACGGGGAAATCTCGTAGGCTTTAATGTCAAAATCTTATGGCCCCCAAGCTTTCAAACTCTTAGTTCAAGCTGGTTACAATCCTCAAGGAGGTCCAGTGTCTCACAAGGCCGACAAACCCTCAAAACACGGGGGTAAAGCCACTCAAAATTCGATGAGAAAAGGTGTGTTTATTCCTGCCAAGAACGCCAGAGCTGGTCTAGGATATGTAGCACAAGCTCCAGTGCGTATAGCGATTAAAAGAGCAAGTTCTAGCACAAATCATGTCACAGAGGGTGGATTCCCGTCAACAGAAGATGCCTTCGATGAGAATGGAAGAAATGTAAGGAGGGTCTCCGTTTTTGAGAGATTGGGACCACGTGGAAAAGATAATTGTCGGAAGAAGAGAATATCTGAGCCTCCCTACTACTATAAGATTCGAAGTTTGATACCATCTCGTATGCGACGACAGACTACCTTGAGTGTGTTTTGTGGAAGAGTTTTGAAAGCCAAGTGGCAGACGATCATCTACACTCGAGAGGAAGATGATGATAGAGAAAATGTTGCCTCAAATTTCGTTAACTCCCAGATTGTCCAACAGCCAGCCTCTGAAGAAGTTGAAATGAACAGAGATGTGCAAAGGAGAATTGCCTCAATGGTTAGACAAGGGATTATCTGTGAAGACACTAGGAATATGAGGACGATCCTTGTTAGAGGAAGGGATGGTCGAATGAGGCAGACTATCATCTTTGAACGACAAGAAGAGGTTAGAGAAGATGTGGCAACTGTAAACCACATTACCATATCCGAGGACGCTCTAACAATAGAAGAAGATGCCGAGGAAGCCCCTCCAGAGCTTGAGGAAGATATTAAAGTAAACGTTGATGAACTAAAGGAGGTCAATCTCGGAGATTCTAATGACCCACCACCAACATATATAAGCGCCTCATTAACGAAAGAAGAAGAGGAAGCATATATTAAGCTCTTGAAAGAATTCAGGGACGTGTTCGCATGGACCTACAAAGAAATGCCGGGGTTGGACCCTAAAATTGCTGTCCACCAATTGTCGATAAAGAAAGGGACTCGACCAGTTAAGCAAGGTCAACGCCGATTTAGACCCGAGTTAGTCCCGTTGATTGAGAGCGAAGTAAATAAACTTATCTAAGTTAGGTTCATTAGAGAAGTGAAATATCCAGAATGGATCTCCAGCATTGTCCCGGTACGAAAGAAGAATGGTCAGATTCGGGTGTGTGTCGACTTCCGAGATCTCAACCTTGCATGCCCTAAAGATGATTTTCCACTTCCTATCCCCGAGCTCATGATTGATGCTACTACAGATCACGAAGCTCTATCTTTTATGGATGGATCATCCGGCTACAACCAAATCTGCATGTCGCCAAGTGATGAAGAGCTTACTGCATTCCGTACACCAAAAGGGATTTACTGTTATAAGGTGATGCCCTTCGGATTGAAAAAAGTTGGTGCAACATACCAAAGAGCAATGCAGAAGGTCTTTGATGATATGCTCCACAAAAACACGGAATGCTACGTAGATGACTTGATCGTGAAGTCGAAGAAGCGAAAGGATCATCTACAAGACTTAAGACAAGTATTTGAGCGCCTCAGACAGTATAAATTGAGGATGAACCCACTAAAGTTTGCTTTCGGAGTCACCTCGGGAAAGTTTCTTGGATTCATTGTCCGACATCGAGGCATTGAGATCGAGCAAGCAAAAATCGATGCAATTCTGAAGATGCCAAAACCTCGCAACATCCACGAGCTCAAGAGTTTGCAAGGAAAGTTGGCTTATTTGAGAAGATTCATCTCAAACTTAGCAGGTAGATGTCAACCCTTCAGTCACTTAATGAAGAAAGGGAATCCGTTCAAGTGGGATGAAGCATGTGATAACGCTTTCGAAAGAATTAAAGCATACTTGACGAAGCCTCCCGTGTTGTCTACTCCGATACCTGGACGACCGTTGATACTCTATATATCTGCACAAGAACGATCAGTTGGAGCGCTGTTGGCACAAAAGAGAATGATGACGGTAAAGAAAGTGCTCTTTACTACTTGAGTAGAACGATGGTGCCAAATGAGTTGAATTACTTACCAATCGAGAAGATATGCCTAGCACTCATCTTTGTAATTCAGAAATTAAAGCACTACTTTCAAGCTCACACAATCCATCTCATATCAAAAGTAAATCCACTGAAGTTTGTCATGTCTAAACCGGTTCTCTCAGACCGACTTGCGCGGTGGTACCTCCAACTGCAGCAGTTTGAAATTGTTTATATTCCCCAGAAAGCTGTAAAGGGGCAAGTGTTAGCAGACTTTTTGGCCGACCACCCAATTCCTGCTGAATGGGAGTTATCTGATGATCTCCCAGATGAAGACGTTTTGGCTGTTGAAATCTCTCCTCCTTGGAAAATGTATTTTGACGGAGCTTCACATAGAGAAGGAGCTGGTGCAGGGGTCGTGTTCGTCACATCTGAAGGCGAAGTCTTGCCATACTCATTCTCCTTGACCGAAAAATGCTCCAATAATGTTGCTGAATACCAGGCACTCATACTAGGATTAGAAATGGCGGTTGATATAAAGCGATTACACCTCAAAGTGTATGAAGATTCCTTGTTTATAGTAAATCAATTGCTCGGACTGTATGAGGTTAAGAAACCTGAGTTGATCCCATACTACAACTATGCTCGGAGAATGATAAACTGGCTTGGGGACGTGGAAATTGAGCATGTGCCAAGAAGTGAAAACAAGCAAGCAGATGCTTTAGCCAAACTAGCATCAACCATAGCCATGCCGGAAGCGAACATTCTCATCTCAGTATGCAAGAGTTGGGTCATACCACCAATTTTTGACGATAAGCTCGATGAAGAAGTCAAAAATCAAATTGTGGAAGTGTTTGAAATAGAGAATGAAGATTGGCGACAACCTTTGGTTGACTATCTGCAACACGAGAAGTTGCCTCATGACCCACGTCAAAAGGTCGACATCCGACGTCGTGCTCCTCGATTTATCTACTATATGGGTATCTTGTATAGACGGTCATTCGATAGCATTTTCTTGAGATGTTTGGGAGAGGAAGAAGCCGCCCAGGCTATGGAAGAAGTTCATTCGGGGATCTGCGGTGCCTATCAGTCCGGACCAAAGCTGCATCATCGGATAAAGAGAATGGGCTACTACTGGCAGACAATGGTAAAGGACTGCAAAAGTTACGCTAAAAAATGTCAAGCATGCCAGTTCCACGAAAATGTGATCCATCAGCCTCCTGAACCTTTACACCCGACAGTTGCTTCTTGGCCCTTTGATGCTTGGGGTCTAGACGTCATAGGACTGCTGACGAAGGCTTCTGGTGGTCATCTCTACATCCTTGCTGCAACTGATTACTTCTCCAAATGGGCTGAAGCCGTACCTTTGAGAGAAGTGAAGAAAGAAAATGAGGCTGATTTCATCCGTATCAACATCATCTATTGATACGGAGTCCAGCGTTACATCAACATTGATAACGGAAGGTCTTTCTCTAATAGTCACATTGACAAACTATGCGAGAAGTTCAACTTCAAACAACGAAAGTCTTCCGCATACAACACAGCTGCTAACGGCCTTGCTGAAGCTTTTAATAAAACTCTCTGCAGTCTGTTGAAGAAAGTCGTGTCGAAGTCAAAAAGAGACTGGCACGAAAGGATGAATGAAGCTTTGTGGGCATATCGGACCACATACAGAACTCCCACGCAAGCTACTCCGTACTCGCTGGTATATGGTGTTGAAGCCATTGTTCCTTTGGAGAAGCAAATACCATCCCTAAGGATGGCTATTCAAGAAGAGTTGACCGAAGAAGAGAATGCACAGCTGCGCCTCGCAGAACTAGAGGCCTTGGATGAAAAGAGGTTGGAAGCTCAGCAAAGGCTTGAGTGCTATCAATCACGCCTCGCCAGAACGTTCAATAAAAAAGTAAAGAGACGTTCGTTTCAAGTGGGTGACTTGGTGCTTGCTTTAAGAAGGCCCATTGTCACAACACATCGGGTTGGTAATAAATTCTTGCCCAGATGGGATGGCCCTTATGTCGTGATGGAAGTCTATATGAGTGGTGCCTATAAGTTGATCTCCGAAGATGGAACAAGCGTCGGCCCTATCAACGGAAAGTTCCTCAAATGTTACTATGCATAATGTCAAGTCTGAGTATGCTCCATGACGCACGAGCCTAAACTGTTAGTTGCTCCTGGTCCGCATGAGCTTAAACTGTGAACGACAAACCACCAAAGATGATAACATGTGGTTAAACTGTTAACTTATCCCACTAAAGGTGTTTAAGTGGTTAAATATTTTATACCCTACTGCGACTATGGTAGTAAAAAGAATACGTCCCTCCTGGCCCGCATGCGGTTAAACTGTGTACGGCGCCTCCCCTAAATCAAATTCAGTTTGATGTTTGAACTATGTTTTGACTTGATCCTCTTTAAAGAGGTACGTAGGCAGCTTAGGAATCTTTCTAAGTTCAGTCATAACTCAAGATTATCTTTTCAAGTTTGAAGCAAGCAAGATGTGCAGCTAAATAAACCTCCTCTTGTTGAAGCAATTCGAGGCCAAGTGTCTTGAATGATGTTGATTCCGTAGCCGATCAACACTTATGAGGCTCCAACGTGCCAGTGGGTTGTGATGTGATCAGAGGCGCGAACTTCTTATCTTCTCACTTCGTGCCGGAGGTAGACGATACTTCATAGGCTTGCCAGACCAAAACCCAATCTACTGTCGAAGTGTCACAGAATGCCCATCGCCGCGAAGGATATGATAGGCATGGAGTAAACACTTACAACCTGGTGGAAGAGATGAATCCCAAACTCTATCAAAACGCTCTGATTCTTCGGGCACCACTTCATCATAGAAAAGACCGGACAAGGGCAATCTTGAAGTAAACCATTATGATGCCTGCAAAATAAGAAAATGCGACTTAAAATTCTGAAGAAAATAATGGGGGCAAGCACAGTAAGAAACTTAGTAACGCTTCCTTCAAGTCATTGGAATGAAATTTTGCGGGATGCTTAAGTGACAATTCAAGCTCAAATTGACAATATCTTAGCCGACGACGACGAGCACACCACATCGTTGATCCGCTAATAAGGATATTATCAAAGACTCTCGAACAAAGTCACTCGATCAAAATTGCAAAATCCAACAATATCACGACCAACGCTTATGAGGCTCCAACGTGCCAGTGGGGTTGTGATGTGATTTGAGGCGCGAACTTCTTATCTTCTCACTTCGTGTCGGAGGTAGACGATACTTCATAGGTTTGCCAGACCAAAACCCAATCCACTGTCGAAGTGTCACAGAATGCCCATCGTCGCGAAGGATATGATAGGCATGGAGTAAACACTTACAACTTGGTGGAAGAGATAAATCCACTCGTCCACTGCTTGATGCTCGTTGATGAAGATGATCAATAGGCGATTGATGCCTACCGACGCCGTTGAGAAGCTTGCCATCCACTGCCGACCATCGCACTTTCAGATCGAAGCCACCCCTGCAAGACACTATCTCAATCGGCGCCGGACCAAATCTGCCAAAAATCGGAGGCCAAGAAATCGGTCGCCGTACACGCCTGACGCCAACTCGCCTGCACACGACGCCGACGACGCCAATGCTCTCCATCGCCGATACTACCTCGTTGCTGGAACACCCACGTCAAAACCCGCAAGTCGGATCGCGCTGAAGGTCCTCGCTCTGCTGGAAGAATCACACTGCCGATCCAAAAACCACCACCGATAAGGTCTCGTCGCGCTGGAAGTCGCGCCTCCACCGCAATCCGGAACCACTGCACTGCTGCCCAAAATCGTCGGCCTTTAATCTGTGCACGTCGGAAGAATCGGAGCCTGCCCACGGCTTAATCTACCAGAAATCTTCGCCGCTGCTGGAAGATTGCGGAAACTGTCGCCAACTGCCATTGAAAATTACGCCCTGCTCCCCTTCGCGGAAGAATTAATCGCGCCGTTCATCCACACCTGCAAATCGTGGTAACCGTCGACCAAAAACCGCAACGCCCCTGCCCAAATTTCCACCGCTTGTCGCCATTAAGAAGAAACTACCTTTGAAAGAATTTCTTTTGGCTGCTGAAATGCACTGATGCTGCAAACATATGAAGGAAAAGAGTCATGAACAAAATAACAAAAAAAAAAGCGTCGTGAATGAGAAGAAATAAAACGACGTGAACAAATATGAGCAGAATGCCTACTTCCTCTGTGATTCTTTGTTCGAAGAAAGGGTCTTCTTATGAAATCAATTCAATAAGAAAAGGAAATTTACCGATTGACTGGAAAGAAATCTTGGAAAATTGGAAAAAAAATTCCAGAATTAAAGAATTTGATTCTTGCAAATCAAGATACTTTGGTATATTCCTTAACATATTCTTTGGTATATTCCTTAGTATATTCTTTGATATATTCCTTGGTATATTCTTTGCAAATCAAGAAGTGAATCCTGTAGAGAATGAAACTCTCAAAGTTGGGCCAATTAAATGGGCTCAAAGCAAATAATAAAGGGAATATGAGAAGTGGACTGAAAATATACAAGCGTCCAATTTAAATGATCAAATTCTTTGGGTCAATTAAAAAAGGTTGGTGGACCTTTTATGCCTATAAAAATTAAAATACGGGCCTCAAATGATGATGGATTTCTTGAAGGCTACTTAAAAAATTGATCAAGACTTGAAAGCCCAATTTGATGCCATTCAAATTGAATCTAGGTCCAAAGTTTGCCTAAAAAAAAATCGATCAAGCCAGTCCACATAGACACTCCTCAAAAGTTCAAATATAAGCGAGGAATTCAAAATTTCGTGCTTCATTCACTCAAGTCATAAAGCGACCGTGAACAAAGCACGAGGGGGCATTTGTAAGCAAATTAAAATTGCTCCAATTAAATGGCGACACGTGTACAAATAATTAAATATCAAATAAATTTTGCTATTTTAATTTTGAGAATTTAATTAAATTAATTCTCCAATTAAATAGTTAAAATTGGTATTTAATACACACGGTATAAGCCCGTCAAATTACACGAGTTTCCCGGTACTCATACATACCGACAAATACAGTCGAAAATTTCCTAATTTATCGAGATCATATAATATCTCGTTGATAAAGGAAAAAATCAAATCAAATTAGGACGAATCTGGACAAAACCAAATAATTGATTGAATATGCAAGGAAAATTAGCATCAACCAATCAAAGTCTGTCACATGTCAAGCCAATGAAGGAAAATCTTCATTCCCTCACCCTATAAATAGGGGCCTTCATTAACTCATTCCATACATGGAGAAACACATTGAAGAGCAATTCAAAAGCATTCGAAGATCGAGCAAGCTTGGAGCTAAGACGAATCCAAAATCTCATTCTTAAAGATTTGAAGATTCGAAGATTCGAAGATTTGAAGATTCGAAGATTCGAAGACTTGAGGATTCAAAGATTCGAAGACTCGAAGATTTGAAGATCCAAATCTCCCTTGAAGATCCAACGTTCTTGAAGATTCAAAGATGTGAAGATTCGAAGATGTGAAGATTCAAAGACTATCTCCAAAGCCGTTCTTTGCCGTCTTCAACGATTCTTCATCAAATTCATCCACAAATACACTGCGATTAGAGATCAAGGTCCACGACCCCTCCAATCCGGTGTTCAAACCCAAATCAACCTTGAAGATTTGAAGATAGTTCTTTTCCAAATTCAAGAACGAATTTTCTCCAAAATCTTCCAAAAACCTCGTTTGATCCAAATCAAGACAACTCGTCCTTGGATTAAGCGCTTCGAAGTCAAAATCAAAGTCAACAATCAAGAGGAGAATCAGAGGTGAATCATTTTCGTGTTTTTCAAGAGAGAAAAAACCCTTAAATTCAAGAGAAATTAAATATTGTAAATCATTTTCGTGTTTTTCACAAAATTTGTTGTTACAGAGGTGAATCAGAAAGCACTGAGAAACTCTTATGAAAATTATGTGATCTTTAATTTCAATTTAGGGGTACTTGGTAGGGGTTATAAGTGCCCTAATATGAATTTTTGTACTGATCTAATATTGTTTGATAGGTTATGCTGTTATACGAAATGAGCTCCTCGTGAGCTCGGCTCATTAAGGCTTGACTCGACTTGAAGGGTAATTCGGGCTCGAGCTCAGGAAATACTCGATATCTTAATGACCGAGTAGAGCTTGGCTCACACGAGTAACTTGTTTAGACACAACAAGTCAACAATAGGGATATATTGGTAATTATGTTACTTAAGGTTTTGGTACTAATTCACAAGCAAGATACTAATTCACAAGCAAGAAACACAATAGCACCGTGCAAATCGCAATCTGCCTCAGCACCTCGCTCTGCCGCCTGCCTGATACCTCTACCTCTACCTCTAAATCATCATTTCCCTATTTCAAGAACTTGAAGTTTAGGGATATTATCACCTTAGTGCATGTTTGGTTTAAAGGATAAAATATTTATTTGTCGAAAATATATATATTTTAGTCGGATAGATAATTTTATCTTTTAAACCAAAAGTATTAGAGTTTAAAATTGGTATGGACTTTTTTTGGACATTAATTAGGACCATGAAATAAGGACATATTTTTTCTCAACATGTTATCTGCTCCACTCTTTTCGAAATAATGAAAGTAAAAAAAGCAAGTATTTGATTATTGTTGGTAAAACATGTTATTTGGTTGTCTACCATGTAATCTCATGGCATTTGTTATACAGCGTCCATTGAGATATCTAGTAGAATTTTTTGTATGAATGCAAGATTATACTGCATCCGTTCCAAAACTATTTTCACATTTTTTTTATTTGGACGTGTCAAATATATTTTCACACACTTAAAAAGAAAATTTTTTACACTAACAAAGTCAACAAAGTACACTTTTTCTTATTTTATTAGTTAACCTTACACTAACAAAAGTCAACAAAGTAGTCCTGTGACGGAGGAAGTATATAAGAATGATAAATTTAAGGAAATACTCCCTCCGTCCCATAATTGTTTTCAAACTTTCATTTTCTATTTGTCCCATAATTATTTGCACACTCTATAAATAGAAATCTACTATTTTAACTTTATCCTCATACTATTCACATATTTACACAAAATATTATTACTTTAACACTCAAACCAACTGTTTTCTCAACTGAAGTTTTCTCAACACTCAAACCAACTAACTCTAATTATTTTAATAATATAATTTTATAAATCATCCTACTTTTCTTATAAATGTGTACTTCCAGAAGTGAAAACCATGGAGGGAGTAATTGATATACTATCATAAGACCAAGTGTAATTGAAAGTTCCAGCAACTTTTCTTGAACAGTATATTATCTACGAAAAATAGAATTATTTGTGAAACACAATTAAGATGGAGCGATGGTCCTAATCACACTGACATTAGTCATTGTCTAGGATAAAGTATTAGATGCTATTCCAATTTTGAAGCCTTTAGAAGTGATATTCTAATAAAACAACCTTGGTAGAGAGTACTCTATGAGCTGCTTATGCTATCAACCAAAAAATTTATCGAGTTCTGAGATGTGCGATATGAAGAATTAAGGTGAGTTGGAGTAGGTGCAATAATTTACTGCTTCTAATTTGACGAAATGTAAGTTAGAAATATAATGCTCTGAGTTAACTAATTCGATGTCTGTTTCCATTCTCGGATTTGGAGAACTCAAGATTTTAATATTCAAATAGTAGCAAATATCTTATGCTTGTGAATTTCCAAACTTATTTTTTGGCAAGAGATGAAGGAATCGAGTGTTCTTCTACTAGATTTTCAATCTTGTAGATCTCACTAGTGAATTTTCTGGAAACTTTTTTATTGGGAATTGGGAGGAATGTCTTTGAAAGATTTTCCATGTGGGTTCTTCATTTCTATTATGTTTTGTTCTACACATCAGTATCAGCCCTCACACTAACTGGTTGTATGTTCTGTGTTCTGTCATTATATGTTTCCTGTTTGCATGCATAGTATCCTTGAAATCTTGTATGCGTATTTTGTTTCAAACTTAAATTTTCCTAAAATATATTCATGTTGTTGATCTAATGTTTGAGCATGTCAAATTTTGTTAAATTGTGCAATATGGACTCAATTCGGTTGGAATCTTACCTAGTTGCTGCAATTGATTATTCAAAATGGTGAATCAATTGGATTATGTCTCCCTTTTCTTTCATACTTATACCATAGTGAGAAATCATAAGACTAACTTCGAGGACAACAAAGATTGAGGCCTTGACCTCAACCTCAAATGTTGTTTTCTATGAGAAATGAAAATAATAAATGAATGCAATATACTTATGATAAAATTAGTGGGACATCCAGTTAGGTATGTTTATAATTTTAGTTCCGATTAATAATATTTATGTGAAATTTATAATTTAGTTCCGATTAATAATGTTATATTTCATTAGTAGCCAATTTTTTCTTTTGCGTGGTTTTCAGGGCATCCCATTAATAAGTAATCAATTTCTTCTGGGAAGATATGACTAGTTTCATCAAAATTATGATGAGTGATGATTACTCAGTTGTATATTATAGTATTTACATAATATAAATAGAGTTGAGAGAGCTCTTCGCGTAAAGATATCTTTGAGTAAAAGTTGCATCCATTCGGTTTATGGCTCTTGAAGAGGAGTTGCAACCTTTTGGTATAACTTTTGAGTAAGAGTTGCAATATTTCGATGCAACTCTTGGATCTCTATATAAACTCAAGATATGTGGAGTTTGAAATTAATTGAAGAGTAGATCCGATTGAAAGTTGAGTATTAGAGTTTCTCAATCTACTGAAAAGTCTAGTCTCTCTATATATATTATTTTGAGTCTTTTATTTTATTAAAAACACTTGTGATTTCTACTTCTGAAATTCGTTAGAGTGTAACTATCGAATTTTCGGAGATAAGTTTTGTATCTTGGAAGGTCAATTCCTTGTGAGAGCTATTTACACCTATGCGGGAGGAATTAATACCTTCAATAGCATCATTTTTTGGTGTGTCCAATCTATCATTAACTCAATTACCCACATATATACATGGATTTAAAGATATTAAATATTTTCTACTAAAGCATAGGAGAAGATGACAGCAGAAAGATGTGGTTCCATATGTTGGAAGATTTTCTTAATAGTGCGTCAAACTTGTAAACTACCAATCACCTTGATTCACAAAGTGAGCGAGTGTGAGAGTTATGTGCTAGTGTACTATCCTATGTTTCATATGGTGAGGTATCACTTTATCATGCCATGGAATTGCGTACAATCAATTGGTACGCCACTCTAACATGCAAGAGGTCTCCCTAATAACACATTAAAGCCTCTAATTGTTCCTCCTATTCACTAAATATAGCTCTCACTATCTTAGGAATTTAATCAAACACTTTGCATGCATTTGGCCTAGTACAAGAAGATTTAGGAAAATAGGCCAATTCTCATTGAGACTATCTCCTAATGACCCTTATGATTAACTAAACATGCAAGGCATTCATACAATCCATCAATTTAGAGAATTGATCCAATAATTCATAGCAATTAAAAGATCAACATAATCACCATACTACTCCATAGGAGTCATACACCAACACACAAAGGGATTAGTCCATGGCTAATTTAGGAAACATAAAAGAAATAGAAGCAATAGCAATCATCATTATGCAGGAATTATACAAAGTATTCAAGAATTTACCTATTACAATTGGAATTGAAAAGATACAAGATTACCTCTAAAATCTAGAAAATGATCCGACAATAGAAATTGAAAATCAATCGGTAGAAATGTAGCTTGAGCTATGCTAAGAATGCAGGAGAAAACTGATCGCCGATCCAAACGGTAGATCACAAGTAATCGTCGAAATCGTAAATGGAAATCTAAGAACACCACTTGGAAACTACCTCTAACTTCTCCTAATCTAGTGAGAGAATATGAATCTAAGAAAATGATAAAAGTCCTTTAGAAAATCTGAGATGGAAGTATATATAGTGCCCTTGGATCATTGACTAAGATGCCCTTCATTAAAACGTGTGAAAATACGAAAATAGCCCTGAAAATCCGAGAAAACTGAGCTGCTGTCGCCCAAGAACTGTGCAGCTGTCGACCACTCGGGCGACAGAAAGCCCTCTTGTCATCCAAGAGCTGAGCAATTATCGACCAAGCTTGGTCGACAACCAGCTCGACAAACACCTGTCGTTCCAATGATGTTGGTAGCGCGAGGCCTGTCTTCCGAGGAAGGAGTCGGTGTAGCCAGAGGCCTTAGTCTCGGTCGATGCGTGACTTCCTTGTTTTTATCATATCTTGAGCTCTAGAACTCCGATTGACTCAATTCTTCTTTCGTTGCGACCCTCTCTTCAAGCTCTTCAACATAGGATAGCAATTTCTCCATTTCGCTCAACTCCAGAATTTGGACTTTTCTCGATCTTGCTCGTTTCTTCCTCATTTTGCTTGTTTTCACCTACAATCACAACTTCCTAGCAAAAAAAGGTTAAATACACAAAGTATCACATAATAGGGTCAAATATGAACATAATATCACCAAAAGCATATAGAAATGAGTGCTAAAACATGCAATTATGACCCTAATCACACCCCCAAACTAGATTGTTGCTCGGCCTCGAGCAACGAAGCGATAAGATAGGGGAATAATTGTGTCTATGAAGCATCAAGCACACAATCAAATGTCATATATACATCACCTAATATCATGCAATCTATCAATGTAGTATCATCTCATCAACCATTTACATAACATCAATGCACACAAGATCAAATCAATGAGTCAAAATCCTCACTAGATAGTGTATCACTCAAGCTCTCAAGTATATGAGGTTCACTCAACATCACACATAGTACATCCACTACCATAAGCTTGATAAAAGTCTCAAATTCTCCACCACTTGACAAGTAACTCATCATCAAATCAAAGATGACTTTTTATTCGGTTGTAGTGTTGGCTCTTTGGTAAGGGTGGGATATTTTTGGATAGAAGTGACTATTATACTAGTGGAGTAAGAGGTCAAGACTCTACTCTTCCAAAGATAGGTTGCAAGTGATCAAGTTGCAACACCATTTCAAGCACATAACACTTCTTTTCACACTTCTTCCTTTCAAGCATTTTTCCACTTCCTTTCTTTTGCAATTTTGCATCACATCACCAACACATTAGGAACATAAGCTCTTCTTCACATCTTTTCATTCAACACAACTTCCATTTTTTTTTTACATCTTCATCTTTTGTTTCTTTCACTTTTCTTCACCATCTCATCCACCAATCTTGCTTTCAAAGCACATGTAACACTCTTATCCTCATATAAGCTCCACTAGTAATAGGGAAAATAAGGCTCAAAATGAAGGATAATCAAGCTACAATCATAGGTCGCCAAAGAAAAAGGTCAAAGGCACAAAATGGCTAACTATAGAATCAATGTCATGGCATGGATAATTTGGCTAAGTGACTCATATTAAATCAAAGATGGCCTTAAATCACTTTTGATAATTCATTACAAAATGTGATCTCAAACAAGACTTAAATCAAGTTCTAGAGTGGAAATGCACCATGTGGATCTCACATCAAAGAAATGTCATCCGTTTAAAATTGAAACGGGCAAAATAGGCTCAAACCTCACGGGTCAAGGTGATCATGACTCATATCATATGAAACATGTACACATCAATCATGTATCAAGCATCAAAGAATCAACTACACTATAGACAAAAATGAATTAAGCAATATACACACTATACTTAACTATGCACAATCTACATCATCCACACAACCATAAGCATATCTCATGCCACACTACTCTAAACTAGCAACATAAGGCCAAAAATAAACGAGCAAAACAAAGGCTCATCACTACAATAGGCATCAAATCATAATACTCCCAAAAATCAATCTAAAACTAGCATTGTCATGAGAATAACGAAACGATCACACCCCCCCCCCCCAAACTTTTTTGGACCATAGGTCTAAAAAGTTTGGCAAAGGAGTGAAGGCAAGAATCATACAATGCACAATAAAGCACAATACTAATAACAACCATCAATACCAAGAAACAATACCCCCAAACTTGGCTAAGCCAAGTACTTCACAAAGAGAAGGAATACAATACCTCACCCTTTGAGCAATGATATTGTGAGGGTACCCTCTTGGATCGTGCATACCTACAAAAATAAAAAATACACTCCATTAGACCAAAAACAACAAAATCCTAAATAGCTAAAAGGATGGGTTGCCTCTCATCTAGAGCTTGGATTTAACGTCCCCTAGCCGAACGACTCTTAAGCTCAAATCATGGTGGCTCAACATCACAAAGCCTCAAATAGTTTGTCACTTCCTTTGGCATGGAATTATGGTAAAGCTTCAAACGGTGTCCGTTAGCATAGAAGAGTTCCCCTTTATCATTCATCAATTCATACCAACTATTTGCAAAGCAATTTGATATTGTAAAGGACCCACTCCATTTCGACTTTAATTTCTCGGGAAACAACTTCAATCTTGAATTAAACAAAAGTACTTGATCGAGCACTTTGAATGACTTTTCTTTTATATTTGCATCATGCCATCTCTTAGTTTTTTCCTTGAAAATCTTAGCATTTTCATACGCCTCATCTCTAAATTCATCCAACTCCAACAATTGAAGATGCCTTTTCTCCCCACATGATTTCTCATCAAAATTCAACTTCTTAATGGCCCAATAAGCTTTGTGTTCAAGCTCAACGGGCAAATGACAAGGCTTACCATACACAAGTTGGTAAGGAGAAGGGTTCAATGGAGTCTTAAAGGCCGTACGATAAGCCCATAGCGCATCATCCAACTTGAGTGCCCAATCTTTCCTATTAGAACTCACGGTCTTCTCTAAGATAAGCTTGATTTGGCAATTTGATACTTCTGCCAATCCATTAGTTTGGGGGTGATAGGCCGTGGAGATCTTGTGCTTCACATCATACTTTATAAGTAAGTTCCCCAACGCTCTATTCACAAAGTGAGTACCCCCATCACTAATCAACGATCTTGGCACACCAAATATAGCAAAAATATTCTTCCTCAAGAATTCCATAACCACCCTTGCATCATTGAACTTTGTGGGGATTGCTTCCACCCACTTCGAAACATAATCCATGGCCAAAAGAATGTATAGATAACCATGAGAAGATGGGAAAGGTCCCATAAATTCAATACCCCATACATCAAAAACCTCTACCTCTTGAAAAATATTCAAGGGCATCTCATCACGTCTTAACAACCCCCCAACTCTTTGGCATCTATCACATCTAGAGACAAATATGTGACAATCCTTAAAAACTGAAGGCCAATAAAAACCACATTGAAATACCTTTTGAGCCGTTTTAATGGACCCAAAATGTCCTCCACAAGGCAAAGAATGGCAATGTGTGAGCACACTTTCAATCTCCTCTTCCGGAATACATCTCCTAATCATAGAATCGGCATATCGACGATACAAATATGGATCATCCCAAATATAACGACTTACCTCTTTGTAAAACCGCTTCCTTGCATTTGAATTCATTCCATAAGGAATTGCTCCACTTGCTAAGAATTAGCAAAGTCGGCATACCATGGTGCCTCATCTTCCATCTTCCAAAGTGTCTCTCCTTCAATCCTAAAGATATGCTCATCGGGAAAACTTTCGAGTATCTCTTCTTTTTCTTCTAAGGCCTCATCTCCTCTCACTAATCTTGACAAGTGATCGGCTATCACATTTTCGCTACCCTTCTTATCTCTAATCTCCAAATTGAACTCTTGTAAGAGCAACACCCACCTAATCAATCGAGGTTTCGAATCCTTCTTCGTCATCAAAAACTTAATAGCCGAGTGGTCCGTGTAGACAATGGTTTTAGTCCCCACTAGATATGGACGAAACTTCTCCACGGCGTATACAATGGCCAAAAGCTCTCTCTTGGTAGTGGTGTAATTCAATTGAGTCGATGAGAAGGTCTTTGAAGCATAATAGATTGCATGAAATTTTTTCTCCCTTAATTGACCTAGCACCACCCCCATAGCATAATCGCTCGAATCGCACATAAGAACAAAAGGCTCTTTCCAATCGGGGGTGATCAAGATTGGTGCACTCACCAAAGCTTCCTTAAGCAACCTGAAAGATTTCAAGCAAACATCATCAAACTTAAAAGGAACATCTTTCTCAAGCAACCGAGACAAGGGTTTAGACAATTTAGAAAACTCTTTGATAAATCTCCTATAAAATCCAGCATGTCCCAAGAAAGATCTTACTCCCTTCTCATTAATAGGCTGAGGTAGCTTCTCAATAGCTACTACCTTAGCACGATCAACTTGTAGCCCATTGGAGGAGATGTGATGCCCAAGAACAACACCTTCACTTACCATAAAGTGGCATTTCTCCCAATTGAGCACCAAAATCACCTCTTCACATCTAATTAGTACCTTCTCAAGATTAGACAAACATATATCATAGGTATTACCAAAAACGCTGAAATCGTCCATAAACACTTCCATAATTTGCTCAATTAACCCATGGAATATCGACATCATTAACCTTTGGAATGTAGCTGGAGCATTGCATAGCCCAAAAGGCATGCGTCTCCAAGCATACGTTCCATAAGTACATGTGAAAGTAGTCTTCTCTTGGTCTTCTGGTGCAATCATGATTTGATTGTACCCGGAGTAACCATCTAGGAAGCAATAATATCGATAACCACATAATCTATCCAACATTTGATCCATAAATGGTAATGGAAAGTGATCCTTACAAGTAGCCTTGTTCAATTCCCGATAATCAACACAAACACGCCAACCCGTGGTAACCCTTGTAGCAATCACTTCATCATTTTCAGTTTTTATTATAGTCATTCCACCCTTCTTAGATACTACATGCAAGGGTGACACCCAAGGGCTGTCACTTATAGGGAAGATCATATTTGTTCCAAGTAATTTTAACATTTCTTTCTTAATGACTTCTTGTATAATTGGATTCACTCTTCTTTGTGGTTGAACTAATGGTTTAGCATTTTCTTCTAAGCGTATTCTATGCATGCATAAAGAAGGATTGACTCCCTTTAAATCATCCACAGTCCAACCTAAAGCCGATTTATATTTCCTAAGCATAGCAAGCAATTTTTCAAGTTCATCACTTTGAAGGGAAGAGGATACGATTACCGAATTTCTTTCATTTTCATCAAGATAAGCATATTTGAGGTGATTGGGCAATGACTTTAATGCTATCCTTGTTTCCTCTTCCTTGGCCTTGTTTGCTATCTCCTCCTCTTTGTCTTCCAAGAGCAACCCTCTCTCTTGAGTGTTCATGGATCCTTCATCTTCATCAACTACATCATTAACAAAAAAAAAAAAAATCACTTTCTTTAGCTTCATTGTAGTTAGGAATCTTATAATTAGAAGTAAAGAAAGGAATTTCCGCATTTTCATAAGCTTCTTGTATACAAAGATCTACAATATCAATTGAGTGGCATGAGGAATTCTCCCTTGGATGCTTCTTAGCATCTTGGATCGAAAAGTGAAGTTCCTCTTCTCCAAGCTTCAAAGTTAACTCTTCATTAAAGACATCAATGACCGCTCGGGCAGTAGCCAAGAAAGGTCTTCCTAGGATGAGAGGAATGTCTTTGTCTTCTTCCATATCAAGGACATAAAAGTCCGCCGGAAAAGTAAAATATTTAATCCTCACAAGTACATCCTCTATGAAGCCGTTAGGAATGGTAGTTGACCCATCCGCCAATTGGAGTGTTGTGGATGTTCCCTTTAAGTGGCCTTGGTCTAAGCTTTTGAAGATCGAGAGTGGAATTAAATTGATGCTTGCTCCTAAATAACATAGAGCCTTTCAAACTACTCCATTGCCCATGTCACACTCAATTGTGAAACATCCCAGATCCTTTTCTTTTTGAGGGAGCTTCCTTGTTAAAGCATCACTACTCTCCTTAGTCAATTTCACAGTTTCCATCCCTTCCACTCTTCTCCTTTTGGCCAAGAGATCTTTCATAAACTTTGCATAACTTGGCATTTGTTCCAAGGCCTCATAAAAAGGAATGTTTATATAAAGCTTCTTGAAAACTTCTAGGAATTTATTGAATTTGTCATCGAGTTTCTTCTTGGCAAACCTTTGAGGGTATGGAACGGGTACTACCGTCTTTGGCACCCCCCATTCATCAACTTCCACTTTATTCTTCTTTTCTCTCTCTTCTCGAACTATTTTCCACTTAGGGACATAGCTTTCCTCCTTTTCAATTTTACCTTGCTCTCCTTCTTCCACTAACCCTTCTTCCACCTTACTTTCCTCTTCCTTCCCATCTTCCTTGCTTAATGGAATTTGATATTCCATACCAACTCCCATATTTATATCATCTATTCTCTCCTCTTCTATCCTCTTTTCTCCATCCTTATCACAACTAGGAACACTTGGTCCCTCATATCTTCTTCCACTTCTTAACTCAATAGCACTACACTCTTCCCTCAGTTGAGCTTCAATCAAGAAAGATTTGCATTCATGGGCCCTTTGTCCACATTTTCTTGAAACTTGCTCCACTTGTACTTCTAAACTCCTTAGTTGAGCTCCTTGGTCTCGACAAATTGCATCAAACTTTAAGTTTGTATCCTCAAAGCACCTTCGTCCTTCTCTTCTTAAGTTGTCAAGTTCCTTGAGTATAAGTTGTAGTGTTTCATTGAGATACGTAGAATTTCCTTGGTGAGAAGATGTTGTAAGCATAGAGTTTTGGAATGTATGATTGTGTTGGTATGATCCTTCATTGGAATAGGTGTATGATGTAGAAGGTTGCGTGTTTGATGGATTGTAAGTGGAGTGGTGATATCGATCCATCTCAAGTTCACAAAATCCTGCAAAAAGTATCAAGTATCAAAACTTATCATACCAAAAAATAGTAAAGACAAAGTAAAAAACAAGAACAACTATCAAGCAACCAAACAAACAAGCTGTCTCCCCAGCAACGGCGCCAAAAACTTGTTTAGCCAAAAGGTGTCTACGTGCAAGTGTACATGTTCGTTATTGCAATGGCAAGCTTAACCAAGTTTATTTTATATCAAACCCAAAGGAGACAGGGATTTGTAAGGTAAGACTATTGTTCTTGATTAAAAAAACACAAAGCAAATAAAGAGGATTTGGTATCTATGTCTACTACTGCGTCAAACTTGTAAACTACCTATCACCTTGATTCACAAAGTGAGCGAGTGTGAGAGTTATGTGCTAGTGTACTATCCTATGTTTCATATGATGAGGTATCACTTTATCATGCCATGGAACTATGTACAATCAATTGGTACGCCACTCTAACATGCAAGAGGTCTCCCTAATAGCACATTAAAGCCTCTAATTGTTCCTCCTATTCACTAAGTATAGCTCTCACTATCTTAGGAATTTAATCAAACACTTTGCATGCATTTGGCCTAGTACAAGAAGATTTAGGAAAATAGGCCAATTCTCATTGAGACTATCTCCTAATGGCCCTTACGATTAACTAAACATGCAAGGCATTCATACGATCCATCAATTTAGAGAATTGATCATACAACAATTCATAGCAATTAAAAGATCAACATAATCACCATACTACTCCATAGGAGTCATACACCAACACACAAAGTGATTAGCCCATGGCTAATTTAGGAAACATAAAAGAAATAGAAGCAATATCGATCATCATTATGCAGGAATTATACAAAGTATTCAAGAATTTACCTATTACAATTGGAATTGAAAAGATACAAGATTACCTCTAAAAGCTAGAAAATGATCCGACAATAGAAATTGAAAATCAATCGGTAGAAATGTAGCTTGAGCTATGCTAAGAATGCAGGAGAAAACTGATCGCCGATCCAAACGGTAGATCACAAGTAATCGTCGAAATTGTAAATGGAAATCTAAGAACACCACTTGGAAACTACCTCTAACTTCTCCTAATCTAGTGAGAGAATATGAATCTAAGAAAATGATAAAAGTCCTTTAGAAAATCTGAGATGGAAGTATATATAGTGTCCTTGGATCATTGACTAAGATGCCCTTCATTAAAACGCACAAAAATACGAGAAAACTGAGCTGCTGTCGGCCAAGAACTGTGCAGCTGTCGACCACTCGGGCGACAGCTTGGTCGACAGAAAGCCCTCTTGTCGTCCAAGAGCTGAGCAACTGTCGACCAAGCTTGGTCGACAGCCAGCTCGACAAATGCCTATCGTTCCATAGATGTTGGTCGCGCGAGGCCTCTCTTCCGAGGAATGAGTCCGTGTCGCCCGAGGCCTTAGTCTCTGTCGATGCGTGACTTCTTTGTTTTTGTCATATCTTGAGCTCTAGAACTCCGATTGACTCGATTCTTCTTTTGTTGCCACACTCTCTTCAAGCTCTTCAACATAGGATAGCAATTTCTCCATTTTACTCAACTCCAGAATTTGGACTTTTCTCAATCTTGCTCGTTTCTTCCTCATTTTGCTTGTTTTCACCTACAATCACAACTTCCTAGCCAAAAAGGGTTAAATACATAAAGTATCACATAATAGGGTCAAATATGAACATAATATCACTAAAAGCATATAGAATTGAGTGTTAAAACATGCAATTATGACCATAATCAGTTATGAAATAGGTTTTATAGAGAGAGAAAGTAGAGAGAGATAATTTTTGTGTATTATGAACTTAGAGAGAGAATCGGAGTACAAGAGATCTATTTATATGTTTGCTTGTGATGAGGTGACATGTTTTCAGCTTAAGTAGCCTTATTAACTGACAAGTGTCCTAACACATGTCTCTTTAGCCACCTCTTATGCTCTAATTACATTGTTTTCGACCCACTACATTACTAATGAGGACCTATCTAGTTACTGTTTTCTACCTTGAGTAGGGTGAGCTCCTTGTCCTTGTGCTATTTCGTGGTCCTGCTATTGTAGAAGGGTATGGTCTCCTGCCTTTTATTCTGGGCGAGCTCTTGGCGAGCTTCCTGACGAGCTACCTTTCTTTTGTTGGGTTGACTGGTCAATGAATGGTGACGTGGCTTGACAGCTATTAGGTGAGCTACTGAGCCTTAAATTGTTAGTTATGTTAATTCTTCCTATTTAGTTCGCTTTAGCTCGCCTATCGAAATTTGCCCCCCCAGCTCGCCTATATATGATTTTATCAATATATAGGCGAGCTGTTCTGCCTCTTTAGGCGAGCAAGTGTGATGGCGAACTGGTCTCCAAGTCTTGGCGAGCTACTTGGCAAACTACTTTTTTATGGCATCTCTGAGGACGTGGCTCAGAATCCAAGGCGTCAGTCACCTTTTTCACATCCTTTTATGCCTTAAAACACGTGCTAATAATTGTCAACTTTTTAAATTATTTGCAATTAGGCCCCTAAATTTTCTGGAAATTCCCCAAAGCATTGTCTTTCCCTTATAAAAGGAGATAACCATTTCTCATTAACATTTTTACGAATTTCAGAATTTTCAGAACAACCTTAGTATTTTCCGGCGACTCTTCCCTTACAATTTTAGATTTTTATCCGATTTCCCAAGGTAGTACACATTATTCTTCTTTGGCTTCTTCATTTTCTTTTAGTTTTCTATTTTCTTGTCCGGTTTTAAGAAAATTCCGGGCAACCACCATTATTTCCGGCTATCTTCACCAACTCTGGCCATCTCCATTGATTCAGGCCCCTAGAATTTTTAGCTTTATTTAACCCGTGGACTTTTCCACAGATCCTTAAACTCATAAGCTTGCCTTCATCACCATGTCTTCATGATCCTCATCATCAAGTCGAACTATTTTGAACCGAAATTCGGGCAAAAGACCCATGACTGAGGATGAAATGATTCCTCAACTGACTCCAGTCATAGTTGATTCAAGTTCTGAGGTGACCTCAGTAGCTCGCCATGCGTCAGGCGACTACGTGGCGAGGTTCTTAGTGACCTAGATGAGAGGGTGACCTGCTCTGGGGGGCTCTCTGTCGAGCTTGTACGCAAGCTAGAGGGTGAACTGGGTGAGGGTGACAATGAGGAGGTCACCGAATCTGGTGGCCTTTCAGGCGAGCTGGTCCGTGAGCTCGAGGAAGATTCTGAGGACGAGGAGATTACTACTGCCTACCTTGAGTCAATCAATTTTTCGATGCCCCAGGTCCCGGAGCACAACATTCCTACTGCCGTGGAGCACGAAATGGATTGGGATGAGTATATGGCGAAGTACAGGGTGAGCTTCTCAACACCTGAGCGAGCTATAAGGGAAGTAGAGGGGGCCAAATGACTTTAAGGCCAATAAGATCGAGAGCGTGATTACCATCGACATGCTCCATAATCTCCGCAAGGCATATCGGATCCCGACGGATATTCATATATACACCCCCGGTCCTAAGGAACGAGCGGACCATCCTCCCCTGGGACTCACTGCTATAAACCTCCACACTCTGGAAGCCGGGTTGACCCTACCCCTACATCCGATCATCGACAAATATCTTCTCGATTTGAACCTGGTCATTACTCAAATCACCCCCGATGGTTGGAGTAGCTTGCTGGCCTCCTAACTGTTTTTAGGCTTGAGGGTTACAAGAATCATCTCACTACGACCGAGATAAATAGTGTCCTCAGCATTACTAATCAGAGTGCTGAGGGCAAAGAATATTACTACTTGAAAGCTCGACTGGGTGAGAAACTCTTATAGAGCTTACCCAACAAGGTCCACGACTTGAAGGAGCAGTTCTTCTTCGTTGGAGGAGACTGGCGAGCTTCCACCAACTATGTGGGATAAGAAGGATAGATCCTATCCCCCGAGGAATATGGTGATGTTAGCTGTAGGTGGATTTTTTCGGTATGAGTGGGTTGATTAAGATTTACTAATCTGATAAACTCTTTTTTGCAGGTCACAAGCATCAGAAGTGGGGTCATCCAAACTCGGCGATCTCCGAAACTTTTGATTTTGTGTATGTCGTTTACTGTGGTTGCAATCATTCGGATAGGGGGTTGATCACCTGAGCAAGGCGCACTGCCGGTGAGCTACCCTTGTATACATATCTCCACACCACTTAGCTGTGCGAGCCCCGGAGCCTCCAAGTATGTAAGCTCGCCAATAGCTCGTTATGTTACATATGATAGTTCACTTTTTGATCTTTTTAACACTTTGTTTCCACCGTGCAACTCAGGACATGATGATAGTTATCTCGCCCTCCTATTATACCTTAGTCTAGAAATTACGGATGACACCAAACCACCCCGGAAAGAGAGGCCCGTCGCCTGCCGTTCTAGCGGCCCAAAAGAAAGCTCAGGCAGCCCCTGCCTCGAAGGGAAAAATGGGAGGTTCCTCACAAGGAACTACTCAGAAAAAAGCTCCTGCCAAAACTCCAGCTAAGACTCTGGCTACCAAGGATGCGGCCAAGAAGGCATTTGAGCGACCTCCTATCCCTCCTCCTTCACCATTTGGAGGCCGCCTTAGGAGGGGAGATGTGACGCTCGTAAATGAGGAAGAAGAAAGAGCTCGCAAGATGGCGAGGGTAGTTACCCACAATTCGGAGTCCGATAGAGCTGGGCGAACTGCTTCTGGCTCTGGACAGGGGGTCTCAGCTCGCTCCTCCGCCCCTACTCCTGCACAAACTCCATCTCCACCACCACCACCCTTTGGAGTCTAGGTGGTGGACGACACCATATTGGGATGGGACCTCACCCGATCTGGTTAAGGAACTTCAATGTGTATTATTTTAGTCAAAGTAGGTATGTTTCTTTTTGAAAACTTTTTATAAGTGTTTCTTGTATTGTTGCAGGTATGCTCCGGTTGTGCACCCTGAGAGGTGTGAAGTTTTGCAAAACTTCACCCGCTCCAAACCACTCGTGACCCTTCACGACCTACCTACTGGGGTAGCTTGTCGAACTATTGAAGAGGTGCCAAAGCATTGGACTTAGTCCCAGCTGGCGATGATCGAAAAGTAGAAGCTGACGGACAACACCCGATTAGCTATGCATTATGCTAGTGGGGCCCTCCTTGCCACCCAGAGGACCGTTGATCAGATTCTAGAGTTTGATAAGGCTCATCGGGAAGTAAACGGTGCCTTTCTGAAGTTGGGTGAGGAGAAGAATAAGGCCGAGAAGGTGGTGGCAGACATGGAGAGCAAAGCAAAAGCAGCACTCGTGGGTGAGCAAAGTGCCTTGAAGAAACTCGAGTTATTGTAGATGGAGCTTGCCCGTCAGAGAGAGGAAGTCGCGGCAGCGTTGAAGGCCAAAGATGATGAGCTCGCTCGTCATTCGAAGGAGCTCACAGGGGAGTGAGAAATGAACAAGTCTCTTCGTGTTGAATGCTCGAAGCTGAATGGCAAACTCCACTCTTATGCCAACAGGATAGCTGAGCTACAAACACTTGTAGATACCTCGGTTTCCCAAGAGGCCCTGGAAGCTGCGAAGGGCGGAGCTTCGGACTTCGGCTACCTACTGTGCTATGCCGAGATTCTTTGAGCCTATGGGTGGGCAGTGGACAAAGATGAGGACGTGTGGGAGTTACTCAAGGGTGAGTCCGGGATTATGTGCAGATGGCCACATTCCCTATAGGTTCAGTTGCCGATATTGGCGACCTAGCCGAGCTTGACGTCGACCTAAGCTTCATCCTGGACACCATTCGCATCACGAGTGACCCATACCCGCCATTGGAAACTGAGGCTGCCGAAGGGGAGGTTGGCGAGGGTGGTGGTTGCCGAGCTACCCACTGAGGAAGGTGGGCAGGAGGCCGAGCTCACCAATGAGCAGGTGGCGAGCTCACTAGGGACATCATGGTTGATGTGAGTGATTTGAACCTGATTGTTCACATGCCTACCCTCTCACCCCCAGTCGGACATGAGGTCGCCCCTGCCAGTGTCGATCCTTCGACCATCACAGAGCTCCCGACCCCCGCCGATCTTGCTCTCGCTGCCATAGATCCTACCGCGGTCGCCGCTCCAAAGTCTTACGATTTTTCCTTCTTTTTGCTTGAGCTTTAGTAGTTTGCCCCTGCGTGGATTCTTTTGCACTTTTGAATTTTAGTTAGGTAGCTGGTTGGTCGGCTTTTTGTATTACACCCTTTATGTACTTTCTTATTTGATATATGAAACACAACTTTCCTGCTCTACTTCGCTTTATTGCTTTGGAACGTTATTTTCTTTTTGTAGCTCGCTTTTTACATGGTACATGTTTGTTCGTCTTATGTTGCTTAGGACCGCGAATTGTACCTTTTATTAAGATCTCTTGGGCAATTGGTTTTTTATAAAACACTTTGCCTTAAACATTTTAAAACCGTCTTTTGAGAATTTTTCTAACACTAGACAGTGGGTTCTTAGTAATCCTTTTAGTAGGACACTTTAACGACCCTTGGCACTTTAACAGCTTTTGCCTCGAGCTTCAATAATAATATTTCGGGATTTTTACCCTCTGCATATTTAATCTGAACAGATAATTCTCGAGAAAGTACATCTTTTATTGAAATAATATTGACATAGATCGTCATCAACATTCCTGATGCGAGTCTTTAATAACTTATTTACAAGCTATTTGTTCCCTTTCCTCAACTATTGGTAGCATTTCTTCAGGTGAGCTGCACTCCACGTATAGGATGAAGCTTTCCCTTCCATATCCTCCAGGTCATACGTCCCGTTAGTCCACGAGCTGCAAAACTCTCTGAGTTTATGTCCGTCAAACTATTTTCCGTTGTTTGTCACGATTGAACGTAGGAGTCCGAATGTGCAAATTAGATTCTTCCAAATGAAACTTATCATTCTCTCCTGGGTTACTGTTGTCAATGCTTCAACTTCAGTCCATTTTGTGTAGTAATCTACCGCAACTACGACAAATTTAACACCACCTTTGCCAGGTGGGAATGGGCCGATCAAGTCGATACCCCATTTTTTGCAAAAGGCCATGGGCTGAAGACTGACTTAAGCTAATTAGCTGGAGTATGAATGTTTGGCGCGAACAATTGACATTTTCAGCATCTTCGAGCGAAGCTAATAGCATCTTTGCGCAATGTGGGCCAATAGTACCCCAGTCTGATTATTTTGCATGCTAAGGTCTGCCCCCAGCATGACTCCTATAGATCCCTTGATGAATTTCCTCCAACACCTCCTGTCCTTGTTTTTATGTTAAGCATTTGAATAGGGGTAGAGAGAATCCTCGTTTGTACAGTTGGTCATCTACAAGTGTGTATCTGGTTGCCTGCTTCACTAGCCGACTGGCTATCCAAACATCTTCCGCAAGTGTTCCATCCTCTAAGCATTTTCTGATAGGAGCTCGCCAGTTATTGCCTACTTCTTGCCCCCCACTCGAGGTTTGATTTATTTTGTAATCAGACGTCGAGGGATCTTGTAGCTTTGTTATCATGACTTCTTGTTCCGATATTTCCCAACACATAAAATTAACAACCGCAAGTGTACGGTGTCAATCGTAGGGTGGTCAATACGAGTTGATCCCACGAGAAAGGGTTAGTGTAAAAGTGTTATGAGATGGTTTTGTTCTTTCTAGAAAAGATCACTTAATGAAGGGTGTTTTGAACTAAATCTATTTCCAATTACCAACAAAAATGTCACTAGCAATAATTTAAGAAAATAGAAACCAACAAAATGATCAATCAAGTTCAATGCAATCTTAACTCACAAAAATAAACAACTAACAATCAATTAGAGAAAATAGGTCCTAAGACATATGCAATATCTAGAAATCCATCTATGGCTAACAATTCATTCAAG
>JAPKLY010000112.1:300283-319581 GCA_026898435.1 Prunella vulgaris | reverse complement strand
GGAATAGGAATGGTAGTTGAGATGTGTGAGGAGAACATGCTTGCCACATTTTTTATTTTTTTTTGCTTTATCTCTTGGTCAAAGCATGTGTCTACAATTCCAACTCAAATTGACTAAACAGTGGAAGATTTAATTTGGCCAACAAAATAAATGGGCTGGGCTTTGATCATTTTCTCTTTAATTTGGGTCAAACAATTAATAAGAAATGGGCCTAATAATTTACAACAAATAATTCCATTTTTCTACACAAAATTAATAAATTCATATTTTTTCATTTTAAGCACAATTAATTAAAATTGGGTAAATAAAGCATGAAATCACATTAAAAATAGGCAATAAAAGCACATTAGATTCACACAATTTTCACTCGAATCACTTCTGCTAGCACCACTTCTCCATTGCTTGTTGCTAGTCGAGCTAGTGCGTCTGCTTGCATGTTTTCCAATCTTGGGATCTGTTCGATGTATACTTGTTCGAACAGTGAAATGAGATGCGCCAATATTCTTTGGTATAACGCCATTTGTTGATCCTTTGCTTCGTAATCTCCCCGGACTTGGGATATTATTAGCTGAGGATCTCCGAAAATTTGCAGTTTGGTTGCCCCCACAGCTAATGATAACCTAAGTCCTGCTATCAGTGCTTCGTTTTCAGCTTTGTTGTTTGTTGCTTTAAAATCAAATCTTACTGCTGAAGTGAAGACTTGTCTGTCTTGGCTTATTAGTACTACACCGGCTCCTGATGCTATGCTGGTTGATGATCTATCTACGTAGAGGTGCCATGGGAAAATACGTCCCCTCGTCAGATCTTGTGGGAAAGTCAGCTTGACTATAAAGTCAGCGAGAGCTTGTCCCTTGATTGCTATTCGGGGAGCGTAGGTTATTCCATATTGGCTAACCTCTAATGACCATTTGAGTAAGCGTCCAGTCGGTGTAGTATTTGCCTTAGTGGGAATGTTGTCAACACTTCCATCTGGTGATCAAAGAAGTATAGTCGTAGCTTTCTAACACTCATCACTAGTGCGTAAACCAACTTTTCAGTAGGTGAGTAGCGCAGTTCCATGTAGTGCTTGACTTACGTAGTACACCGGTAGGTGCATTTTCCCTTCATCTCTCATACTAATACGGAGCTAATGGCCACCTCGGATGGTCATAATTACACAAAAATTACCTCTCTATAAAACCTATTTCATAACACAAATTTAATTATTGTTTGGAAGATTTCATGCATTAATCAGCCACATAAACATTCGATTAAGAAATCTTTCAACACAATAATTTCTTCAAATTAATTATTATACAAAATGATTTGTTTAAAATTATAGATAATTTAACATGATCAACTATTAGTGCATTATTATATAAAATTATTTGTTTAAATTTATTAAACTAATTATAATATATTAATTAAATTACTAATATAATTAATGAAACTTATTATTCCAGCAACTAATTTATTTTTCGCATGGTGAAATCCCTCCGTATTATTCTACATACTTAACCTCTTACATAAATTTCATCATTATCAATGTATAAAATAATTGCATATATCTTGGAAACAGATACATAAAATCCAAGTATTATAATTAAAATTTAAAAAATTGTAATTTACCGAAAAAACAATAAAAAATTCCATTGTGAAATGAACTTAATAAATATTTTTACACAAAATGTAATCTAATAAAATTAAATATTAAAACTCCCTTGTGATTAAAAAATATATCATTCAAGTCAAATGACAATGCGTTGTCATTGATCCCACCCACCCACCCTTCGACCCCTTGATCCTCCTCTAGTTCCCCAACCTCTATCACCCCTTGAACCTCCCCTTGGCTCTCGACCTCGACCCCTTAAACCTCTACGAGCTCTAACATCTATCTCTAAAAATGACATAAAACGATTCTCTCTAGGCCTTTCTTATGTTACTGTAATTGTCGGATCTAACACTGGTGCCCCTTCAACATCAACTCCTGAATCTTGTGAAATTCTCAGAGAGGGACGAACATTATTAGTGATATGAGGGTTCCAATTTAGAAGTTAATTTTTCATCTCAATGCATTTTCCCTTGATAAATTTCATTTTCTCCACACTGTCCATGACCAAATTGGTATACTCCTGAAAATATTTTTCAACCTCTGAAATTTTTTTGTATTCTTCGGTCATGTGAGGATAACTTCCAGCAACAAAAAAAAAAGCTAGAATATCGTTTGTACACATCTTTTCTCCACCTACGTAAAAGATATCTTTCATTCACAGTTTGTATGTTCTTGTGTGACAACACTTGCATAATGTGACAACACAATATTCCTTTGGATTCATATTTTCTACAATTGCAGTTAATGTAAGCTCCATTTAATCTCCATGTAACCGTATAAGTGAACTCTTTATGGAAGAAATTATTTGTTATGCTTCTCTCCAAACAACTAATATTTTCAATTTCACCATCTCCCAAATCATCAAGTGTCTCGCCTCAGTTTGTGGAACAACATGACAATAGAACATGCGTTTCATTTCTTCTTGCACAAGGTTAAAAATTGAATTAGTATATGCCTTTTGGAATTGCTTCTCCCAACGAAATTCACTCATGCATTTCATGATTTTTTTTCTTGGATTGAAAGTCAGTCAAAAATTCCTTCTGAATCTTATAACCAATAGCAATATCATATTGTTCCATAAACTGTTTGAGAGTGCTCCTAAAATGAACAAACTCATCAAAGTATGCATGCATCCCCTCACTATGTTATGTAGAAAGCATTTTTGCCAAAAATGTGTGGTGCAAGTAACTCGGAACCTAACTTTCTCTTTCATTGTACAAATTTCTCAACCACTCATTATTTTTCATACTATATATTTCTAAAAATTCAGCCCACTTCGTCTCAAATATCTAGATGGTAAGACCGTCGTACACAATCCCTTTGAATTCAATAGTGCATTTGTGGAAGTCCTTAACCCCTTTAAATTTTTGTAGCAACTTAGATAAAATGTCATATACAGAACCTATGGATAATGTTCGACATCAACTCTCTTATTGTTATCTTGATGCTTTCATCTTGATCCGTAGTTATGGAAGTAGGGTGAACATTAATCATTGCTTGTAGCCAATTAGAAAAAAAGTCATTTAAAAGATTCTGCATCTTCGTGAGTCACTAAGGCACGTCCTAACAAGATCGAATACCGATGATGATTAATGCCAATAATTGACTCAAAAGATATTTTATACATATTGAACAAATTTTAAAAAATAAATGAATTACCGCAAATTCTAACATGCAAAACTATATATGCATGTATAAATTATGCAAATTGTAACATGCAAAAATAATTTATATATGAAAAAAATATAACATGCAAAAATAAGTAATTATGTATGCATGTTATATAACATGCAAAAAAAAGTAATTGTGTACGCATGCTATATACTCCCTCCGTCCATGAAAATTAGTCCACGTTGCGTTAAATAGTCGTCCACAATAAATAGTCTACCTACCCAAAATGGAAAATTTTCAATCATTATTTTTATTTTTTTATACACATATACTCACTTTTACACATCACATCAAATATTTTATTAATAATTAAAACTTCTTTATACTAATACACTCACTTTTACACATCAACATCAACTTTTTCTTAATAACCGTGCACAACTAAGGTAGACTAAATATCATGGACGGAGGGAGTATGCTATATAACGTGCAATAAAATATAACATGAAAAAATAACTAATAAGTAATTATGTATGCATGTAATATTGTTTAATTAAATTATTAAATTAATTATAATTTTACACACTTATTTTCAACTTAGACACATAGATAGACACAAATATATAGCACCACTACTTCTATTTTTTGAATTATTATTATTTTTTATTAAACCATAAGGTTGAATAAATATTAAACTCAATTTGTAAAGGAGATACACGGATATAGCGCCACTACTTTCACACACAATTTTCAAAATATTTATCCACCCTATATTTATATTTTGTAAAAGTATAAAAATAAACTACAATACTATAATATTAAAATATATATGATATGATATATGTATATATAAAGTAATTTTATGGAAGAGGAAGAGAACATTGACTTGGTAAATCAAATAAAGATTACGTAAGTACAAAATTTTAAAATTTTCAATCACCCTATATTTTTAATTTGTAAAAAAAAAAACCACAATATTATAAATATTAAAATATATACGATATATGTATATATAAAATAGTTATATGGAGAGAGAAGTGAATGTTGACTTGATAAATTAAATAAAGATTATGTACATACAAAATTTTCAAAATTTTAAACTACCCTATATTTTTAATTTGTAAAAAATAAAAATAAACCACAATATTATATATATTAAAATATCTACGATATATATATAAGTAGTTATATGATACTAATATATTAAAATCAACCACAATAAAATTAAAATTCAACCACCCTATATTTCTACCATGTAAAATATATATAATGTTAATATATTTTATATACGATGCTATAAAAAAAAAAAAAACTAAACCACAATAAAATATATACGATGGTATATATTTAAAAATTTGAAATCAAAGTAGTTACACGAAGGATGAAGTGGATGTTGACTTGGTAAATCAAATAACGATTATGTGCATATAGTATTATTTAAAATAAATATTAAATTCGAATTACACATTAACTTTATTTAAAATGAATATTAAAAGTATTCTTAATCTACTCATAAAATCAAAATCATAGTTATAATATTAGATGCACATAAAATTAAAAGTTTACATGTAGATTCACTAAATATGTTGTATCAAACTCACAGTATCGTGAAATTCTTCGTATGCATCACTGCTTCTTGGATTAATCCACAAGACATTGCATAATCTACCCTCAAAATCAATATATATATAGCAAATTCTATTGTGCACCCAAGTGTATACCATGCACTTGGATTTTAATTTCAATTTTGACTTTAATTTTGAAATTTTGAAAACACACACTACAGCCGCATTATGTGATTTTTGGCAATTGGGGTATTAATAATTTATCTTTGAGTATTATTATTTATTCTTGGGGTATTGTGAGTTATTTTTTGGGGTATTTACTTTGGGATATTGTGAGTTGTTCTTGGGGTATTTACTTATACTTTTTCTTGGGGTATTGTGATTTGTTCTTCGGGTACTGTTAATTGTTCTTGGGGTATTGTAAGTTGGTCTTGAGGTATTTACTTAAATTTGTTCTTGGGTATTGTGAGTTAGTCTTGGGGTATTGTAAGTTGTTCTTGGGGTATTGTGAGTTGTTCTTGGGGTATTTGTTTAGAGTTGTTCTTGGGGGTACTATTAGTTGTTCTTGGGGTATTGTAATTTGTTCTTGGGGTATTATATTTTGTTCTTCGAGTATTGACAAAAACACTACATTATTTTCCAGAACACAACAAATGTTGGCAATTCTTTCTTTAATTGCATCTCTGATTTCTTTAATTCTTTCCAGAACACAGAACACTACAATGTATGCAATTCTTTCTTTAAATGCATCTCTGATTTCATTTCATTAATTGTAGTTGTGCAAGGAGATGATTTCATAGAGCCGAGACAATTTTCTACAACTACCACATGGATGGTTACCAAGACACGTTGTACGCACACACCTACAGGCAGTTTTACAGAGACTGTGTGATCTCCGGCACCATCGATTTCATCGTTGGAGAGAGCGTGACAGGGTTTCCAGGATCACACGAATTGAAATTAAAATTCAATTTGGGGTGCATATCATTCACTCTTGTGCACATGAGACACACACTCTCTCTCTCTCTCTATATATATATATATATATATATATATATATATATATATATCAAATAAAAGAAATTTATATCTTTCAATTGAGCTCTAGCAAACACCTTCCGAAGTGCTTCAACATCTCCTTCACCTAATCTTAATCTTCTTCTCTTCTTAATGAAACTCCTGCAGTGTTTAAGGAGAAAAACTAAATTTTCAAGTCCACCATTTTGTACTTCACATAATCATATACTTTTACATGACCTCAAACCTGTAATGTCATTTTCTTCCAATTGTCTTTTCATGTTTACACTCACATGCCTATGAGCAGATATATTAATGGTGAAAAGACTGGGTCAATTTCATGATTGTGTTCATTCACTATTGATGTAACAATCCTTCTACCATCAGGTAAACTTTTGGATTTCAATCGCATTTTGCAATCGACTCTTTTAAAAGATTTTTGTGACATATCACATATCATACGTCTATATCTATGATCAACCGTCCTTTTTACTACACTAAACCTCTAACTCTTGCATGTTCTTGAATATGCATAAAATAAACTATCAATACTAGTAAACTACATACCAAATAAAAGATAAATTAAGAAACACATATTTGTTCTTGTAAAAGTACATATTATCCTTATAGTTACTTTAAAAGTACAAAGAATTAATTTTTTAAGATGCAGTAACACACATTTTGCCTTACTATACACACATAGGTTCATTTAGTATACATTCTGGGACTGCCGAGATATTAACACATTCAAGGTATTATTACATTAACAACATATTATCAACCTAAAATTAATAATAAAACAAAAAATAAATTAAAACACACATATTTGTTCTTGTAAAAAACACATATTATCCTTATAGTTACTTTGATTGTACAAAAAAATATTTTTTTATGATGTAGTAACACACATATTGTCTTACAGTAACACATATATGTTCATGTAGTATACAATCTGGGAATGCCGAGATATAGTAAAACACATGTAAG
Source organism: Prunella vulgaris (assembly GCA_026898435.1). Classification (NCBI taxonomy): domain Eukaryota; kingdom Viridiplantae; phylum Streptophyta; class Magnoliopsida; order Lamiales; family Lamiaceae; genus Prunella; species Prunella vulgaris. The sequence continues at coordinate 312,810 of JAPKLY010000112.1, read as the reverse complement.
GTATTATTACATTAACAACATAAAATCAATAAAAAATATAAAAAATTAAGTAACACATATTTATTCTTGTAAACATACATATTATCCTTATAGTTACTTTAAAAGTACAAAAAATAATTTTTTTAAGATGTAGTAACACACATGTTATCTTACAGTATAATACATATGCTCATGTAGTATACATTCTTGGACTGCCGAGAATTTTACTTACAAATTTTATTTGACCCGGTTTGACCCATTAAGAATTCGCGAATTTATATCTGTATATTGTACGGATCGGGTTTGATGCAATATTGTATACAAGAATTTGTGTTATTATTTAGGGAAAACGTAATTTTTTGTTCTTTATCTTTTGTAGACTTTGGTTTTCGTCCTACTAACTTTAAATTTTTGAATTTCATCCTATAACTTATAATTTTTTTTATTTTTCATCTTGTAACATGCTATTCTAGGTAAACTTCTAGAAATATGATGATGTGACATTTTTTTTATGTATATTGCATTATGTGGCATTTTTGTGTATATTGTGTTATGTGGCATTTTTTTTGTGTTTTTATTTTTATTTTTCATAAATATTTTGACTAAATAAGAATAATAAATATTACATATAAACATAGTAATATAGATATACACACAACACAAGTTTATGTCGTTGCCGGTAGAGGTGTGCAATGGTCGGTTCGGTTACTGAACCGAACTGAATTATGAAAACCGAAAACCGAATCGAATTAAGGTAAAATAAATCGAAACCGAACCGAATGTATATAAAACTGAATATAAACCGAACCGAATCGAAATTTTGTTATTTTTATCCAAATAACTAAATAAGTAAATAACAATGCATAAATTAGGAAGAAATGAATTGAAACCCACACACGCACAGTACACTTAGATTAGGATTTAGGTTTATGATTTTTATTTTTTATTTATTAAGTATAATTATCATTTATTAAATATATATATAAATATATATTAATATTTATTAAATATATAATAACCGAACCAAACCAAATACCGAAATTCTAAAAAATGATAACCGAAATCGAAATGAATATTACGATAATCGAACCGAATTCATATTTCGGTTCGGTTTTCGGTTAATAACCGAATTATGCACACCCAAGTTGCCGGATCATCACCTCCCGCAGCGCCACCACTTGGATGCCATTTTTCTTTCCAGATTTGTTGAAAGGGTAGCGGAGAAGGGTCGGGGTAGGTAGAAGCAATACTACAATAAGAGAAAGAGCCAGAGAAGAAAAAATCCTAGGGATTCCGCAGCCTTCGGGTTGACAAATTCTATATGCTCTGTTATTGGTAATTTTGGTGATTGTTCTTGAAGATTGAGATGGGAATTCTGGTTATTTAGATCTTTTAGAATTTTCTATTTGGATTTGTCGGGTTTGGATTAATGTTTTTCGGATTTAAAATTTCTCAATACTTTCACTATTTTCAAATGGGGTCCACGTTCTTCTATTGCATGATATTCAGGGTTCAGTTCTATTGCATGATATGCAGGGTTCAGTTCTCGTTTGGTAGGCCAGAAAAGGTTATGAAAAAAACGGTTTCTAACCTACCAAATGCCATAAAATCACGGTCAGGAGGCAAATCCTACAATTCGCTACAATTTAACTTACAAGCCCTGAAAACAAATCTTAACCTACACACCCGATATGTTTTCAGCATTACTAAAAAAGATAGATACACACGCTACACGCTTGGAAGTCGAAGCCCCAAGGTAGAGCCTACTGCCGGAATCGAGCCCCAAACCACAGCCTACTGCCGGAATCGAACCCCAAATCACCCCAAATCAGAAGCTTCGTCGTTGATTTCTGGCTTCGATTTTCCAGAATCGACCCCCAAATCAGAAGCTTCGCGGCGGCCATGGCAGGAATTGGTGGCTCACTGTAGGTGGGTTTCGAACTCCGGCGGCTTGCAGCGGTCGGAAATGGTGGCCTGTGTTGCTTGGCTTGAATTTCTGGCATTTGAATTTTAATTTTCTCTTCACCTATTTCTAAAGAAGAGAAGGCTTGATTCTTGGTGTTTTTCATAGGTTGTCCTTTTTTTCTTTGTGGGTTTATCCATTCTTTTGTTTTGGAGTTTCTTATGCTGATGTTTTTGCTTCTAGTTTGGTCATTCCACAATAGCCATTGGCCATTTTGCCCAATTTCAACTTCCGCTTTCTACTTCTCTTGATGAAAATTTGTGAGGATTTTTGTTCAATTTTTCAAATTTTTGCAGTAATTGAAGATGCATATGGAGTTTAATCTGGAATGAATTTCTGGCAAGGAAAGTTGTAGCAGGGCAGGTGTGATTTCAATTTCCGACCTCCGGCATCGATTGAGGCGGCCACGAGTGGTGATCTAGCTGCACGCAGACGACAAAAAATGGAGGTGGTGGTCGGTTACAGAAGCAGTTATCAGTGGATGCGTTAGAATTTTTCATATTTTATATCATCTATCAAACAAAATATTGCAATTCATGGTATTTACAATGTATTCTACCAAATAATATATTAAATATTTTTTCTCACCTTATCTTGAGGGTCCCACAATTTTCTTTTTCTCACATTTTCTTACCCCTTTTTCTTATCTCATCTACCAAACGAGGCCGAATTGAGATGAAGAACAATGAATTAAAATTTATATATTAATTATATTAAGAAATTAAGTACTAAAGGCATTCTGTTCAATAGAATAGAATTAGTCAATGAATAAATATTGTAAATATATATTTTGTTTACTTTTAGATTTTTATTATTTAATTTATATATTTTTAATTTTATTTAATATTTAGTTTAGTTTAGTTATAGATTTTCGAATTTATTTATCATTTTCAAAATCAAAATCTTATAATTATCTAATATTAGAAAAAAAAATCAGATTCTTTAGATTTTTAAAATTCTTTACATAAATTTCTTAAGTTAGTACAAAAATTATTTGAATATTTAAATTTGTAATACTATTTTATTTTTTAAATCAAATTTCTTTTAATATTTTTTTAAAATGGTTTTATAGCCCCATAACTTTATTTAGCTTTCATTTTGCTATTTTATTTATCATTAGTTGTAAGTGTTATTTGTGGTCCTCCATCCATTTGTTTAAAAAGGTGTCACATCAATAATTTAATAAATAAAAAATAAAAAATATGACACATTAAATTTATCGGTTATATAACTTGAAATAGCAACTAACATGACGAAAAAAATGAAATTTAAAATTTTAAAATTAATAGGACGAAAATCAAAGTCAACAAAAATTAAGGACAAAAAGATACATTATTCCTATTATTTATATAATTGTAATTTCATAATTAATTTTAATTTTTAAAATTCTGAACATTCAAAATCTGAACTAAAATATTTTATTATTTATATAATGCTCTCGCATAATACTTAGTGCATGTTTGCAAACTCAACATAAAAAGTAAAAATACTTATTATTTGAAAAAAAAACACTTAAAATATGTTTTCAACAACAATTTTAAGTGCTTATAATTACTTTTGGTCAAACAACAATTTTTAGCTTTTAACTTCTATTTAAACACTTCTACACATTCTCCAATAAAATAATACTCAATATCTTTTTTAGAAATACTTTTTTTACAAATACATTTTTTAAAATCATTTCTTAAAATCACTTAAGTTTAAAACACTCCCTATTTTTTATTTTACTATTAAAATTACTTACTATTACTTTTTCAATTCTACTTAAAATTTATAGTTGATAAAAATTTAGTTTTCGATTTTATACAAATTTGTCTACTAATTTTTGTAAGAGAGAGAGCATTGGAAATCTCAAACCAGTTTAGGAAAATAATATTTGTTGAGTTTAACTTTCTTGAAAATAGTGCAGGGATATTAAGAGTTCAAAATTCATTTAATATAAAAAAATAGTACACACTACTCTAGCATAAGCATATTTGGAATTACTACTTTTAATATTATTTCCAAATACCCACTATTCATCTGATCAGTTAATCCTCTTACATTTATAGATATTAAAATATAAACATAGTTCGTCAATAACTTAAAAGAAAAAAAAGACTCATATCATATGCCAGAATAATCCAGAAACAAGGCTGAACTTTTGAATTTGTTTCAACCTCTGTGTGATCAGTGACCAGAGAGTCATGGAACTGATTCACAAACACGAAGAAGCCTCCAAGGGAAAAATTGCGCAGGTGGACCCCACCACAGTAGAAAATGACATTTTGGGTGCTAAAGGACAAAATAAACTCTCAAACAAAGGAAAAAAGAAAAAAAAAGAAGAAAGAGGGTCATATTAGATGATGCCATCAATGGTGCTGGTGGGTGGTAGCGTGCGTCTTTATTGCTTACTTGTACTCCCTATATCTCGTGTGTATGTATCTTGTATGTATACATTTTTTCCACCTCGAAATAGTGATAAGTATTTTAGCCAAGAATCAAGAGAGAATCTTGAAAAGGAAAATAATAGTTTAAAGGGAAGGGAAACATGCCCAATTTCATCCCAACAGTTGTGTTCTTTGTTCCTCCAAGCATTGGCAGCAGATCCTAAAGGTCCCTCTCTCTCTCTTTCCATTTCTCTCTCTTGTTTCCCTTTCTCTTTCACGCCCCCCACACACATATATATATATACACATCAACTTCTTTTGTGGTTAAAAAGGTTTCTTGGCTTTTGATTCATCTTTGGTGTTGAATGGATATGCCAAATATACGGGGATTTTTATGCTTGTGGGCTTGATGGATTTCAGTGGATGCATGTGAAATTTGTGATTTGGATAGTTGTTAATGTTGGGATTATATTTTAGTAAAGTTTGTTGACTTTTAATGTCGCTTTGCTCTGCTACAGATTTGGTTTTCTTTCTCTCTGTTGCTCTACTCTAGTAAAATTTCATCTGAGCATAGGGATGTATGTATATATATATATATACATATACATATGGGTTCAACTTCTCTCCCTCTCATTCTTTTCTTCCAGGAGATGTATATGTATAGTTATTATAATTCTTTGAACACAGGTCAGATGGAGATGTGTGTTTTTAGGCTAAAATTATGCTCTCTTTGACAAGACCAAATGTTCTTCTTTCAGGCCATTTTCAAATTGATATTCTGTGTTTCTTTTTGTCTGTCTTGCTTCTTTTTTTTTTCTTTCTTTCTTTCTTTCTTTCTTTCTTTCTTTTCTAATGCTTGTGATTATATTTGAATTATCATAATGTTTCTTTCTCTAGTTGTATTTATCCAAAGATAAACTTGTGGGAGTCTGTCTCTCGGTTGTACAAATTAACATTCACCCCTCTATAGTGTTAAAACGTCATTCCCAAATTACCTTCTATTTTCAAAATGAGTTTTGGTAGTATTTAAAGTATTTACTTCACGAAATCATGCTCTCTCTATGGGAGAGAAGGGCCTTGTTAGTAGGTAATCAGTTGCTGTTAGGTGACAATTCCATAAAATGATTTCTTATATTTTAAGAGAGAGCTCACCAACCTTTGTGCTTGATCAATTTTATACGACGTTGGACTGATCTACTTATGATTTGTTTGCTTCAATTTAACATTCTTTATTTTGCTGATATTTTAATCCATGTGTTTTGTGGAATTTGCATATGATGTGAGGTCTCTTGTATGTGTTTGTATATGGGCTTATGAGCCCCTTATGTGGAACGATTACTTGCCTACGAAGTTGTTTTGGTTATGTTTTTTGAGCTGTGTTTAGTTTTTGGAATCGGAGTTTGTATATTTTCTTTTTTCTCGATTCTCACTTCATACATGATACTTTTGTGTACGTGTGATTACATGGTCAATTGTAACAGGAGTTGAACTATGATAGAGAAGATCAATTCTTAACGTAGAATTCAATGCCAAGATATAGATTTGGTGACAGCATTTTCATTTTTACTTCTATTTTCGGTTTTAGTTTTAGCTTTTACTTGCACATAATGGATTCTTCTGAATACATGTATATTTTTCTTGAGTTATTTTATGCATTAGATTACATGTGCAGATCAATATGAAGAAGAAACCAAACAAGAAAAGATCAAAGTAGACATTTTATCTAAATTGCATCATATTTTCCAGTTGGTGAAAATCACTTTCATGTTTGTACACACTGCTCTACAGAAAATATGAGTGAATATTATGTGTAGAAATATGTCTCGTTTGTTTCATCCAACTCGTTTCTGCTTAAAGTTTTTATCCAACTAATTAATCACTTTGATTTTCTAGTCACTTACAGCTACTAAACTTTTACATTATGTTATACTTGTATTATATGACCGATGTTATGTATGATGTTGCCTTTCCCTCAAGCAGTTAAAGTGAATGCGAATGAGCTATTCATTGTTTTCAAAAGGTCATCACTTATGCATCAGGATTCTGCTACTTCGCTAAGTAATGACTGTATGACTTCAAAACTTTCTCACAAGATGTGCTAGACAAAATTTTGTAATTCAAATTTGATTGTTTCTTTTTCTTTTCTTTTTTGGCCAGAATCTTCACGTGCAACAATTTTCAATATCCAAAAACCTTAGTTTGGAAGTGGACTATTCTGGCCAACATCTTCAGCTACAAGATCAGCATTGTTCCTCGACTGAATCAACAAGCCTATCTCCTCAGGAATTGACTGCCATGGGAAAGACGAGCTCTCAAGATCAATGTGCTTCATCAGATTCAGGTAACAGAACACTAATCTATGATTACAATCTTTGGAGTTTTTTAAGGCCCGTAATTTGGAGGTTGCAAAAGGACATTATATTCTTAGACCTGTAAAATTAAGAGAATGTAGGCCACATTGGGCTGATTCGGGTCAATTTTGCCTACATTTACATAAATTGAAAAATATTGTCCCAATTCACAAGGCTCAAAGCCCGATTTTCAGCCCTCATGTGAGACAAGTTGCGATTATAACCCGATTTGCACTAATTTGGCAACTTTGGCCTACATTTATATAAATTAGAAAGTCTTTATCCTAATTTACAGGCCCACAAAATATTTTCTTTACAATCATCGTGTATTTTACTTTTCTTCTTTTCCAAACTATGTTTTGTCATTGTTTGATGGGATTAAAACGGTGCTTCTTTTGCTTCTTATAGTACACGAAGAAAGCTGTCATAAACATGGACAAGATATGAAAGCTGCTTTGTTCATGTGCAACCCAGAGCTACCTGCTAGCGCTTCACAAGCTGAAATAAACCAACCAATTGTAAGTTGTTGGATAAGTTTAATTTGTATACTTTTAGTTACCCGTTTGAATTTTATTTAACTGATCATAACTCCCATTTTTCAGGTGCAATTCCCATATACTTACTCAGACCCCTACTTCAATGGATTATTTACTACTTATGGGCCCCATAGTGTGGTGAGTTCGACCTTCCACCTTAATTCAGTTTTTCTCTTCATGTTATTTCATCTATTTGTCTGCCTCTTCTTCCATGATTTTGAGAATTAAAAGCATTAGTGCCAACTTCTGTTTCTCATTTGGGATGCAAAGCAGATTGGGATTTCCAAATCTAAATATCGTTCTACTTTGGCATTACAAAATCTGGATTTTAGAAGCTCAATACATTCACCCATACAAATATGATTTTATCTTAATCACATTTGCTTCCATGGCTCATAATGCAATTATGTTTTTTTTTTTTTAACTCTTCTTTTTTATATATATATAATTTCACACTTTTCTCCTCACTTCTCCAACTTCCAATAAATCAACTAACTGTTACACTCAATCAATATAGTTACAATCATACACTGTTGCACATCAAATTTACATAAATTTAAACCATACCAACTTAATACCAAAAGCAAGTACACACCATTACTATTTATCAGGGTTTTGAAATCCACTAACCCAAATCAAACTTACCCTTTAGGTCCTTCCTCTGATTGATATTGTGCTTATTGTGATTTCCCTGTCTAAATAGAAAATGTCATTTCACATTCCTGATCAGAAAAAGTAAATGTCATAGCAACTTATTGCTGCACAAACATCCACAGAGATTGTGATGCACAATCTTCTGGACCCGTTAAATAAGAAAGTTATATTCTTCCATTGAATTGCTGGTAATAATATGTACCATTTCTTTTGGATTAATTGCTTATCTTGGGATGCTTGATCAGATGCAGCCGCAGGTGATGGCTGGCGCTTGTGGACGTGTACCACTACCTGTTGATATTCCTGAGGATGGTCCCATTTATGTCAATGCAAAACAGTATCATGGCATACTTAGAAGGAGGCAAACACGGGCTAAGCTCGAGGCCCAAAACAAACTTGTCAAAACTAGGAAAGTAAGTTAGATCCATGCACCTTGTACTTGGAATAATTTCAATTTGAAATGTTTTTTATCCATAACTTATCTAAGGCACAATGTCCCAAAACATTTTCGATTTAGTCCTAATAATTAAAAATTATAATTGCTGAACATTTGAAAACAATGTTTTATGTCACGTGAATGCCCAATATTGAACCCATAACTTGTCTATTGTCCAACTATGGCCCCAATTAAATCCTCACGTGACATTCGAATGACATAAAATGAAAGCTTTTATTCGAATAGTTTCCTGTAAATATTTTTATTTTTCAGCTTCAAATTGAGCTATACTCATAAAGCACTCGGTGTACAATGCAGCCATACCTGCACGAGTCTCGACACCAACATGCACTAAATCGGGTTAGGGGTACGGGTGGACGCTTTATGAGCACGAAGAAACAACAAGCCGGTTCAGTTCCAGCAACCACCTCTCAGGGCTTGAACTACAGTGAGAGTGAAGCTAACAAGTACGGTGGGTTCTCTGGTGGTCTAGGGACGAGAGTTTCAGGCGGTGATGGTGTTATGATGCAGCAGCCAGATGGTCGGTTCTCCGGCATGCCACCTCACATGGGTGTTGCGATGCAAGGCAGTAGTGGTGGTCTTGTGTATAATGGGCATCGGCACTATGCTTCGATTGTCCGGTGAGTATCCCCACCGGCAGGCAATTCATCCTTGGCTTTGTTACTCTAAACCGTTTCAGGTTTTTCTGCTGTTTAACAACATTACAGTGGAATGTCTTCTTCTACTCTGCCTACTACATCAACCTGAGTCTACTTTGTTTCTAAGGTTGTAGGTTGGGCGTTTATGTTTTCCCTTTTTCCTTTAGGAATTCTTCTCTCTCTCTCTCTCTCTCTCTCTCTCTCTCTCTCTCAAATGTATGAATGATCTTGTGAGCTTATTAAACTACTGGTGCTGATCTGCAAAACTAACAATTTAAGCTTCGAAAGCTGGCCATGGTTATTTGCACCTTACCTTTTTTAAAGGGCGAGTGCATTATTCATTTTTTATGGGCGACAATTTTTACTTATTGTACGGATGCGTGTATTCGGATTTTCTCGTAAATTGAGTGATGGGTGCGTTTCTCATTTTTGTAAATGTGTCTAACAAAACGCCTAGCTTGAATAAGACCAAATCTTTTATACACTAGGTGCACAGTATAATTTAAGTGTATTTTTAAAAAATTACAACTTTTATTACTAAAAATTATCCATATTATTATTGAAATGTTATATTATTAAAATTAAATTTTTTAGTAATAATATATGTGATTTTTTAGTAGTATTTTGTGTAATTTTATAAATTTTTAAAGAGTAGGTCTCCCGTGCAATATATGCCAAAAAAAGAAAATTTTGAAAATTCGCGGGTCAATAGGTCAAAGTAACAAAATTCGCGGATCTTGAACGGGTCGGGTCGGATTTGAGCAATTTTCAAATTTCAGGATTTTCGCTTCTAGTTGATGATACTGTATGAGTAAATTTATGCTACTATAAGGTCAAATGTGTACTATTATAAGAATAAATGTTGTTTTTTTTACATATATTCATTTGTTTTTGTAGAAAACAAACATGTTAATACAATGTAAGATCAATATGTGTATTATTACAAGAAAAATATTCGTTTTTTATAAATATTTATTGATTTTTATAGAAATTATTATTTTTTAAGATGTAGTAGCACACATTTTGTCTTACAGCAGCACACGTATGTTCATGTGGTATACATTCTGAGATTTCGATAAAATTAATTTTTTAAGATGTAGTAGCACAAATTTTGTCTTATAGTAGCACACATTTTGTTTTACAGTAGCACACATATGTTCATGTGGTATACATTCTGGGAGTGGCGAGATAGTAACACATGTAAGTTATTATTACATTAGCAACATATTATCAATATAAAACTAATAATAAAATGAAAAATAAATTAAGAAACACATATTTGTTCTTGTAAAAATATATATTATTCTTATAATTACTTTAAAAGTAAAAAAAAAAAACTTTTTAATATGTAGTAGCACACATTTTGTCTTACAGTAGCACAATTATGTTCATGTGATATACATTCTGGAAGTGGCGAGAATTTTCCTTAAAAATTTTATTTTGGGGATATTGCACGGGTCGAGTTTTGTGCAATATTGCATACGAGTTTTTGTGATTTTTAAAATATATTATTTGAGTTACACAGTGCACTTGTACATATAAGACTAAGACATTGAATAAAATCTCCTTTTACACCTACGGGGACCTATATGACAATTAAAGATGTTATAAAATATTAGGTATTGTGGACATTACTAATTAGTTAAATTTAATGGGTTTTTGGTCTAATGGACTTTAAGGTTAGCCTAGAGTTGTACTCTTATATAAATAATGAATTTCTAATGCATTGTACACATAGAAGCATTCGCAGCGGTATTATAGATATATCTTCTGTCTTGATCCCCCAAAATATAGTCCTTACGACGAAATGAATTATTACCAAATTTCCTATTCATTGATTTCATTTATATATCGCATTAATTACAAAGCACAATTTTCTACCATTAAGATTTGGAAATTATTAACCTTAATTTCTTTGTATTTCAAACAATGTACACGCGCGGCCGCCCCACCCCGCTTGAGCGCCTCCCGCGTTGGCGCATTCCATCGAAGGCTCGAAGCTGTGCTCCTCATACACGGGCCACTGCCACAAGATACAGCGGCCTCACACGAACCCCACCTCCGCCACTCCGCGCTGCTAGCGACCTCCACACTGCCGTCCACGGGCATGCCGTCAACTAAAGGGGTTTGTGCTCCTCGTGGATCCCTCCTTCGGAGTAGTTCGCATTTGGGTCTCCCTGTTTCCGTTATGGTGGTGTCGCTGCGTTTCGGATTCCGGCGTGGCTGGATTTTCTCTTGTTTGTGAAATTGACGCCAATATTTGTAACACATACTCCATCGGCTGCTAATCGGATTCGATCATGGAGACTTGGGACCCGACAACAAAATCGACTCTGACCCGGATCCAATTACTGTCGGTGAGGGCTGGCCCACGCGACGGCGCCGCCTGGATGCAACGCCTGATGGAGGAGTACAAGGCCTTAATCACTTACACCTCCATGAACAAATTCGATTTGAAGATACCAGTTGTCGGAAATTCCAATTTTCCCAGAGCCAGAAACAATCCACTCGCCGATCGGAAAGAATAAACACACAGCCACCATCTCCTGCAAATCAAAGCACAGCCGCTCGGAAACTGAAATTCAATCGCCGCAGTAACGCACAAAACAACCGTCTGCATCACCCTCTCCGCCGTTCGCCTGGTAATTGGAAACACGCCGCGGCCCTATTCGTGAAAGTCGTCGCAATAGAAGACCACCGTCAATCTCACAACCACCACAAATCGTGAGCTCAGTTGGGGGCCAAGATCCCCAAATCGATTTTCCCTCGACTCATAATTCACACCAAAAACAACGACATCAACAGCCTCCTGCGCCTGCACACGCCGCACGAATTCTGGGGATGACGATTTCGATTGGTTGCAGAGGTAAGGTGCAGCTGCTATGGCTTCAATCGATTTCAGATCGACGGCTTGGATGGCATTTCCAGTGGCAGCAAGTGTGAAACGGCTGCGACAGTGATGGAGCGGAAATCCGGCGATAGGAACAGGGCATTGGCGCTTTTCCATTTTCAGATCCCAGGAGCAGCGGCTAAATTCTGATGATGTGGTGTAGCAGTGGTGGGTGTATGTGTATCATTGGGAGCCCGTTGAGGATGATTAGGTGAGAACAACAGGTCGGGTCTCAACGGTAGGCGTTGTCTTCCTTAGTAAATCTTTTGATATGATTTGGGGAACTAAGATATGAGCATTTATTTTATAAATGGGATATGCAAAATGATACTCCCCCGTTCATGAAAATTAGTCCACGTTGCATTAAATAGCCGTTCATAATAAATAGTCTACCTACATAAAATGAAAAATTTTCAATCATTATTTTTATTTTTTTATACACATATACTCACTTTTACACATCACATCAAATACTTTATTAATAATTAACACTTTTTTATACTAATACATTCACTTTTACACATCAACATCAACTTTATTAATGTATTCGTTTAAGATTTCGTGGGATTTTAAAGGACTTTTTTCTTATAAAAAAGTCTGTTGGTATTCAATCAGGATTTTAAAGGATTTAAAAATAATCCATTGGTATTCAATCAGGATTTTAAAAGACTTAAAAACAATCCACTGGTA
>JAPKLY010000112.1:196729-300273 GCA_026898435.1 Prunella vulgaris | reverse complement strand
GTATTCAATCAGGATTTTAAAAGACTTAAAAACAATCCACTGGTATTAAAAAATATAAGGATTTTAAAGGATTGTTGGGTTTGATGGATTTTGATGGATTCTTTAGTGTATTTTATAAATACCAACAATCTCATCAAAATCTCTAGGATATCGGTGGACTTTTTTAATTAATGACTTTATTTATCCCCAAATTGATTTATATATAATTATTTATTTTTAAGACCTAAAATAGTTTTAACCTTATAATTTCATCTCTACATTTATAACATCAACGATAAAATAATTACAGTGACGAATAGTAATATAATATTATATATACATATATACTAGAATAAATAAAAATAATTAATAATTAATCATTAAATAGTATTAAAAAACGATATTGTTCATCCTAACTTATATACAAGATAAATCTTTATTTTTATATAGTATTATTATAATACTAATATTATATATTACATATGTCATTAGGTAATATTTTTATATTGATAATATTTTTTTACGGTATTTGAGTTTTGTTATATTTTACTTTGGTTGCTTTGATTATTCAATTTCGATACTTTTTTATATTGATAATATTAGCATGTGCAGCTCTACATAACTTTATTCGCAAAAAATGTCATTCTGATGAATTTCCAATTGAATCGGTGGACGAACCTTCATCTTCAACATTACCAGTTAATGAAGACCGTGATTTTGAGCCTATCATTCAAACTCAAGAGCAAGAACGACATGACACTAATGTTTGGAGGACTAATATAGCTATGAATATGTGGAGTAATGCTATTTAAAAGGACATGATATTATGATTTTTTTTGTCTTTAACTTTTTCTTTTTTCTTTTTAATTTGAAGGTATGAAAAATTTTGAATTTTTATTGTATGTCACAAATCCATGAAATTCTGCAAAGTCTACAAAGTCCTATAGAATCCATTAAAATCCTTATTTTAAAAGTCTTACAAAATCCTGCAAAATCTTAAAAATCACCAAAATCCTACAAAATCTTTAAAATCTGCAGGATTTTTTTCAGCTAAAAAAGTCTTTTAAAATCCTAATCCAATACACCCCCCTAAGATATGAGCATTTATTTTATAAATGGGATATGCAAAATGATACTCCTCCGTTCATGAAAATTAGTCCACGTTGCATTAAATAGCCGTCCATAATAAATAGTCTACCTACATAAAATGAAAAATTTTCAATCATTATTTTTATTTTTTTATACACATATACTCATTTTTACGCATCACATCAAATACTTTATTAATAATTAACACTTTTTTATACTAATACATTCACTTTTACACATCAACATCAACTTTTTTCTTATTAACCGTACACAACTAAAGTAGACTAATTATCATGGACAGAAGGAGTATAATTTTGAGATATTTACATGGAAGTTCACAATACATACATATACTACATAGAGGTATACTTAAAACTTTAATTTACACTCAAGTTCAAAATTTAAAATTTAAATAATTGAATTTACAAGACGTCGCAGAAGAGAAAGGAAAGGAAAGAGAGAGAAGAGGGGAAGAGAAAAAGAGAGAGAGAGGAGGGAAGAAAGAAATTTACCGGGGAAGAAGGAGAGAAGGGCGGCGATGGCGGTGCAGTGACGGCGGTGAAATCGCGAAGGTCGGACGGCAGTCGCGATCTGAGCAGATCCAACACGGCAACGAAGAGGGGGTGCGACCTCCGGTGGGGGCGAATAGCGGTGCCGTGACCCGTCGGCGATACTGCTGGACGACTGCAAGGGAGCGGCGGATCTGGGGGGGGGGGGAGGGGGCGGCGACACGGCAGATCTGTGTCATCCGTGGTGAGGCGGCAAAGAGACAGGTGAGTAGTTTTTTTTTTTTCAGTCCCCCTGATTTTTTTTTTCTGTTAATTAAGGGCAACAATGGATCCCAGATTGAGCATCTATTTTCACTGAATGCATAAGTCCAACTTACATCTTTCAGCACTATGAGCATTATATTCATTTTCCTATCTTTGATTCTTGGTTCTTTTTTGAAATTTTTTTGATCTTTGGGTTCAGGTTATAATTTATTTAAATTTTATTTGAAACTCTGATGATGAAGTGCGGTAGGAATTTTAATTTTTTATGTTATGAATGAGGTTATGTGCAGTTGAATGCATATTTATGTGTGTGGGTTTGTTTCTGCTTGTGAGTGCAGTGTGTGCTCTATTTTCATTGTATATATCTATTCAATTTTAATTTCTAGCATTGTTGCTTGGTTTGCTTCAACCATGGTTTCTTGTGTTATCTACTGTAATAATGTGGTCAAAATACCCAGATGGATTGATGGTGATGGTGTGTTGTGAAATTAAACAAACAATTTATGGTGATAATGGAAATGCAAGAACTCAAACTGCAACATAGTTTTTACAGTCCAGAAGAACAAGAAGTTTGTTTACCCATATAATTTACATGCTTGTGCAAAATAATTTACATCCTCGTGCAAAATAATTTTTTCAGTTGAAATATAATTTTGTGTAAAATTTTGATATCATGTGTAGAAAAATAATTTACATATCTATGCAAAATAATTTACATATATGTGTAAAATAAATTACATATCTGTGCAAAATAAATTACATATCTGTGCAAAATAATTTATTTATCTGTGCAAAATAATTTACTTACTCGTTTAAAATAATTTAATATCCTGTGCAAAAATAAAATATTATTTTGTGCAAAATTTTCTTTCGCGTCTACTATAATCTTTTTGTTTGTTGTGCAGATATTGACGTATAAAAATCAACTTCAAATGAAGGAAAGACCAAGTGAATGGAAGATTGAATTTTTGAATTTCATTCGAAGGCAAATTGTATTATTTTTTTATATGTAAATTTTAGATTTGATAATGGAATTTATTTGAATAGTGCAAATTATATATGAACTTGATGTGAAAAAAAATATATTGATTCGTGCAAAATAAAGTTGTGCTTTGTGTGCAAAAATTAAATTTTGAATCTCTATGTAAATACAAATATTTTATGAACTAATACGTAAATAGGTGCTATAATACGCACCTATATGAAAGTTACCCATTCTATAATTTATCGGGAAGTTGGATTATACATCTATGTGTAAGATAACAAGCTGAGGTCACATTACTTTTGTGTTTGTCAATCTTGTGCTAATTTATTGTGAAACATTTTTGATATATTTACTGGGGAACTTCACCTTATTGTGAAACATTTTTGATATATTTACAGGGGAATTTACACCTAGGGCCAAATAATATACTATAATCACATATAAAGCCACCTACCTTTAATTCTTACAACCAAGGCCAAAATAATAGGTTTGCCAACTCAGCAATATCATTTAATGTTAGGAACAAAAAACATAGGCTAGGTAGGTGTATGATTACATTGTGTACAGAATAAACAATACCAAATTGTACAAAAAGGTAAAGTGATGTGACATTGATGTGATTTAAAGTAATATTTGTGTAAAGGTATAGGGAAAATCTTACTTGCATTAGAGGTTCAAGAAAATTGAAGAGAGAAGGTTACACTGTAGAAGGTAGGAGGTTTCAACGAGGAGAAGAGGAAGTTTCATTACGACACGAGAAGGTACACAATTTTTCACACGATAGAAATGTTAATTTTCTAAACATCAGAATTCATGTGATGATATTAATTTGGAACCATCGTAAGGAGAGGTGATATATTCCGAGTAGCCTTGTTTGAGATTTTAGGCAAAATATCTAGGTTTAAAATTTCCTGAATGAAAATGGATGTTATAATCTAATATTGTGTAATGTTTCTGGTGTAAATGAAGTACGATTAAATGCGATGAATTATTATTTGCAGAAACGATGTTTCAGTTGCGATGACAAGGAGAAGGGAACTGGGTTTGCGTTTCCCTGAAAGAGAAATGCACAGGGAAGATGATACCCGGATAAATCACAATGGATGAAGAGGTAACTTTATCTTCGTAATTAGATCTATATGCGGGGTGTAGTAGGGTGACTCTAAAGAATGTGTACCAGTGTGATAATATGTGTACCATGTAGCGAAATAGTGTACCGAACAAATGCTCTCAATTAGCTGGTCAATTTAACATCCTGCTTATTCTAAAAAACGTGCAATGATTGATATTTTAATAATGGCAATTGTAATGACGGTTTAATATTTGGTTTTGTTTATTGTTTTTTGGTTTATTTCAAGGAAGAGTGGCCCCTAGTATTCAAAGTTCAAACCCAAGATCTGGTTAGTGTTGTGGAACAAAAATTAATGTATAATATTGAAAACTCAGTAGTGTGTAATAAGGCATGAGTTTTTTGAACAATGTGAAATTCATATGCGGAAACTCCAACAAGACGAAGGCCACGTGATATAAACCGTAGGAAGAAGTCATTGGATGGTAACAGTGGGCAAGGTAATAAACATCTAACAGAACGGGTGAAACATAATGTCTATAATCTATTCTGTAGGTGCTAGGTGTTGCCAAACTGATGTTGCTAGATATTATAAAAATTTCAGTAGAAAGCAAATATTATTAATGATATGAACTGTTGTATGTAAAACCAGGAAAAACACAGGACCCCGGTATATCAAGGAGTATATTGGGGGACATCTTGTATGAATCTACAACAGATTCTAGTGACTCAGACATGGGACCAAAGAACTGTATTGGTAAAACTCAGACCTTCAAGTTAAATATTACAAATTTGAATAATGCATTATTATATATGTGAGTTCTAATATCCTATAATTTCTTGACTAGGTAGTAAATGCCCGAACGATGGTATGAATTGTTTAGGAGCAATTTAGTTATGGCAGCAAAAGAAATCCAAAGTCTTGCATTCAATAATATGCATCTTGCAGAGATATAGAAGACACTGTTGATGTAATAAGTTAATCTGAATGTTCAAGGAAGTAGTCAACTTAATCCCAGGTGACGTGTCCCAGGAGAATTAAACCCAAGACAAGAAGATCATAATAATGAAGCTAAGATGCAGCTGGAACAAGTGAAAACCAACAAAGAAGATGAAAGAATCACATGAAGATCACAAAATAGGAAAGCAGCAGTGCAAATTCAAAGGAGGTGAGCAGCTGCACCTGCTCACCTGCTTTCCCGGAGGTGAGCAGCTGCACCTGCTCACCCGGAGACGAGCAGCTCACCTGTTCACATGTTCACCTGCTCACCCGGAGACGAGCAGCTGCACCTGCTCACCTGCTCGCCCGGAGGCGAGCAGCTGCACCTGCTCGCCTATTTGTACATAAGGGACGAGCAGGTCATGCAAATGTCATGATGAGCTGCTCGCCCAACAAGCTGTTCGCCTGCTATAAGGAGCTGCTCGCCTGTTATGAAGTGGATCACCAGAGCCCTATTTTTACCATTTTTAGCCAATTTTTCGTTGTAATTATCTTGTTTAAGCGGTTAGGGACACGTGTAAGCTTCTGAAGAGGCGTGGCAAAGTGAATGCCACCACCTGCTTGTAAGAAATGCCTATAAATAGGCCCCCATTTTCATTTTAATGCAAGTTTTCACTGTTATAACGAAGTTCTGCCGAAATCTTTCCCGAATTAAACACTTTGCAGTTCCAATAAACTGAATTTGATCGGTTGTTAATGAAATCGCACTAGTTAGCCACATAAAAGCTTCTTTTGCGGAGATTTCGTTAACAATTTGGCGCTAGAGGAAGGGCCCCGAACCTCCAGTTGCTGGAATTTGTGAGATATTGGACTGGAAACTGCAAAATTTGGATTTTGGATGAAGATTTGCCACCTGCTCGCTTGAAGATACACACCTGTTCGCTTGAATACTTGAAGGAACACACCTGCTCGCTTGAAGGCTTGAAGAAAACCCACCTAGTCGCCTATTTGTGCACCTGGTCGCCTGTTTGTACACCTGGTCGCCTACTTGTACACCTGGTCGCCTGTTTGACTACCAGCTCACCTGGTCGCCTGTTTTTTTCACCTGATCACCTGTTTTTCACCTGGTCGCCTGATTTTCACCTGGTCGCCTATTTTTCACCTGCTCACCTGTTCACCTGCTCACTTGCTCACCTGTTATTTCACCTGTTCAACTGTTAAATGGAAAGGAGCTGACATTACATAAAATGTCGAGGGAAGTTTCTCAACCAAGGGTCATATCGCACATAAGGAACAACAATCATCAGAACAGGAGAACATCAATGCCTGAACAATCCACGGCAGTTCAGGACGCAGCCAATAATCTACCACAGATGGAACATACAGGAGTCCCGCCTACCCAAGTGGGACAAAACTACATGGAAGGGTTATTCGAACTGCTTCCCTTCCTACAGAGTCCTGAAGACATCTCTTGTATGACGACCCTTTGCAGGGTATTGAAGCGACAACAGCAGCAGGGAGTCGCCGGTCCTTCCGGGATGTGACCTGAACTGGAACCTGTTCTTGAACGGGCAGTTCAGCGTCAACCAGAGGCCGAGGCTGAAAGTGAACAACGAAGAAGGCGAGAGGAACGAGGGAAGTAGAAAATAACTGATCGGTTGGGCCCACAGGGCAGACGGACTAGGAACGTGGTGGATGAGTCAAGTCACAGCAGTCCGCCGAGCAGACATCCAGAGCAACGGGATGATGAGTCATACGGACGGCCTGTATCGGTGTCCCCTCATCCAACTCGTGTACAGGAAGCGGACCAAGAAAGACAGTAGACAATTCATGAACGACTACGATGGCCGGCGTTAGAGCGACTGGGGGCTGAAGGCGTGCAGAAGGCAACAAAAGTCCCCGCTAGGTCTCATCAGAGCGACCGAGCGTCTGCTTCCGCTCGCCATGTGCGAGAGGAGCAACCTCCACGTCCTCGTACTGAGACCTCGAACGGAATTCTGTTGTCAATGAAGAAAGCCATCGAGGACCTTAAGGCCAAGGTCGCTCAACGCCCCGAGGGCGAGTCATCTTTACAGATCCCATTATCACCACTGTCACCCGCAATTCTAACGGCACCCATTCAGCCAAAGATTCAGTACCCGGTAATGAATCTGTACGAGGGAAGCTCTGACCTGAAGGTGCACGTCTCCAAGTATACGGATTATATGATCTCAATGGGTGCGTCTGATGCCACCCAATGCAGAAATTTTTCTCTTTCACTTGGAGACCATGCACATCGGTGGTTTACGGCGATGCCCCCAGCATCAATAACTTCTTTCGCGCAACTGAGCCGGGAATTTTTAACATACTTTTCGGGAGCGGCGTCGTGCTTCACTCAGAAGCACCGATTGGCAAATCTGGTACAGGAAACGAAGGAATCAGATCAGAAATTCCTTGAACATTTTGACAAAATCCTTCTCGAAGGAGAGCCAGTGAGTGAAGACACGAAGATGATTGCCGCAATGGCAGGGTTAAAGAAGGGATCTGACTTGTGGAAGGAAATGCATCTTGCGTGCCCGAAGACTTATGGAGAGTTCCGAAATAAGGCCGGAATATTCGTGGCAATGCAAGAGGCATTGAGAAAGTCACTAGGTGGAGGCACAGAAGGTGGGAGCACGAAAACTCCAAAGGTATTTGCCAGGAGAGGTGGAAGCAGTTACAGGACCCAAGGGAATGTTAAACCTATTGAAGGCAAAGGTTTGAAGGGCAAGCTCAATCGAGTCCTAGCAATTTCCATTGACCAGGTGTACAATGCAGTCTATGAGAAGGGGATGTTACCAGCACCCAGGAAGATCAAGGTGAATCCAAGTAAGGTGGCTTCGGGCAAATTTTGTGCTTACCATCAGACGATGAGACATTACACTAGTCAGTGTAAAGACCTACTTAGAGAGTTGTGGAAATTCTACGAAGAGGGCAAACTGTCCGAGTTCGTGAAAAAAACCCCAGGAAAGAGACCGCGGGAGCCCGATGATAGGGCGGAGGAAGACAGCAGCGAAGACAGGGAGGAGAGGCCGAGACAGAATCGGCCGAATAGGCGAGTACAACCCCCTCGGCCGGGACCGGTGAGGGAAATTTTTGTGATCGAACCAGAGGTTGGCCATGCAGGTGGATGTACAGATGAGAGGCCACCTCCATCGAAGAGGCAGAAGAAGGCGGAACTTCGCGCCATTGACCAGCTAAAAGAGACTAGTGCGGGACCCTCGGCTAGGCCTACTGCAGAATTAACGTTCTCACAGAAGGACTTGGAGGGTATTATGACCCCACATAACGACTCCCTGGTCATAAGCGCAAACATAATGAACGCCAAAGTTCACAGACTACTGGTCGACACCGGAACCTACACGAACATACTTTTCAAGAGCACTCTGGACCAGATAGGGGACTTCGGATCCTATATTGAAGACTGCAATCACAAAATCATAGGATTCGGGGAGGCTGTTACTATTCCCCTAGGCACAATACGTTTGTCAGTGGAACTTGTATCGGTCGATGATCCCGATAGGAGGCTGACCAGGCAGGTAGATTTCCTTGTTATAGACCAGCCATCCTCCTACAACGGGTTCCTCGGCCGACCCTTTTTGCATGAATTCAAGGCTGCCTGTTCGACGTACTACTATTGTCTGAAATTCCCAACACCAAATGGTGCTGGTACAATAAAAGGTGATCAAAAGAAAGCCCGTGAATGCCTACTTCAAGTAAAGCCGTCAGATTCGCAAGTACACGTCCTTGAGAGTTCTCCCGTACGAACTGAACTGGGACCCAAGAAGTTGGCTACTTCACAAGACGAAGTAGTACCAATGGAGGTCGAAGATTCAGAAAATGTACCAAGGGCAGAACCAAATCAAGACATAACAATCTTGGCGGAAATAGCGCCTGAGAGGCACTTCAATGGTGAACAACCAAACGAATGCCCACTCAGCCAAAATTCCGAACCCAAATTGCCAACCCTGGCCGAAACAGCGTCTGAAGGGCACTTCAACGGTGAACAACCGGACGAATACCTTCTCAGCCAAGATTTCGAACCCAGGTTGGATTGCGAACAGATGGAGATTGAAGACGAGCTAAACGTCGACGTGCCAATTTTCAATCCCAGATGGAAGGAAAAGCGAAAGCTTGCCACACCAATGGAAGAATTGACGGCCGTTAAAGCTTTTCCGGACAAAAAGGATTTCAAGCTTACCATTTGACTTGATTAACGCCGGGGCCACATATTAAAGACTGGTGAACAAGATGTTCGACGAACATATCGGCCACTCAATCGAAGTCTACGTGGACGATATTGTTGTGAAGAGAATACACAAGGAAGATCACCTCGAACATCTTGCTCAAACATTCGAGATACTCCGCGCCTACAATATGAAACTCAACCCCAAGAAAAACAGCTTTGGAATTCATTCGGGAAAATTCTTGGAACATCTAGTGAGTCAGCACGAAATCGAAGTGAACCCGAAGAAAGTCAAAGCCATTATTGACATGAAGCCACCTGATTCAATCCGTAAGACTCAACACCTGATTGGATATCTGGCGGCCCTGAATCACTTCATTTCATGATCTGGAGATAAGTGCATGCCATTTTTTGAGACCATGAAGAAGAAGAAGGATGATTTTGTGTGGACAGACGACTGTCAGAGAGCATTTGATCAAATCAAAGAGTATCTGAGCAACACACAAATTCTATCCAAGCCAGTACCTGGTGAGAAACTATACCTCTACCTCGCAGCATCGGAGGTGGCAATAAGATCAGTACTTGTGCGTGCGGAAGGCCAGTTCCATTCCCTGATCTACTATGTAAGTCAAGCTCTACACGAGGCAGAAATACGATATTTTCCAATCGAGAAGCTTGGGTATGCCTTAGTCATGAGCACCAGAAAGTTGCGGCCGTACTTCTACGATCATCAAGTAGAAATACTCACTACATTCTCGCTGAGACAAATTCTCCATCGTCCAGATACAGCGGGAAGGATGCTGAAATGATCCCTGGAAATCAGTCAGTTCAGCATTACCTACGCAACACGAACGACAATCAAAGGACAAGCTTTGGCTGACTTTATTATGGAATTGACTTACCCACCGAAATTGACAAGGGACTACGAACATCCGTGGTACTTGTACGTGGACGGGTCGTCAACAAGTACGGCGTCGGGGGAAGGAGTGGTGTTAATAAGCCCCGACCATCAAGTGTTTACATCAGCCATCCAATTTGCTTTCCTGGCAACGAACAACAAAGCGGAATACGAAGCGCTGATAGCTGGGCTCAGACTTGCGTTGGCTATTGGGGTCAAAAGACTACAAATTTTTGGCGATTTCCAATTGATTGTTTCACAAGTCCGAGGAGAGTTCGAGGCTAAAGACGAACAGATAATACTATATCAAAAAATAGTAGCTCATCTATTGAACATGTTTCAACAAGTCTATATCGAACAGATACCTCGACTAGAAAACACACAAGCCGACGCTCTGACCAAATTAGCGTCAACCCAAGGGGCATCAGACATATCAAAAGTCATCATCACCAAACTTGATAATCCTTCGACCTTTGATTATAAAATGAATCAAACATCGAATGGGGGGCAGAAGGTGGACGAGTTGGACAATGACGACTACAGAGCTAGTCTAATAAAATATTTGACTAGCGGAGAGCAGCCTGAGGATCCCTAGACAGCAGCTCGATTGGTTAAACAGGCAGCTCGTTACGTGATGATCGACTCCAATTATACAAGAGAGGATTTTCATCACCCCTACTCAAATGTATATCACAGAAACAGGGATTGGAAATTCTCAAGGAAATCCTGTGATACTTGGAAAATTAAAAAGTATTACTCGGCGCCCTATCATCCACAGTCAAACGGTTAGGCTAAAGCAATCAACAAGATCATCAAGCACACATTGAAGCTCCATTTGATGGAAAAGAAGGGAAACCGGTCGAAAGAACTCCTGAAAGTGTTGTGGTCGTACCGAACGTCATTCAGAACAAGCACTGGAGAAACCCCATTCTCAATGGCGTACAGAACCGAAGAAATGGTGCCAGTCGAGCTACAAAATCCCACATGGCGAGTTTGTATGTACAACGAGGAAGAGAATGATAAAGTTATCGCGATCGAGAAAGACTTCCTCGAAGAAAGGCGAATCGCTACAGAGCTGCGCAACGCGACATACAAACAATACGCTACCAGGTATTACAATTCACAAGTCAGAAAGAGAAGTTTCCAGGAAGGCGATTTGGTGCTGCGAAAAATCCTATCCACTCCACCTGGAACATTCAGACCTGGATGGGAAGGACCATTTCGTGTTTCGCGAAGTTGGTCAAAAGGAACTTGCGACTTGGAAGACCTGGATGGGACACCTTCTTCATACACATGGAATGCTGCTCATTTGAAGAAATTTTATCAGTAATGGATATATGATGTGTACTTAGTTATGCCAACGTTGAATGGAATGTGAAAGACAATCTTTCTTCGGTAAGCGATGACCAGGAAGGATTGCAGTCCTACTTGAAATTGCCTGAAAGTGGCTTTCTTGGTCAAATGCGCCCTTTGCCTGGCACGCTCCTCATACATCGACATAAAAGGTGTCAGAGACCATAAATGTCCTAAACGAGAGCGAAGCATCTTGCACTTCTTGAGCGGATAAGTTACGGTGCCAGACACCTAACACATCCCAATCAAGAATTGAGCATGATCGACCATTATAAGTCCACCATAATTGGGCCGACAGTGTTTAAAAAATATTCATCCTAACGGACGCCTTGCGCGCTTCACATGATGGCACATTAAACACTCCAGAATAGCTCGGGATAGAAATGTAAAATCCAACGGCAGCGTAATGAACGCTCCAAATGGATAGTAAAGCATAAAATCCCAACTGAGCGCCCCGACGTAAGAATGCGGATCGTTACAACCGAAAAGGTTATTACGCGAATGCTGAAAAGTAGAATGCGAAAATGAGCGCCACAAAAAGAACAGGCGATATAAACAAGTAGGCAGGACGATCATTCCATTCCTTAAAAAGGTTCGGCATACAACCAAACAAAGTCAAATACATCCTATGATAAACCAAGAAGAAAATCGAGTAAAAAAAGCAGCAAAAGATAGCAAAACCAATGTCTAAAACAGATAAGACATTGGGCGAGAAAAAGCCCTAATCAGCAGTAGGGGCATCACCAACAGCAGCATCGGCGGGTTGAACTTCGGGGGGTGTAGTTTCAGCACTCGGAGGAGTCTGGATGTGAGACATCGTGACCGTCTCCTCCCGCTTTTGACGATCTTCATCTGGGGAGGCTTCAGTAGTCTCAATAGCTCCCGAAGCAGATGCGGGATCCTCAGTAGTGTCTTCATCCGAATCGTCCGAGACGACCTGACCCGGGGGATCAATAATAGTATAACCCTCTCCAAAGACCCCCAGATCAATCCCGAACTCCACCAGATCAGCTATAGGAAGAGGCTGCGACTTGCTTGGCGGATTAGCTCTGACATAATCTAGAAACTCCTTCTTCATCAGATCAGAAATCTTTTGGCCTCTCTCCTCAGCCTGGTGGATGATTCGAATGCACTTACTATAGGAGCAGATGTACCCAAAATTTGATGCATCACGCACCTGCTCCCCCAGATCCTCCTCGGTGTACAAACACTCCACGTCAATCTGAAGCTTGGCCTTCTCCTTCTCAAGCTCGAGGATCTTGTCCATCTTTACAGCATTATCCTGACGCTCTTGAGCAAACTCTGCTTTGAGGGTCGTCTGCTTCAGCTCTTCTTCTTGGGCCTGGATCACCTTCAGTTGCCCCTCATTCGTCTCACAGAGCTGATAGTTCATTCTTCCCAGCGCTATCGGCTGATCCATGATTCGTTGATATACAATAGTGGAAGAACTAACAAACATACTACCCAGAAGTATATTGTCACTCAACGTCTACCCGTGGATAATCTTATCATTCGTCGCACTCCAAGTCTGTGAGGCGAATTCAGAAGCCCTCTGCACCTCTATATCTTTAATGTCCCCGAAATGCCTAGGGACACGAGAGCATGCAACTTGGTGGAGGGCGTCACAACGAAATGGGTGATCACCCAGATGGTACCTGAAAGGAGACAAAGTTATATAAGTGAACTTCGGAACGAATGATACACAGAGAACGCGACTTACGTCTCAATTCCCTATATTCTTTCGGAGTATTGATCCTATCTCTAACGCCGGTATATGATGTGGAAGAGCACCAATCACCACCGATGAAAACGAATTGCTCTTTCCATCGTTTCACTTTATTGGGAATGCCCTCCAAAATCTTCATTCCAGCCTGGGCTTTCACACAATAGTAGCCGGTCCCCTCTTCCATACATTCCGAGATCATCATTGAGTAATGAATCTCCGGAGCCGTCAACCCCGTCAAATAACTTAGCAAATTTCTCCACCCGTTCGGCGTAATCTGAGTAATTGCTAAGTTAACATCCATAAAAAACTGACCAATTACTAGATGCAGCGGCAGTGGGAATCCGGTATCATCGACATCAACATTCATCGCATTACACCCCGGTGGGGGCCGATCAGCTCGCTCGCAATCACGAGGGACATGCATGTGGATATCAAGTGGAATCCGATACTCGTCCCGAATAGTCATCAAGTCATCTTCTAACAACAGGCTTTGATGACGAGTCACCTCATATCTTGTCTCAACATATGGAACAGGACGGAGTCGAGGTCGGATAAATTGGTCCCGATACTGATCAATATAAACGAGCCAATTGAAGTCTTAAGAAACCCCCTCCGGTATTCTCTCTTCAATTACTTGCGTCGGAGGTTGATAAGTTTTGAGCCAACTCTCTCCAAGTATCGGCTTGGCTCAGCCCATCTCCTCGTTTGAAACCTTCTCCAAGATTGAAGTCGGTAGCACCCTCACGAGGATTCGACGCCTCAGGAATATCAGCGGTCTGATCTTGAGCTTCTGAGACCTCTCGGACAGTACTAACTTCTTTAGCATCAGGCTCTGAAGACTCTGAGCTTGTCCTAAATACATCACGAAAAACCGAATGGACATCGGACTCGGTCTCCTCGTCATTTGTTTTTTCATCAATTACCAATAATCTTCTCTTGGCTGGAGGAGAATGAGCTATTGACCACGACGAGCAACTTGAGCACGACGAGCGGCTCGCAAATCCCTCTCAGAAGGTTGGTGGCGAACAGCTCACCTGCTCGCCCCAAGACATGCTCGCTCCCTCACATCGTGGGCTACTCGCCTCTACGTGATCCATGAAGCTGATCACCAATTTCAACTGTTTCAATACACGACGATCCAATCAAGGATACTCAACACCATTTGGGCATGGATATTTGAAAGCACACTCTGGTATCTCTTTTTTCCTACGACCGGTTTATCCACAAGGGTGGTTTACGGCTAGGTTTTTAATGAGGCCACGAGGTCTTTCACTATATCCGTCATCCAAATGGTCGCAGGTCAAGTCAAGACTAAAATTACTTCCCAAACAACAAAGGATTCTTATAAAATCCAGATAGCTTGATAGTTGTTATCCACTTGATGGTTCCAACAAACATCAAGCTAGGGGGCAACTGTTGATGTAATAAGTTAATCTGAATGTTCAAGGAAGTAATCAACTTAATCCCAGGTGACGTGTCCCAGGAGAATTAAACCCAAGACAAGAAGATCATAATAATGAAGCCAAGATGCAGCTGGAACAAGTGAAAACCAACAAAGAAGATGAAAGAATCACATGAAGATCACAAAATAGGAAAGCAGCAGTGCAAATTCAAAGGAGGTGAGTAGCTCCACCTGCTCACCCGGAGATGAGCAACTCACCTGCTCACCTGCTCACCCGGAGACGAGCAGCTGCACCTGCTCACCCGGAGGCGAGCAGCTGCACCTGCTCGCCTATTTGTACATAATGGGGAAGCAGGTCATGCAAATGTCATGATGGGCGAGCGCCCAACAAGCTGTTCGTCTGCTATAAGGAGCTGCTCGCCTGTTATGAAGTGGATCACCAGAGCCCTATTTTTACCATTTTTAGCTAATTTTTTGTTTGTAATTATCTTGTTTAAGCTGTTAGGGACACGTGTAAGCTTCTGAAGAGGCGTGGTAAAGTGAATGACACCACATGCTTGTAAGAAATGCCTATAAATAGGCCCCTATTTTCGTTTTAATGCAAGTTTTCGCTGTTATAACGAAGTTCTGCCGAAATATTTCCCGAATTAAACACTTTGCAGTTCCAATAAACTGAATTTGATCAGTTGTTAATGAAATCGCACTAGTTAGCCACATAAAAGCTTCTTTTGCGGAGATTTCGTTAACAGACACTGTTGGGGAATTAAATGTGGATCTATTCGTGATTTACGCTAAATACAAATTTAAGTCCACAATTAATATCATGATTTAAACATAATTAAATCAAATAATTGTATACCCAACAACAGGCTTCGCATGCAAAACATATGAACATATAAGATCACATAAAGCCCTAAACATGCGGAACTAAGGGATTTAGTAAATTATACCTCTTGATGAAAAGGCAGTTTCTGAGACAAAAGACGTCCTTTTGAGATGCTTTAGGAGTCCCTTTGCTTTGGATCACACGATCAACTTGATCTACCTTAAAGCCTTCTCAAGTATTCCCTTGTCCTTATCGTACACCCGGTGGGAGGCCACACGAATAATTTCAACACAAGGAAAAAGAATAATTTTATTGCCCTCACTACTGTAATTTTCAAAAATTACAGACTCATAATCATAATCACGAAGTCTTGTATCATCTGATATTTATAATGAGAATACAAGATCTTGAATATCTTGAATATCTAATATTTCAAATCTTGATTATCATGAATATCAAATATTCTAATCTTGATAATCTTGAATATCAAATATTCAATTCTTGATATTTGCATCATATAATTTTTTAAAATATGCTTTGTATTTAATTCCATGAGATCTTGATTTTATTAGATGTTCTTGTTTTCAAAATACATATCTATTTTTCATAAAATACACTCATGAATTTTAATGCATTATTTTCGAAAAAATATAAAATAATTGGGCTAAAATATTTCTTTTATTTTAATCACCTTGTTCATTGATGGACATTTAATTGGGCTACTTGAGGGGCCTTTAGGAGAATTAAGATTGGACCTCCTAATGAGCCTTGATTTCTAACATTGAGTCCAATGTCATTCAACCCATTAACATTAATCTCACTCCACTATAGGATTAATGTTGCACTATCCATCTTAACCCATATTACAATCATATGACTCCCGGTCATTATTTCCCGGGTTTAAGATTCTCTTGTCCGTTAATTAATCAAGCCACTGAACACTTTAATTAATTTAACATCTTAACCTTGGAGTAAGGACAACTCTTCTTTATCATCATACCGGAAACAAATTCCACTTGCAAGATTTAGTATGACGAATTTTTAGAGCCCACCAAGGGGACTAATCATGCAAGACTCTCCAAGCACACGTTCCTCTGTATTAAATCTTAGCAACTGTCATGTTCTCAATGGCGTCGCCCAAGATGCAAAGTATTGAGTCTCATTGACTCTCTACCCATAACAAAATAAAACGACACACACAGATTACACACAGTCATATTTAAGGGACAAAGGTTTAGAAATAAACAACCACTGAGGTCTAATTCTTCATCCCATAAATCAGTACGGAAGAATTTCCTCTCTGTAGGTCCTCTTCAATGCATCATCATGCACTAGTGTAATCCCATGGTCAAGATAAGCCAATCTGGGATCTACACATCAACCTTTTACCAATGGGGTGTTCAAATCCCATCTAGGTTGTGAATTTAGTAATTATTACAAGATACTGATAATGTGATCTTGCTGTGATTTATCCGGGGATCACCACATTTATCTATAGTGTAACTTGTACTATTTATATTTGAATGGATTGCAACAGTTAAGTAACATTCATATTATCTAGACCACAGTGATAAAAGATTTATTTCAGATAAAGCTCAAAGATTCAATTTAGTTATACAAAGTAAAAGCATACTTTCTAGTATAACCCTAACAGACACCATTCTGGCTTCTATTTGATGCCATTAGGAATGTGGATTATGAACGTTATAGGATTATGTGGCATAAGAACGAAGAAGATATAAAGCACATTATTAGTACGTATGACCAACCGTCAGGTGACTTTGTTATTGGAGGAGAAAAGATGCTAGTTACTAACAGGAATGTGCAGATAATATTTGGAGTAATGTGTGGTACTACACATATACCGATGAGACATACCGATTATATTGTACCAAGCTGCGTTTCCAGATGTTTTGAGAAGGAAGTCGGTGGTAATAGAGGTGGATGTCTGTTGACAAAAAATAGAATTTATGCAAGACTTCAGTCTGTGATACAGTTAACCGATGGCAGGAGCTATGGTGATGTAGCAAGGTTGATTCACATGTATTTGATGGCTGTTTTACCTACACAGGGGAGAAACACATCTGTACCATGGCATTACACTATATATCTTGAAAAATAGAAGATATAAGAAACTACGACTGGAATGCTGTTGTTGTGTCAATGTTATTGGGGCAGCTGTCTAGAAGCCGAAACTTAAAAATTGCAGGATGCGTTATCATTCTACCTGTAAGTATTTGCATTTCAAGCTTTATGAAGTTTATTTTAAATACCATATATTGTGATTTATGAAGTACTTATTGTATATATATATATATTGTTTATTTAAATCAGTTTTGGCTATGAGAGCACATAAACATGATGGAGCCCACACACAGTGGTACGTTTCCACGCTTCCTAAAGTGGGACCTGAAAACGTTAAGCAAAGTACTTACGAGTATAAGGCTAAGTAGACTTGAACCAGTTGATGCAAGTGAATACGTATAGAGTGAATACTAGATTCATGTGTGCTTGATATTATGTTTTCCTTTGCTACTCTTGAACCTAATGAATTAGTTATTAATGGTTTCCTTTGCTACTCTTTAACTTTTTTACTTACAGATACAAAGAGTGGTATTAAAACCTACAGAATTTGAAAACGAGACACTTCAAAATCTGGAGAAGCAGTGGAAGGAAGGAAGCTGTGGTGTTGTTTCAGAAGGTGAAACAGAAAGTGATTCCGACGAGAGGGCAGAACAGTATGACAATTCCATGTGGAATGAACAGACTGATTTCGAGTTTTGTGTATACCCGACAATACCTATAGGCACTCGTACACCAAATGAAGAATTAGATGCACGAACAGCAGCACATCATACACCGAGTAGAACAGGGGGACAAAGGCACAGTTGAATGGGTGTGTCTGTCATAAATACTCCTGATCAAGTAAGGGTACGAAGTGTGTACAGAGTTCAGAAGAAAATCATACTCCCTCTGTCCACCAAACTATTTCCCACTTTCCTTTTTTGTTTGTCCACAAAACTTTTTCCCATTTCCTTATTTGGAAACAACCCACACTTACAATAAAATTTTGGGCCCCACAATACTCATACTTTTCCCTTACTTTATCTATCATTTCAATATAATACTACTTTTCATTAAATCTCGTGACCACAAAGAAATGAGAAAAAGTTTCATGGACGGGAGGGAGTACATTTTTTTCTAGCCACGATCCAAGAGCATTCTTTTTCTTAACATCTTCTCCTTCACCTCCCAATTCCTGCCCTGAAACACGCGCCAAAGTTTCTGAATAACTAAAACTCGGGCTTACCGTCTTTGACGCCTGAAGATCCTGTCACGTTCTTCGACCAGGTATGGATTTCGGTACCTGGGTTTCTTTTTTCTTGGTCGGTCAGGTTAGTTAATGTCAGTGCGAGTTCCTTGCAATTTTTTCTAATTTGTTCGGCATTACATTTAATTTGCTGCAGTTTGATTTGTTCTTGATTATAAGTGGCAGTGGTTTGTTTGGTGTTTATCTTGTTGTCTTGGTTTATTGGATTAAGTGTAAATTTAGGAATAGTGATTGTTCCTGTTCTTGAAGGGCTAACTTGAATTTCCCATTTACTAAATTGCACTACTATGCCTACGTAGGTCACAATTTTTGGTGCTGTGATGATAAAACTGTTTATCTTCTTTCATGGATGCTAATGCTCCAAATCAATCAAAACATTTATGCTTCCCCCTTATAGTTATCATACTTAAGTATTAAGAGACAATGTCGATTCTTTGTGGGGTGCCCCTTGTTGAGTGTGTAGCATGTGGTCGATGGGCATACACAACACAATGCAGGGCACGACAGTGAGACGTGGGCCCCGGCCACACCTGAAGAGTTCGAACCAGTTCCTAGGCTATATAATGGCTGTCTATGAGGACGACAATATCAGGCGGCAGCCACTTTCTCAACCTCCTAAAGGGTATGGAATTGATCCCGATTGTTTAATCATAAAAAGGAATTACAAGGACACAATTGGGAAAGTTCCCCCTTACTTGGTGTACCTTGATCATGATAATGCTGATATATATAGTTCTTGCAATAAGGGGCCTTAACTTGGCAAAGGATAGTTGAATTGATGATATAAGATTCTGATGCTTTTAATTGTGCTAATGTGGCATAAGTGTTGATGAGTGGAAAGTAGAGAGAAATTATCAAAATGCATTATTATTTTCACAATTTTACTCACTTTTAAGTACAAATGCCCAATATTACTCTTTTTTTAATCAAGCATTGCCCTTAATGATTATAGCTATTTGATTTGAGTTATTAATATAGAATCATTTTATTTCATTTGATTTATTATGGGATAAATATAATAAAATTTTAAATTTATTTTTGTCCAAAAAACAAAGATAAATTGTCTTTCGACATCATTTCAACAAAAACATAACATTTATTGAAATATGAATATCTTACTGACAAGATTTCATGTTGCTTATGAAAATCTTTGAAGGATTATTTAATGGAAAATTAAATGATGAAAACTATCAATGATATAAATTGATAAACAAAGATTATGGAAGAGGCCAAAAGAATAATTGGGATGATCGAGATAGAAAGTCCCTTAAACAAATCTCATTATATTAGTTTGCCTGAAGCAAACATGGGAATGAAATTGATAATTTTATAAATTGAATTGATAACTTTACAGAAAATGAGTAATTAATTTGTAGAGTGTGATTATATTTCTCGTATATATGATGTGGCTATGTATCTTAATCATATGAAAGATACAATGTTAGATGCTAATGAATGTAAAGGACGCCTGAAGTGTAGAAGAACCCATGATTTTAAATTGTATTTAACAATAAAATTCAACATCTTGATGAGGTGAATAGTGGTCTTAAAATCTAATTTAGTTCCATTTCAAATTATAGCATCAACATTTTTGTCCATCTAAAACATAACATGATTTGTCGGGTTTTATCTATTTTAATTTATCATAGTATGCCACATAACATAAACTCTTCTCTAAACGAATTTGTTTGTGAGACATGTGTGAGTGTAAATATATTGAATGGATGTGTCATATTAAAGTTGAAATTGAATCTCCTATACTTTATTAATATTTTTAATGGAGATATTTGTGGACTACAAATATTGTATCCGGACTATTTATTAAATTATGACCATAATTGGTTCTTCTACTCAATGGACTTATATGTGTTTATAATCCACATGCCATCATAATACTTTTGCACAATTAATTGAAAAATTATTTGAGCTTTTGTCTCAATTTTTCAAATTGTCAATTCAATTCCTTTGAATAGATAATGTCAGTGAAAGTGATTTCACATTAAAGGTATTTACTTTTTATTATATGACAGTGGAAAATCAAAGTAAAACATTAAGTCCATTAAGTCCACACTCAGAATGGTCTAACTGATCACTAGTATGATGCATCAAATTAAATCGTTAGACAGTTTTTTTGAGAAAAATTCCAACTTAGCTGCTACATGTTGGGGCATGAAATTTTACACTCAACTATTTTAACTTAAATTCGACTTACTACATATCATCACTACTCCCTATTTGCAACTAATGCGTTGAAAATAATAATTATTGCTCATCAGTGAATTTTCGGTTGTGTAGTATATATTCTTTTATCATCTCTAACGCGTACCTTAATGGGCCCACAAATAAATATACATATACACATTGATTTTGTATCTCC
The DNA here is from genome assembly GCA_026898435.1 of Prunella vulgaris. Classification (NCBI taxonomy): domain Eukaryota; kingdom Viridiplantae; phylum Streptophyta; class Magnoliopsida; order Lamiales; family Lamiaceae; genus Prunella; species Prunella vulgaris. The sequence goes on along the minus strand of JAPKLY010000112.1, from coordinate 279,321 downwards.
ATCAATTGTGAAATACCTAGAACCTTTGATAGGGGATCATTTTATGGCCCAGTTCGCTGACTGCACATTTGATGAAGATCATTTTCTCGGCATTAGGGGGAGATTAGGAATCAAAATTAAATGAATGCCGAGAAACTTTTCTAAAAGAAAAGGATCTTCAAATATTTCGACACAAGCACTAGTCAAATTGAACTGGAAGTTCAAAGAAAAATAAACTTGCAATAATTAGCAATTAATCTGCCAGATACATTATCAAATGCATTACTGTTCATAAAGAAGTGACTATAAATAGTTGAGGTTCAAATAAAATCAAATAAAATTGATGCCCCTATACGCTAGAAGCGTAATGGACCTTCTTACACAAAACCATGGTAAATTAAAGCTAATAAAATATTCAGCCACTCTTGAAATCTCCTGAAGAGATTTGTCCTGAAGACAGAACTTCTAGTAAAAAGCACATTCATGGCAATCAAAATACTAGGATTGCGGAACATCCAGATCAATATATATTTTGGAAAATGATAAAGATCTGGTTTATATGAATCTTAAAATAAATAAATACAGGAGATAAATATATCACTATTGTCGACAACTTATTCGTACACACAGTTGCTCTTTCTAAAATCTGGATCCAGTACCTAAATTGGGTGCTCGAAGCACTTTTATTAGATACAATAGAAAGAAGCAAGGGTGGAAGAGCTAGACTCGCTAAATAAAGAAAAATATTTTGTTCTATCGTACGTACCCCTAAATATTTTATCCCTGAAGGATATAATTTATACGAAAAAAAAATGGAATGATAAAATAGAGAGATACAGAGTGAGTTTAATAGCTTAAGGGTTTTTCGCAGAGACCCATTATTGAGTTTGATGTGATCAAACATATTCTCCTGTTGTGCAAGATTATACTTATACCTTGCAGCATCGGAGGTAGCAATAAGTTTAGTTCTAATATGCGCTGAGGGCAAGTTTAATTTTTCAATCTACAATGTAAGTCAAGCTCTACATGAAGCCGAAATACGATATTCGCCGACGGAGAAACTCGCCTACACATTGGTTATGAGCACAAGAAAATTGCGACCGTACTTCTATGACCATCATGTAGAAGTGCTTACGACTTTCCCATTACGGCAAATTCTCCATCGCCCAGATACCGCAGGAAGACTGCTGAAATGGTTTCTTGAAATTCATTCCACATGCATGAGTTACTATTTGATTTGTGTATGTGATGTTACATGTTGTTGTAGAAACTATCGAATTCGCTCTTGTTACTATTTGGCAATCTGGAAAGTAATCATCCATGTTTCTGCTAATTTTGTGGACTCCAATCACCTCAAATTCTTCCTTTCAATGTCATATTTTTTATTCCAATTAGTTTTCAGCTTCTTTCGATCAGATTCCTTTCCTGGTTACTCGTCAATTCCCTGCTTTTTGTATGTGTCGCCGTATTTTATGTTCTGTGGGGTTTAGATTTGAGTTCTGGGTTTTAGGATTGAGCTGTGTGCTTTGACCCACGAATTTTGGAAAGATCCGCGGATTTTTGTCATTGACCCAGTTTGATTGTTGACCTGCGACTTTTATGGGGATCCGCAAATTTAGCCTTATTTTTATTAATTTCTACGGTAGAAATTTCTACCCAAGTGTGCCTCGTTTATAATAGGCCCATGTTATATGCACTCACGTGTATTAGAAGTACACACAAAATAAATACACTCATCATAAAATTAGTACACCTAATAAAAAATATCGTTTGTACCCTTTTTAGAACCCTAATTTCTTTCAAATTCTTCCCCCCACAGCACTATTTTTTTTCCTCCTCTCCCCTCTTCTCACGTTCCCCTGCCATCTTCCCTCACCACCTCATTTTCTTTATATCATTTTCTGCCCACTCAATCCATACTCTTTTCTCTCCTCTTAAATCATTTTTTTCTTCATTTCATATGTATCAATAAATCCAAAAAATTAAAAATAATATATATATATATATATATATATTTTTTTTTTTCCTCCTCCTCAACGCCATTCATTGTTTGTTACTCACCACCATCCCTTTTTGTAGATAGTGTATTATTTTTTATTTATTTTTTTCCACATTTCTTATTATTTAATCTGATTTTATGTGGAATTTAAAATATTTTTAAAAATGAATTTTGAATTTTTTGTGTAATTTCATAAAGTTGGCCGAAAATCTTATTCAATGGAGTGTTTTTTATTAGTTATACCTTTTTTCCAATATTTTTTTAAGATTTGAAACTTTCGAAACGAAAAAGACAATATACAGGATGGGTCGAAAGATTTGTGATACTTCGCTTGATTCGGGAAACTACAGGATAGCGCCCAAATCCGCTATATATTTGAGACGGGGTTTTTAAAAAAAAAGTCAAAAGAAAAACTATTTTCCAAAAAAAAAAATTCTTAAAAAAAAAAACTACACTTTTTTTACTATTTCTTTTCTGTAATTATTTCAACAAAATATTATAAATCAACAAACTAAAACCTGAATGTGAGGGTGAATGTGGTGGTTTAAGAGTTATTAAGAGTGAATGGGTGCATTAGTAGTGTAGTTTGAGATAGGGATGACAAAATGATCCGCCCCATAGCTGTCCCACCCTGACTTGCTCCGTTTGGGGTAGGCCCGCCCCGCCCCATCCTGGGCCGTCCCTCCCTGCGCATGGTGCAGGGCAGGCATGGGTTTATAATTTTACTGCCCTGCCCTGCTCCGCTCCACTCCATCTTGCCCCGTAGTATATATTAAATAAATGTATAATATTTTATACTATATAAAATACATTCAATATATAATATTTTATAATATAAAAAATAAAACTAATATCCTACATTTATAATATATCAAATAAATTTAAAATTATATTATTTATTGTAACTCTAATCTAAAATAATTTTAAAATTATTTTTGTTGAATATATTTTGATAAATTTGTTGCATTATTTTTATTTTTAAATAACTTTTATTTATCTAAAATATATATTATATTATTTTTAGCATATAATTATATACAACATGGGTTAGGATGGGGTAGTGCGGGGCAGACATGAGTCTTTAGATACCCGCTCTGCCCTACCCCATTGTCATCCCTAATTTGAGAGTGATAAGATTACATGTCTTTTTATAGACTATTAAATTAATATTTTTTCAGAATGTGTGTACTATCAATTATGTGGGTGCATATAACTTGAACCTTTATAATATATTTTAGGAAAAATAAAAAATAATTCAACAAATTGACAAAAATTACGTATTGGTCCTGTGCAAAAAAGAAAATACTACCATGCAAATTTTTTGAACCAATTTGTAAATATAGTGATTTTTTTAAACTAATATGTAAGTGACCAATTTTAAACATCCCCTAGATAGGATCATTCTTCTTATTTAGTCTTCAGAATATTCTTTGTAAATATATATAGTGTAAATTATTTCTTTCCTTGTATAATTATTGTAATTATATATGTTATTTAGTTTTTATCCTGAATCACCATATATAATTAATTATGGTGAATCAAATCCCTTGTTATTTGTTATTCCATAATTCATATATATTCCCAAATCAGCGGAAAATTTACAGTTGAAATACTCCAAATCCCATCACTCTAAACACGGCAGATTTTCCACTCCCAAAATCCAAATCAGTCTGATCCCATGGAGAAACGTATACCACCGCAGGGAATAATCCAATCTTGCTGTATGAGTGGAATACAATCTCTCGTCTCCAAATACTGGCACCTGGCCTGGAAAACTGGGCCCCACCTTTATTTCGATGAACGCGGCTTCAAAACGGAGAAGGAATTCTGGGAATTCGTGTGCAACACTGTGCAGAGGTACGTGAATTGAACCTACGGATCGAGAGTTTGAATTTATGGATGTATGGTAATAATGCCAACAAAATAATTGTGGAAGCAATGGAATTGGGTGCTGTTGATCTCCATGTTTGTGTTCTTCGGGAGTTTTTCTTTGAATTACCAGATGAGGTGCTTGGATCCGACAACCTTACCCGTTTATCCGTCACGGGTTGCATAATTAACATGAGAAAGGTTAATTTCCTGAGACTTAAATCTCTCTGCTTAGAACGTGTCTTGTTACTGGATGATAGGCTATATCTCGACGATTGACAAACTATCACTCTGTGGACCTTCATCTAAACCTAAACCTTTTTTGGAAAATTTGAATGCTGATATGTCATCAATATTTGCAGTTGCTCTTATTTTTGACTTCTTATTCCGCTTCTGTCGCCCCATGTTGCTTACTGCTAATCGCACTGGTCGTGGAGAAACAGATATGGAGTTTATGTGTAAGGGATTGTTAAATTGCCAGCATGATCTTGAGGATGTCATGGTCGAAGTTGAGGCTTTTTCAGGGTGGCGGACCCTAGTATAGTGTTCGATGATTCAACACGGCTGGTACACGAAAAGAGGTTTCGCTTCCATTTGAAGTGGCGAGCTGCATGACTTGCTTTAATTTTATTTATTGCAAAATATATATTTTTGTTTCATCATAATATGCATGATGGCATGCACTTTCAACTTTAATTTGGACTACTTGCATCATACCATTTTCATTTAAGTAATTCCTCTGTGATTTTAATTTCAAAGCCTAGTTCAATAAGAATGATGAATTTTGTTTCATATTGTAATTTTGCTTAAAATTCCAACTCTGCAATCAATATTAATGTGTTTATATATTTCTCTAATTTAAGCATTGTAAGGAATGTTGACAACTCTGTCCAGGAAATCCTTGTTTGTAGGTTCAGAAAATAAGCTAAAATTGGCTTTCCCTGAGATGATGATTACGGATAGGATGCATTCTCAGGACCAATCTTTCAGTAAGGTCAATGAATTGGTCAATACGGTTCAACGCGGATAAATATGTGAAAATATTTATGTCATGAGTATCAAAATTCGATTATTTTAAAATTTGAGTGGCTGTATTGAAATTTCGATTTCGTATGATTATATTATTTTTCAGTATGTAACGGAATAAATTTTTTATTACAAATATAGCAGTTCAGATCCGTACATTTAAACATTATTGATATTCCCTCATCCCTTTTTAACTATCACGTGAGGAAGGGAACACATGAATTTATATAAGACACCTCCTTAATCTCATTTAATTTGATATGAATACTAGCAATGAGAAAATAAGCGATATAAGAATCTCAATAAAACTCTTAATTCATTTTCAACTGATAAAAAGTGTTTACAACTTAAATAATAAAAGACCTACTAAAAATAAATAAATTTTTGATATAATAAATATAATCTAAAATATTAATGATCAACTTTTAAAATTATAGATTCTCTAAATTAATTTAAAGTTAATTCAGGTTGCTATTCCGATTGTATCTCCATCATTCTCTTCCTTTATGAAACGAGTCGTCATTGAATTGGAATCGACCGCATCTCTAGAAGTATAAATTAATGCTACCAAGTATTTGAGCTCAAAATATCATTGGCAATAGTGTGACCCAAAAATCTGAGGCAATCAATTAATGTGTCTCAGTGTTGCAGGCGTCGGACTCGGAATTTCCGGATTAAGCACTGGAAAAGGTCAATCAAGTAAAACTAACCTGCAACAACCCTAAAATAGGAAGATTTGGATAGATCTCCTCCAACGGATCTATTTCAAATCTTTATTATAAATACAGAGGACCTTGCACTCATACATGGTTACAAGAAATTTCCAAGTGAAGAATTCTCAAGAATCCAAGCTCTCAAAGCATACTTTAAATAACACTCTAAAGTTTTAAATTTCCTAGTGTTGTAGTAGGATTCACTCTGTATTTGCTTAGATTGATAGCCCTTCATCCTTAGCATTGTTTTGTATTGCTAGAGCTATCACCCTAGTTTGAATCAGAATACCAAACCCCTCAGGTTGTGAGTTGGTTGGTTAGAAGGATTGAGACTTGTAAAACCACACAGGGGCTAAATTCCTTAGAGAGGAAGGAAGCTATTCGTGCATCTTGGCACATTAAAAACAAGTTCTGATCCTCAGTGGAAGAGGATCACTTCCTGTTAAATCAGGTCGTGGACGTAGGAGTTGGTTATCTCCGAACCACGTTAAAAAGCCACTTGTGTGCTGATTTACATTATTGTTCAGGATCATACTGTCATCATTCTTAAACTGAACATTCTGCATAAGTTTGAAAAGTCAGGAGAACTCAACTCTCCTGAGCATTAATCTTGTGCACCAGCCTTAACCACCATTTTCTAAGTAAGTCAGAAAAATGGTTTTCGAAAACTAAAACGAGTAGAAAATCTTAAGGGCTCACTTTCCGCACATACTCTAGCTTACTGAGACAGCTGTCCAACTGACTAGCTTCCGAGCGGTCAGTAGGTTCGTTATCTCTATTGAGCTTCCAAGCACAACACTCATACTCAGCCTATCTGACTCCTAGTTGATATGTCCCTGTTGCCCCTGTGGACCATCAGTTTAGTGAGTATTATCAGGATCTTCCTGACTGAGTGTGTAAGAGCATTTTCATGAGTTTTGGAGAAAAATCTGACATCAGTGTATTCCCCCCCATACATTGATTTACTCATATCGGGACCAACAGTTACTATAAAATTAAATGTGTGTTTCTATATATATAAATATTTTTGTATAATATAATATTAAATATATATTTTTTAATCAACTGTGTGGAGTGTGGAGGGGGGGAGGGGTGTGGGAGGGAACGAGTATTTATTGAGTGTGTATGTGGTGGGGTAGGGGTGGGGGGAGAGAATTTAGTCTGGGTATGCATGTAGTGCGAGTACTGCACACTGAGAAGGTATGGTCCCTCAAGCCGCCGCGCGTGGGATTCATTTACTTTTATTTCTATTCTTTGCAATTTCTACGGTAAAAATGATTAATCTTGTATGCACCAATTACACGGTGCAACTCAACTTCATTTTTAAAAAGTTAAACAATTTATAACTGAAAAGTTAAACAGTTTATTACTGAAAAGTTAAACTATGAAATATACACTTTTCAATAATAAACTGTGTAACTTTTCAGTTATAAACTGTTTAACTTTTTAAAAATGAACTAGAGTTGCACCGTGTAACTGGTGCACAGGAGAGACTTACTCCGGTAAAATTTCTACTCAAGTGTGCCTCCTTTACAAATATATATAGTGTAAATTATTTCTTTCCTTGTATAATTATTGTAATTATATATGTTATTTAATGGAAATCCTGAATCACCATGTATAATTAATTATGATGAATCAAATCCCTTCTTATTTGTTATTCCATAATTCATATTCCCAAATCAGCGGAAAATTTACAGTTGAAATACTCCAAATCCCATCACTCTAAACACCGCAGATTTTGCACTCCCAAAATCCAAATCAGTCTGATCCCATGGAGAAAAGTATACTACCGCAGGGAATAATCCAATCTTGTATGAGTGGAATACAATCTCTCATCTCCAAATCCTGGAAAACTGGGCCCCACCTTTATTTCGATGAACGCCAATTCAAAACGCATAACGAATTCTGGGAATTCGTGTGCAACACTGTGAATAGGTACGTGAAATCGAACCTACGGATCCAGAGTTTGAGTTTATGGATGTATGGTAATGATCGCTCTGTTGCCCAGAAAATAATTGTGGAAGCAATGCGATTGGGTGCTGTTGATCTCCATGTTTGTGATCTTCGGGAGTTATTCATTATTGAATTACCAGATGAGGTGCTTGGATCCGACACCCTTACCCGTTTATCCATCACGGGTTGCACAATTAACGTGAGAAAGGTTAATAATTTCCCGAGACTTAAATCTCTCTGCTTAGAACGTGTCTTGTTACTGGATGATAGGCTACCGGGTTATATCTCGACGATTAACAAACTATCACTGTGTTGACCTTCATCTGAACCTAAACCTTTTTTGGAAAATTTGAATGCTGATATGTCTTCAATATCTGCAGTTGCTCGTATTTTTGACTTCTTATTCCGCTTCTGTCGCCCCATGTTGCTTACTGCTAAGCGCACTGGTCGTGGAGAAACAGATATGAAGCTTGTGGAGCTTATGTGTAAGAGATTGTTGAATTGCCAGGATGATCTCGAGGAAGTCATGGTGGAAGTTGAGGCTTCTTCAGGGTGGCAGACCCTAGTGTTCGATGATTCAACACGGCTCCTACACGAAAAGAGGTTTGAAGTGGCGAGACGAGGCTGCAGCTGCATGACTCGCTTTAATTAATTTTATTGCAAAATATATATTTTTGTTTCATCATAATATGCATGCATTTTCAACTTTAATTTGGACTACTTGCATCATACCATTTTTCATTTTAGTAATGATTTTAATTTCAAATCCTAGTTTGAATTCAAGTTTCATATTGTAAATTTGCTTAAAATTCCAACTCTGCAATCAATATTGTGTTTATATATTTCTCTACTTTAAGCATTGTAAGGAATGTTGACAACTCTGTCCAGGAAATCCTTGTTTGTAGGTTCAGAAAATAAGCTACGGATAGGATGCATTCTCAGGACCAATCTTTCAGTAAGGTCAATTAATTGGTCAATACGGTTCAACGCGGATATATATGTGAAAATATTTATGTCATGAGTATCAAAATTCGATTATTTTAAAATTTGAGTGGCCGTATTGAAATTTTGATTTCGTATAGTTATACTCCTTCCGTCCCATTATAAGTCGCCTGTGCCTTTTGGGTATTAATATTAAGAAATGTATAAAAATATTAATATAGTACATGTGATGTGATGAGAAAAAGTGAAAAAGTAATGAGAATAGTGTAAAAAATATTGAAAATAATAATAAAAAAGTGAATAGTAATTTCCAAAAAAGGTAAAAAAGCAAATGAGCAACATATAGTGGAACGGACGAAAATAGCAAAATGAGCAACTTATTTTGGAACGGAAGGAGTATTATTTTTAGTACATAATGGAATAAGTTTTTTATTACAAATATAGCAGTTTAGATCAGTACATTTAAACTTTATTGATACTCCCTCATCCCTTTTTAACTATCACGCCGAGGAAGGGAACACGTGAATTTATATAAGAAACCTTCTCAATCTCATTTAATTTGATATGAATACCAGTAATAAAGAAAATAAGCGAGATAACAATCTCAATAAAATTCTTAATTCATTTTCAACTGATAAACAGTGTTTACAACTTAAATAATAAAAGACCTACTAAAAATACATAAAATTCTAATATAATAAATATAATCTAAAATATTAATGATCAACTTAATTTTAAAATTATCGATTCTCTTAATTTAAAATTAATTCAGGTCGCTGTTCTTATTGTATCTCCATTATTCTTTTCCTTTTTGAAACGATTCGTCCTTGAATTGGAATCAATCGCATCTCTAGAGGTATAAATTAATGCTACCAAGTATTTGAGCTCAAAATACTATTGGCATTAGTGTGAGCCAAAAATCTGAGGCAATAGGATGAGACTAGGAGGATTGGTCATATGTATACTTATTTAATAACAAAATGTTAGATCAAATTAATTAGACCAATAAATTATTATTTATTTTTTCAAAAAAATATAAAATTTCTAACAAATTAAATTTAGCTCAAATAGTTTAATCTTCTTTTCTTAGAGGTTTAAGGTTCAATTTTTTGAAACTTCATTTTGATTTATTTTTGAGTATTTTTTAAAATTATAGTATTGTTTTATATTTTAAATTATATATATATATATATATCTTAATACCAAAATATTATTAAAAAATTACATATTATTAATTTTGATATAAAAAATATATATATAATATGATTAAACTGGATTAATATGTGTGTATATATACATGTATAATTAAATTATTATTAGATGTCCAATTTGGTTTGCAGGGTTCCTAATCCATGTGTCCGTTTGAGTATGCTCCTCTCTGAACATATATATAGCTGTAAATAAACCAGAATTTCTGTCATCATTTATGAGGGGCCTAAGTGCTTTCTTATACTCTCCGCTATTAGTTCTTGTTGTAGGCATCACACATGCATTCACAACTGTCGAATGCTACTTTTCAGATGTTCGTTACAGAATTTGCTAATATATGATGTCAAATCTTCTATATATATATATATTGCTTTGATGGGCTTCAAACATTTATGTAATATATATATTTGTCACAAGAGCTGGTTAAGTATGCCTCAAAAGAAAAGGTACGTATATATATATATATATCGCACAAAAGGATGGTGCATGTGTCTTTGGACTTTACCTTGCTAGCTCTTCACTTTGATATTGATCGATCGATGTATACTAATTCAAATTCTTTAATTATATATGAAAAAGGTACCATTTCTTAAGATTTGACTTCATAATATTACTGATTGGTTTGTGCCACAAAACACTTGTCTTTTTCATACTTTGGTTTCTCACATAATTAAGCTAGGTATATATGCAAGAGGCCGGGATTTGCAACATAATCATAATATTACCCGGCCCTATTATAGCACATACAAAGTTCAACGCTAGCTATTTCAATTAGGTATATTAAAACGCCAAAAAAACTGTTTGAGAGCCGACTAGGTCATTATTATAACTTCTTTTTTTAATATTTTGTTGAAGAGCAGCTCCGAAATAAAATAATTACATCATACTTTCTCCTTTGTCAATACTACTGGGTGTTTAAGTTGTTAAATAGTTGAAAGTCCCAAGAGTTTGATTGTGTCTAAATTCCCACAACTTTTTTTTTTTTCCAATTCTTGCTTCCACAGAACAATGGAAACCGAATTTTGCATATAAAGGATTGATTTTTTTTGAATTAGTGTTTGCTGATTTTTAATTTGAGTTTTTGTACATATTTGTCATGTGGATTTTTAGTGTATTCAAGCTTGTACAACATGTATGATTTTTTGAGTGTAATCCTCCACATTGGTATTCTGTTTTTTTTTTTTAGTGTAATGGTGTTGTTTGTGTTTGTGGAAATGCAGATTATGCTCAATTGTATAGCTATATGTTAAGTGGTACATCCTGGCATGTTCAATAGTACAGATACCGGATTAATACCAAAATCGTCTCATAATTTTTTCCCTTTTTCGATTTGGTCTCATAACTATGTAATGTTTCAATTTTGTCACATAACAATTCAAATCTAACCAAAATAGTCTCAAGTCGCCGGAAATGACATAAAATGACGCTGTTTTACTCACTTTTCGGCCACGTGTTATATTTTCCGGTGGAATTGGCTCACACGACACGTGAGTAAAACGACGTCGTTTATGTCATTTTCAGCAATTTTGGACTAATTTGGTTAGATTTGAATTGTTATGTGACTAAATTGAAACATTATACAGTTATGGGACCAAATCGAAAAAATTAAAAAATTATGGGAATATTTTGATATTACTCAAAATTACAACCGTATGTTCAATAGAACAGTGATAGAGATTAATATCAATTTCATCCCATAACTTTTTCATTGTTTTGTTTTAGTCCCATAATTATGTACTTTTTCAATTTAGTTCATAACAATTCAAATTTATTCATATCAGTCCCAAATGGCCAGAAATTGCATTAAACGACATCGTATTGTTCATTTACCGATCACGTTACAATTTCCCGGCGGAGTAGGGTTAACCATTATGCCATATTTGTCACATAACTTTTCTACTTTTTTATTTTGATCCCATAATTATTAACCTTCTCAATTTAGTCACATACTATGAACAAATTATTTACTTCTCTACCATTTTACACAGGTGACACGTTGACTCAGTAAATTCTCTCAATAAATTAAATTAAAATTCCAAATAATAATTTTGCAATTAAAAAAATAAAGCATAAAATTAGAACACAAAACCTAAAACTGGAAATTTAAAAAAAAAATGGACATTCATACATGCATAGTATCGACATCCTTATGCTCTTGTCATGACCCTCCACCTTCATGTGCTGATCTTTGGTCGAGCTCCACTTTTGCGCTAGAGCTTGCTTCTCGAGTCTTCCTTCTCCGCAATAACAATTTGAAAATTCTCGATCTCTGTAGCCCTATTTTCATCAAAAATTTTCTGCAATTCGAAGGTGATGGAGACGACGATTGAATTTATTAAAAAAAATTTAATTTAATTTACTGAGTCAACATGCCAAGTCTGAAAAACAGGATACTTAACCCATAATTAATACTACCTCCGTCCCGGGTCTTTTTTCCAAAAGACCTGGGCACACGGATTAAGAAAAAAGTAGAGTATGAGAGTGTAAAGTTAATTAATAAAATATAAAAAGTGTACTTTATTATATTTTGTGAGTGTAAATTATTTCCTTTTTAAAGTAGGAAAAAAGAGTTGGGACGGAGGGAGTATCATTTTCATCCCATATCTTTTATAGTTTTTTTATTTTGGTCCTTTATTTATTTACTTTTTCAATTTAGTCTTACAACAATTCAAATTTATCCAAATAAGTTCCAAATGGCTAGAAAATAGTAGTACATGAGTGACTTGTGAACAAAACAACATCATTTAATACAATTTCTGGCCATTTAGGACTGATTTTGATAAATTTAAATGGTTATGAGACTAAATTAAAAAAGTAAATAATTATGAAACTAAAACAAAAAAGAAAAAAAGTTATGGAATGAAAATTAAATATTTATGGCTATAGATTTTTACCATAGTTATGGTTGTTTCGACAACAGTTAATAACTGTTGTTGAAAGTCCGGATCTACAAATATAAGACGATCAATAACGGGGAAAGCTCATCTACGACAACGGAGAATCGCCGTAGTCTTAAACTATTTCTGGTATAGTATTGTCTTGATTTTATTTATCTAATTCTATTTTATTATTATCATTCTAAGAAAGATTTTTCTACGGTCAGGAAGGGGTTTTGCCCTTCCTGATGTCAGTTAACCAATAAAAAAATAACAAATCATATAACATCGCCCAGCACAATATAATTTTGCTATGAATAAATTAATTAATTTTATAAAATTACTTAATTATCATTAAATTTATTTTGACTATTTTACTCTTTATTTTATAATTCACCTTACAAGTTGATCCTCATCTCAATCAATTAAATAAAATAAAATCATAATGATTGTAAACATCTAAGTCATCATGTACTCCATCTCTTCTCAATTCTTCAATTCCAAGACACCACTCCACCCACCGTCAACCCCGATGGTGATCGGCACTATCTTAGGCCGTCATAGTGACGGCCACGTCTGATTCTACGTGCAACAGGATCGCCGCTCCATCAAGCCCTCACTTCTTCTCGAACTTTGATCCCAATATCCACTCTCATCCAAGTAATGCAATGTTGTATGGTGCGGATAGCGCTCGAGTTCAACGTCGGCGCCAACTCGGACGAGTCGGAGCTGAGCTGCTGCCCTCTCCACTCTGTGCCGCTGTAGACTCTCTTCTGCAACGGGAATTTTGACAAGGAAGAAGAACAAAGTTTCAAACTTTGGCGATGAGAGGGCTTGATTTTTGTGGGTTTGAGAGTGCTGAACCAGATGTTGAAGTTGTTGAGGTTTTGACTGCTATCAACGTCGTTCACAGGAGTGGTAATTTTTTTGCAGCTTATCTCCAAAGAATTTGTGAGTAAATTGGTTGTTGGATTTGGTCCGATTTTGGATAAGTTTAATAGGAATAATGTTGAGTATTGAATTAGGGCTTTTCCTCTCGGTGGAATTGTGGGATTTCCTGATAATGATCCAAATTTTGTTATATTCCTGCTGATAATGTGAACTTGTTGAAAAATAGGCCGATATTTGAAAGGGTTATTGTTATCTCTGCTGGTGTGATTGCTATATTATTTTCGTTTATGCTATAGTTTTTGTACAAGTGGTATTTGTCGGATTGTTTGTTCATGAATCCTTTCCTGGGGTTCTTGCGCCTGATGTTAGGCCATTTTCAGCCGCATCACGGGACGGTTTATTGCCTGATGTTATTTTAGGTGTAAATGTTGTTGAGCTTTCAAAAGCTAGTCTGAATTTAGTGCCTGATGTTGTGATAAGACTGAACACGGGGTAACTAGGGAAAACACAACACACACACTCTTCCTCAATAAAGGACCACAGAGATATCTCTGCCACAAACCTTTACGGCTGCTAATAATAATATTTCTGCATAAAAATCCCCCTAGGGCAAAACATATCAGCTATATAATCCAAAAAGGCCCATGAACAAAGCCTTAATCCAAATACCAAAAATAGAGTACTAAATAAAAGGAAAACACTGAATAAAATCCTTACTAAAAATACTAATCATGTAATTATGCATGAAATTATGCTATAGCAATTAAGAAGAATCTGACACAATCATGCCGATATCTTCGCCCTTCGCCTATACACCTGTATCGGCTTCGGACGCATTCTATCAATTGCCTCCCCCGTCGAAGCAGCCTTGACCTCAAGGCTGAAGTCTGGAAATTGCCCCAACATGTCTGCCACGTCCATCCAAGTTGCCTCATCAATACCCAAGCCATTCCATTGCACTAAAACCTGATCAATGTTATCCCTGTCTCGCTGCACAAAACGTCGCTCTGAAACACATTCTGGAAAGATCGGAGGCTCGACAACAGCAAGTCCTCAGGCAGGTTGGTAGACGAGATAACAGCGCCTATTGCCTTCTTCAACAATGAAACATGGAATACTGGATGAATACGGGACTCCAGTGGTAGTCACAGCCGATACGCTGCGGGACCAACCCGTTCAATAATTGTAAATGGCCCAAAGAACCGCAGCGCTAATTTGGCATTGCACGCCGGAAAAAAGATTGTTGGCGATATGGTCTGAACTTCAAATAGATAGAATCACCAACCCGGAATTCAAGAGGTCACCTATGTTTGTTAGCTTCTCAAATCATCCGCTGTTGTGCTCGCTGCAATTGGAATCAAAGAGTCCTCAGAATGTTATCAAGATCACGAAGATCATTCGCCAACACATGCACCAGAATTTCACCAGGCAGAAAAGGAGCAATTACCGGTGGTGGCTGGCCATACACGGCCTCAAATGGGGTCGTACCTGCTGCCGAATGGTAACTCCTGTTGTAGCAAAATTCGGCCCACGCCAGCCATTTCCCCTATTGTTTCGGACTTTCAGAGGTAAAACATCGAAGATAAGTTTCCACACATCGATTAAGGACTTCAGATTGGCCATCTGCTCCGGATGGTACGAAGAACTCATTCGTAACATTGTCCCCATGGTGCTAAATAATTCCTTCCAAAAGGAACTTAAGAAAACTGGGTCCCTATTGGAAACGATGGAAACCGGAACACCATGTAACCTTACCACTTCTTTAATGAAAACATCAGCTACTGTTTAGGCCGTGAATGGTCTCTTCAGCCCCATAAAATGACCATATTTCGAATATCGATCAATTACCACCAATATACAATCAAGACCTCCAGAACGAGGTAAGCCTGTGATAAAATCCATGCTTATATTTTCCCAGATTCGTGTAGGAATTGGCAGTGGGTTGATCAGCCCTGCAGGGGACTTAGTCTCATTTTTATTACGCTGACACACATCACATCCAGCAACATAGTTCATCACAGCCTTCATTATTCCGGCCAATAAACAATCGCAGCCAACCTCCTGTAAGTTTTTAGCGCACCAGAATGACCTCCACTAGGGGTGGAGTGGAACTCAGCCAAGAATTTAGGGACCCATGGGGAGGTACGCGGAATAACCAATCTGCCTTTATAGAAAAGTGTGTCATGTGACCATGTATAGTGTTTCAGAGAGGTGCGGCCCGCAACTAGATCCTTAATTATGCGGGACAACTCATAATCATTTCTAACAGCCATTTGCAAGGCTTCCCAGTCCAGCCAACGCGGCATAGACACAGCCACCAAGGTTACCTCCTCATCCCGTCGAGATAGGGCATCTGCCACCTTGTTATTGACCCCCTTCTTGTACACAATCTGAAAATCATAGCCAAGGAGTTTAGCAGCCCAATTTTGCTGAGTTGGTGTTGTCAAAGGTTGTGTTAGAAGGTGTTTTAAACTGTGCTGGTCCGTGCGAACTACAAATCGACTCCCCAACAAATATGGACACCAATGTTGAACTGCAAGGACTAAGGCCATGAGCTCTCTCCCGTAAGCTGAACGAGAGAGTAAACGACCCGTAAGGTGCTTGCTGAAGTAAGCTACCAATTGTTTGTTCTGCATCAAGACAGCACCCAAACCTCGCCCAGAAGCCACATTCAATAATAAATTCCTACGTAAAATTTGGCATTCGGAGAACTGGGGCTGAAGTAAGGGCCACCTTCAATAGATTGAATGCTGTGTCGGCTTCAGGTGTCCACTTCCAAGAAGCCAACTTATCTTTTTTGAGTAAGGTTGTTAGGGGACCCCCGCAATCTTGCCATAGTCTCGAATAAATCTGCGATAGTAACCTATAAGTCCCAAAAAACCCCGCAAGGCCTTAGGAGAAGCCGGTGTTGGCCACTGCACCACAATTTCAACTTTTCCAGGATCCATCTGAACACCGTCGACCGAGACTATGTGACCCAAATATTCAACATGTGAGCTGCCCATCACACACTTCTTTGGCTTAATTATCAAAGAGTGCTTGTTCAGCGTTTGGAAGACGTGATGTAGGTGTGAACAGTGGCTCTTCCATGTTGGGCTGTAAACTAATATGTTGTCGAAAAATACCAACACAAATCTACGCAACCAAGGACGAAAGACATCATTCATTAGGCTCTGAAAGGTCGCTGGTGCATTTGTTAACCCAAATGGCATAACTAGAAATTCATAGTGCCCTGAGTGCGTCCTAAATGTTATCTTGGGCACGTCCTCGGGTGCCACCCGAATCTGATGGTACCCAGCACGAAGATCTAATTTAGAACGGGCCCCGTGTAATTCATCCAACAACTCCTGGATACTGGAATTGGAAATTTGTTGGGCAAAATAACTTTATTTAGGGCCCTATAATCAACACAAAATCTCCACGAACCATCTTTCTTTCGAACAAGTAGGACCGGACTGGAGTAAGGACTAGTGCTAGGCTGTATAATCCCTGCTGCCAGCATTTCTGCGACTAGTTTCTCCATCTCATCCTTCTGTGAATGATTGTACCTATAAGGGCGGACCGAAACCGAAGAAGTACCCGAAGCTAGTATGATTCTATGGTCGCAAGGGCGACTAGGTGGTAGCCCCGCAGGCTACTGAGTTATACCTGGAAACTCAGCCAAGAGATGTTCCAACTCATTTTGTTGGGCATAAGTCAATGAACGTGAAGCAGACGGCCCTATAACATTGCACAACAAAAATACCTCATTATCAACCTCCAAGGAGTTTAGGTCGGCCAGTAAACAAGCTTTTCGCGTCAATGATGGATCCCCCTGCAATCTAATAGGTCGGACCAATTGATAGAACGAGGACCTCGAGATAATAGGAACAACAAATATTTTATAAATAAATCCTTAAAGAGAGGCCACAGAGTGCTACACTCTGCCACAGAGGCAAATCTCTGCCCACAACCGAAGTTGCTACAATATTATTGATCCAAAGATAATCTTGAATCTGAAAACAATTGCTTAAATAGACTTAATATCTAACCTTAACTTAAGCCCTAAGAACATAAACCTAATGATCATTTATTTAATTGACTGAATATAAGGCTTAACATAGTATAACATAAAGACTAATAATAATGGCTATTTATTTGGTTGACTTAACATATATATAAAGAATTATTATATGGAAATGTGTATCAATGCTCCCCCGTCCAAACAGCCTTGCCCTCAAGGCTGATGTAATCTGATTTTTTTCCTGGATCGTATGTAAATCGAGTGCTTAGAATGCTGGCTGTCCAAAGAAGCACCCATTGAGACCAAAATATTACCCTGACAGAGATGGCATTGGCAATAAGGGTGAGTTGAATTCGATCATCCACCGGAGTATGGTGGATCAACAAAAATCGATTCGCTTGATCGAGCCATGCAATCAAGTCGCTGCCATCAAAGAGTGAACATCCCATCTTTGAACGCACTGCATTAGGGCCAAGAACCAACCTTGTGATGAGCATGAGTCATGCGTTCAAGACCTGTGATGTTCGGTTCGCGGGCTTCATTGATGGAATAGCGCCCAAGGCAGGCCCTATGGCTTGTGAAAAGGTTGGGGCAGCCAGGAGTGGAGTATGTTGTTGATTGTTGCTGCCAGTAGAAGATTCCACCACTGGAGACGGTGGACTGATAGGTGGCAATGGGGTAGAGAGAACGGCCACCTACGCATTATACCCCATGGCTTTCCCTTTTGCGAGCACCATTGAAAGCATAGTTTCAAGGTGGGCGAACTTCTTGTCATTCGTAGCCATGTAAGTCATGAGGGTAACCTGGAGTTTTGCCAGTTTTGTCTCCACTGATTCGAGACGCTCCTTCTCAGACATGACACATGTATTCGTCATCGAGAAGGATCCAGTAGTCGGACTAATTGATCACTGGGTAACTAGGGAAAACACAACACACACACCCTTCCTCAATAGAGGACCACAGAGATATCTCTGCCACAAACATTTACGGCTGCAAATAATAATATTTCTGCATAAAAATCCCCCTAACGCAAAACATATCAGCTATATAATCCAAAAAGGCCCATGAACAAAGCCTTAATCCAAATATAAAAAATAGAGTACTAAATAAAAGGAAAACACTGAATAAAATCCTTACTAAAAATACTAATCATGTAATTATGCCTGAAATTATGCTATAGCAATTAAGAAGAACCTGACACAATCATGTCGATATCTTCACCCTTCACCTATACACCTGTATCGGCTTCGGGCGGGTTCTATCATGTTGTTGATGTTATTAGGAATAATCCCAATAGAAAAGTGTTTCTTAAGATTGGGAGGGAAAATGTCAAAATCAATTTTGCCCCTGATAAGAATGGAGATGGTACTAGTAGCATTGGAGTTCAATTATCACCTACTGTGAAGTTCTTGAAAGTTAGGCTAAAGAATCTCTTGGAAGTTTTTTCGTTTCTCTGCCTGTGAATTTTGGTCTATCCTCGAATGTTCTTGATGGCTTGAAACAGACTTTCATGAATTTTTCTCTCGAATTGCTAGTAAGGTTTCTGGGCCTGTTGCCATTATAGTTGTTGTGCAGAAGTTGCAAGGTCAAATGGTGATTTTTGTTTTGAATCTTAATCTCATTGTGGTAAACCTTCTTCCTTTACCTGCATTAGACGGTGGTACTTTGGCATTGATCCTCGTAGAGGCGAGAGATAGCTACCATCATTTATGCTTCCATCTATTGTTTAGGTCATTCACTCAAGACATGGGAACCTCAACTGGTTTGCTGATTTTTTCCTGTAAACTGGTTGCTGTTAAATGGTCTTCTGTTCAAGGATGGATGGACAAGGAAAATATATTGTTAGTGGTTATTTATTGATATGGCAGGTTATTGGAATTTTTTTATTAATACTATAAATGTTTGTTATATATGTTGCCGTGTATATATGTTGCTGGTACTTTGAGCAAGGGAAATTAGGAAGGATGTTTTATGTCAGAAAATATGTTTTTTGGAATTTTTATACTGTTATATGTATTGTTATAACTGCATTAGTTTGCTGGTTTTATTTCTTGTAAAGCTCAAGTAAACTACTAGGTTGTTTTATTCAATATTTGTAGGGTTTTTAGGAATAGATACTGCTGGTTATGTGATCCATTGTGAAGGTCATTTACTCGCGAATTGAAGGTCATAGGAACCTCAATGAAGGATTTTTTTTAGGAGCCGTCATATTGGTTGGTGATCATTTATTTTGTTTTTAGAATTCCTCCCTCATGGGTTGGATTAGGCTGGAAAGTTCAATGGGAGTGAAGGGTTAGACAACTATGTTGGTATAATGAAGCTGAAGATGTGGTTAACATGATTTCTATCAATTCTAACAAGAGAAGTAGCATACTCATTATCATCATAAAAATGATTAATATCAAAATCAATGTAATCATAAAGAGGATTAGTAAAACTCTTAAGATCGGAAGTTTCTTGAACATAAGGAGCTTTGATCTCCTCATAATCATCTTCATCCTCTTCCTTTTCACTCTCCTCTTTTTTCACTTCTTCTTGTCTTGCACTATCTTCCTCTTGATCTCTAACATAACTAACAAAAGAAGTATTATCACCAACATCATGAAGAGATTTAGTACAAATAGTGAAAGAAGAAGGGTTAATGAAATTCTTATGAGAACCTTGGGCATCATAGTGTACGATTAATGTGATGTTATCATCATCCAAATCGTCATTTTCATCAAGAGATCTACCAATAAGATCTCATACATCCTCTACCGGTTCATCTTCTTTTTTCACTTCATTCTTTTGTATTTATCTTTCCATTTTTTTTGCTCCTTTTGTTGTAACCTCTTAACTTCCTCTAACTCTTGGAGCATGTCATTCAATAGCTTCAACATTGATGCTCGTTTACACTCTTGATAATAAGCAAAAGCTTGTGACATTTGATCTTCATTTGCACAATTCCTCCCATCGTCATAATAAAACTACCTGAAGCTTCTTGATACACACATTTATCCCGTGTAATGAATTCTTGGTCATAATATTCATCCACATAGCTCGGAGAAGTTTCTTCCTGGTGAAAGGGCATAGGATGAGGTGAAGTATAGGAGCATGGATCTTCATACGAGTATGGATAAGAGTAAGGGTCGAAATATGAGTATGATTGAGGAGAATAAAGATTTCTTGTGGAGGTGGTGGTTGATATAGAGGTGGTGAATATGGGTGAGGTTGATATGTGTATGGTTGAGGAGGATATATGTATTGTGGAGAATACGAGTATTGGTTGTATCCGTCCATTTTCTTCAATTAGGCCCACTCCTACAAAGTTTATCAAGTATAAAATCCTCACAAAACAAATAAGAAAAAACAAAAGAAAATAAAGAAAAGCATACAACAAGAATTAAACCAACTAACACGTTACTTTCTCGGTAACGGCGCCAAAAACTTGTTTGCCTATTTTGAAGCGCAACACGCAAGTGTACGTGATCGTTGTTGTGTTAAGACAAGTGACCAAGTTAAATATCGAACCAAGGGAAACAAGAGTTAGTCTAATCTAATCCCTAGAGATATACTTCTCAAAACAAATGAAAGAAAAGACAAGTTCGGATCCTATTCTAACAAAATGAAAATAGGGGTGAACTAATCTAACTTCCGTAGAAGTGCAAAGGAGTGGGCGTATGCTCTAGGTAATCTCAATTTTGCATCAATTCAAGCATAAATCCATCCCATAGCTATCATGAGTTTCCTCAAATGATTAAACTAGGTAATTAACACCTTATTAAGCACTAAATTCTCATTTGAATGCCTAATACTCCTATTGGTTTGTTCTAAATTCCTTATGTAGACTCTGTTCTCTATGAAACATAAGATTTAATCACTACTACATTTTTTCTCATAGATAACACACCACAATATAAATGTGTGATTTTGCAATTATTCCTAGAAAATTTGACTAACAATTTGGTGCATTAAAATTTTAAGAGAATATTACATCTATAGCCATTTTTTCATACCGAAACCCAAATTAGGCCTACACTATTGCTTAATACCATTTGGGGCCATTATATTCCCATTATACCCCTCAAAAGTAATGATTGTATCTACACATCCTACGTGTAGGGCTCCATCATTCCAATCCTCTTATCTACCCCTACATTGATAAACATTACACGCAAAAAAATTTCAAACAAATTTGGAGAGAGAAAGAGCACTGTACATGGGTGAAGAAGGAGACGAAAGTAGCGGCTGAGCGAATGTTTGCAGTGACAGAGGAGAGGTGGGCCGGACGGCGAACCTATACACGACGATGATGGCCGGCGAAATTGGGGGAAACGAGGAGGAAGAAATGCGGGAAGCGTTCAAGGTGTTCGATCGCAACGGCGACGGCTTCGTCACGGTGGAGAAGCTCCGGGCGGTTCTGGCGTCGCTATGGCTGAAACAGGGGCGGACGTCGATGATTGCAAGCGGATGATTAAAAAAGTCGACGTCGACGACGACAGAATGGTTAATTTCGATGAGTTCCGGCAGATGATGAAGGGCGGAGGATTCGCTTCCTTGAGTTGATCATCGGTGACATCCAGATATGAAGAATTTACTAGTTTTTTTTTCTTTCAATTTTTTATTTTTTGATTGAATTTGAAATTCCAGTATCTCAGCTGAGGACATATTATATATCGATGGTGCTTCAATGGGGGTTACTGTGTTGGCGAGGTTCTAGGCAACAAGAACAAGCGGTGGTCAATTCCAGTTTCCAGCGGACGAGCAAGCTGGAGCGGGGGCCCGAGACGACGAAGGCAGTGGGTCTTCTTCCGGTGAAGTAGTGAGCGAGAAATAGGGACGGTGTGGAGGTTTCATCTTCAGGCACTAGATTCCGGTGTGATTTTCAGGTAGGCAAACAGGGACTGAGCTGTGGTTCTTACGGCGAGAAATACTGCAGCTTCTGGGCTTCTATGAGTGAAATGGTTGTTGTAATTTCAGGCATCGAGCGTGGATTCCGGCGAGCAGGAGATGGACGCCATGAGTGAGCTTCTTCACAGCTTTAATGGAGAACAAATTGGACATCAGCCTCAAGACTATTCTCTCTCCTATTCTTCATTCATTTTCGGTCAAACAAGGTAGTTGTGAGTGGTGATTAATTGTGGTTAAGAAACAAGCCACGTATGTCTCTCTATTTATTTATTTATTTTTGTTTCTTTAGTTGATCTGCTATCAGCTTCATTTATGGAATTTATCGCTTTATTTTATCTGTTTATCCTTTTTCTTATTTCTGGATTTGGATTTTGTACCCCTGATGGGTTAGCTGGGTGTTTTGGAATGGAAAGTGTTTGATTTTGGGAACTTTCGTTTCTTGTTTTTTATAGTTGACAAGTGTTAAAAATTTTCTTTTCGACTTTGTTTGGTATCCCGATGTGTTGGATTAAAGGTGAATTAATTGAAACTCAACTCATCTTTGTTTTCAGTTGGTCGGAAATATTATGAGTGGAAAATTATGTAAATTTGTGTTGCAGGAAAAGAGACGCAATAGTACAATAATCAATACTATAATACATTACGAATCATTATGGTACAGAAGCAATAGTACACCAATTTGTTCAATGGTACATACGCACAATCAATGGTACACATCGCCGGAAATATTATCATTCGACAAGTATCGCTGATGGGCGCAGTACACTATGTGACGTGAACAGTGACACACGTCACATCAATTGTACCTTTTTGTCAGCGTATTAAATGCCCAAATAGTAGCCGAGGTACACTTATATGAACTATAGTACACTCGTTTACTCACAAGTACACACATAAGTAAACAGTAGCCGAGGTACACTTATCTGACACAGGGGTAGCCTACGCCTGTTCCTCATTTGATTCCTATTTTGGCTCTCAATGTAAGAAAAAAGGTGAAAAGTCCTCTACTGTAGTTTAGTTAAGTAAATGGGCCTTGGTAGTAAGTGACCCAAATTTTAATTGTAATTTTTAAGAGATAATATATCTAAAAAATCAAATTAATAGAAAATAATAGGCTAAAATTAATATGTTATATAGTTGATTATATTTTATTTTGAAAGATATATACATTTAGCATAGATTTTGGTGTATTTAAAAATAAATTCATATGAAATAAAATAGCCTATGGAATTGCTATCGTGCTCTTTAACATCATTATCACTAATAAACAATACATATAGACGCATGTATTTTTTAAAATAATTATTTTACAACTGTCATAATTATTTTTCTAAATGAAAAAAATTTATGAAAACTGAGAAACAACGAACAACAGAAAGAAAAAAAAATCCATTAATACAAATTAGCATTATATAAATAAGGAGGGTAATCACTAATTCCATAGTGATTAACCCCATAGTGATACCCATTACCATTCTCATCTTATATTCATATCAAGTCTTCCCTAATATTCATAGTCATGATATTACTTATTTATCTGATGAAGATAAATATTTTTATTTTTTTATAGTAATATTTATGGATTCAATAACAAGTTTGGAGGATGTTGACTTGGATTGTAACCAAGATTTATTAGAGGACCATAATATTATTATTGTTATTATTATTATTATTTGAATTTATGTGAGTTTCAGTTTATTAAGGACAGTTGCATTATTATTATTATTTAAATTTTATTAGAAATTTTAATTTAATTATTGAATTGTTATATATTAAAAATGGATTGATTTGGCTCGATAGTTCACCTATAATCAAGACGAACTTGAAAATTTATGGCCACTTAAGAAAATATCATGGCCCGATAGATCAGTATTGGGCTTGATCAGCTAGGCCCGTTCATAAAGCCAATCGGTTGCATTCTTTAATTTAAAAAAAAATGAAAATAAAATTTGTGAATTCAATCAAAGCCAACCGGTTCCAAAATGGTTTTGCAGTCAACCATAAAATTGATTTGGGTTATCCAATCAAATAAGGGAAATTGGTGCTGGAGTACATACTTTTTACTAATTTTGTTGAGGGGTCACAACCCATATTTTATTTACTGGTAGCCCACTAACCTACATTTCAATAGGTCAAACCACCCACCCCTCCCCCACATGCCCACTCCCCCACCTCTGTACTCACTTCCCTCACCATGTCATGTCAAATCAACTTACTTTTTTTCTTTCTTGCTGCAACCATTGAGTATGAATTAATTTTTTAATTAAAATACTACTTAATGTCACAATACAAACAAATGTTATTATAACATCACTTTGTGGGTCCTGCTCACTTCTCACATTTGTATCTTATTTTAACATAAATATTTTAAATAAAAATTCTAATGTCCTATAATTAATTACTACTCTCTTTGTCTTAACACTTATTATTAAATTACTACCGTTGACACAAGTTTTAATGTGTATTATTTATTATATAAAAATTATTTTTAAAAAAATAATAGAGTATATGAATTGTTTATTATGTAAAATTATTATTTCAGTTATTTCCTATTTTTATAACAATTTCAATTCTTAATTTTACAGATATTTATAAGTGTAAAATTTCAAAAAAAAAAAATCCAAATGTTGATTGTAGGGAATATTCATAAGTTCAAAAAATAAAATAAAAGTTCAAAGTTCAATTGCAATTTATTAACAAGTTCAAATTAATGGGACACTCATAAGTTCAAACAAAATACGAAAAAGTTCAAGTTTCCAATTAATAAAACTTATTTTGGGGGCCAAGTTTTCAATTTTAAATTATATTCAATCATTTTCCAATTAATAAAAATTCAACTCCTTAAATTTGTTGGCCAAGTTTTTTTAAATTATTTTATATTTTAAGATTCAAACAAATGTGGGTCTGCTATTGTGATGTCAATTTCATACATGACTTTCCCCAGCTGTTATGCATGACTTCCCCTAGTTTTTATGCCGTCAATTTCATGTATAAAAATTTATATAAAACAAATGGTAAATTCAATTGCAAACTATGTACAAGTTCAAAATTATAGTAACAAAAATAAATGATAAAATTCAAATTTACAACAACATTTTTGTCTTCCTTGAGGTGCAAAGGTGAGTCCTTCTCAAGCTAGAGCCTTGACTTCTTGGGAAATGAGACACAACTTTACTTCTTCATCACATAAAGTAAGAAGAACTTTTCTTTCTGCAACAGCTGGATAAAGTTAAGAGAGAGAGATATATAAAGTAAGAACTTTTCTTTTGTGCCATAAATATTGTAAAATTTAACTAGAATCTCCAAATTAAATAGATATGAAAAGAAAAAGAAAAAACCCATAAGTTAACGCAAGAAATTATTATAAAACAAAAAATTGAAATTATACTTCCTCATTTCCTAATTATCTGTCTAATTCTATTAAAAATGATGTTTCTGTAAATATCAACAAAGTGACAACTTGGTTTGTATGAATGAATAAAATCAATATATAATTATGAATAGACGGAGTATTGACTAAGACCCACATAACAGAATCAGATATTTCTTCATCAATGCTTATTAAAAATTACTTCCACTTTTAACTTTGAGGTGATTGAACTAACTCTAGCAAATCAATTTTTTAAGATATATGCTCAATAACCATTTATGGCAAGTCATGTAGAAGTGACTATCGGGTAGATTTATCTAATTTTTCATATGATGAATGATATTCCGAGGAAAATATCACTGTGACAGGAGTGATAATTTGAACACTGTTATCTTTAAATTCTATTATGAAATTTAAAGAGAACATTGACTTCATCTTGCCTATGTTATAGGGCAGTATATAATTAAGGTTTTTTAGGTAGAGTAAAAATAGAGAGCAAGTTATCAATGCAATATTGAATCCAGCAGTGCTGAGAATAACCAACAAAATGTAAACTATTTGGAAAGAAAATGTCAATAACAAACATCCATACCCAGTATCCACGATGAACATCTTTTCCACAAATTTGAAAACTCACCGCCATGGCTTCTTTGGAGATAATCATAGCCGGGCTTCTTTGGGCCTGGATCTTTGGTGGTGGGGAACCACCATGGCCGGAAAAGCTCACCGTCGGAAGACGCCGGAGAAGAAGACCACAACCACCACCGGAGACGCCGGAGACGCCGGAGAAGAAGACCACAACCACCATTAATAGCATCTGCAATCGCTCAACCTTCGCATCTGCCGGAGAAGAAGAAACCGCCATTAACAGCCACGCCAAAAACCTTCGCCGCGCCTGTCAACAAGCTCCGTCGCTGCCGGAATCGCGTTACCGTGCGCACTGCACCACTGGACCCGTCTGAAACTCGTCGCCGACTCATCTTTGGAAACCGCCTCACCTCCGGTATAGAGAGAGAGGTACACGAGGAAAAGAGAGAATAAAGGTTGAGTGGTTATTTTCAGAATGTGATGTGAGAAAAATAGGGTATTTATTTTGAGAGATGGGAGAGAGAGGTAACCTACCCCATACCACCCCAACTTTTTCAAACTAGGGGTAAATTTGAAATAAAAATGGTACTGTTTTGATTGCACCCTAATTATTTTGTTATTGGTGTCTTGACATTAAGAGGTGTATACATAATGTACTCTATAACAATTCTCCCATCAAATAATGACATGTGTCATTATTTGATTGGTTAGTTAAGTTTTAAAGGTATAAACTATATTTTGTAAATATTATAAATAATATGTATTTAAAAAATATATTAAAATTTATATTTTTCAATCCTCTATAAAAAGACATCAATATTGACATATTTTTAAATACAATCTAATATCTTCTATTTTTATCATTTTCTCCCTTAATTTTTATTTTGAATCTAAATCATTCTAATTATTTTTCAAACTTTCAAAATTATTCAAGTTTTCAATTTTTTTCAATATCGGATGATTATCCAAGCTCACAACATGCTAAAAAATAACTTGATTGAACATATATGGAACAAATTTAGAACTAATTAGGAATTAATGTGGTTTATATTTTTTATATTTGCAATTTTTTATTTTATATGACTATTTGTAGCTTGAGATATTTATTTTTATTTTTTTCAACTCTTATTATTATATCTTATTTTAAATATATGATAAAATTATTTTTCTTAATATATGGTAAATTAGTTTAAATATTTTAAATATTAATCTAAAATTATATATAATTACTAAATAATAAAGTAATTATTATTATTTTAGGTTGTGTTGGGTTGTGGATGTGATTATAAAAAAATAAAATTAAGTTGAGTTATGAGTTGTATATGTGAAGAAGAAAGAAATTATTTTTTTATTTTAGGTTTGGTTGAAATGGGTTACACAGTCTAATAGCTCTTGTGGGAATGGGAACTTGGGAAAGGATTAAGAGGTTAGAAACGAAAATTAAGTGGGACTAAAGTGAGAGTTTCAGAAAAATGAGGGGCATTAACCGAAACTATAATTTTTTCCCTTGTAATGTCAGCTTGACAGCTTCAACACTTTTGAAAATTGAAATTGAGTTGAACACGCAGAGATAGAACGAGAGAGAGACAGAGAGGAGAGTCTTCAGACACAAATTTAAGTGCGAAAGAAGTTTCGGCCCGCCCAATTATCGAATGATCTTATCGGTATGAGTCTTCATCTCTTCACATCGATGTTCATTGTCGTCGATGATAAATGCTACTATTATGTGCACGAAATTTATTTGTAGTTGATTTATCTAGTTGTGGTGCTTCGGTGAATCCTATGATTATTGGGGGTTTTCACAGTTTTTTCTGCTCATTTATCTCAAATCAATCTTCAGTACTGTTGTTTTAATTTCTAATAAGATAATTTCAAGTTTTGTTTTCTTTCGAAAACAATGGATTAGAACATTTTGGACTTTGGGTGTCTTTTTAAGTACCGGTGATAAGATTTATTCTCTGTATGGATTTGAAATTGTGGGAATATCTGTGTTAATTATGTAGTTTGCGAGGAGATAATGTTGTCAAGAAGTGATAGCAGAAAGAAAGCTGGGATTTCAGGAAATGGGAAGCTTTTAAGAGACATTGAAACCCTAAGCAAAGGCATTTATGCTGACAGAACACATTCAAGGCTTGCAAGTTCTACAGCGAGTAGTCGAGCCAAGTCTGTTGGAAAATCTCCTGTCCAGGAGTCAAAATTGAAGTCGGATGATGGCAAGAATTATGTTAAAGAATCACTTGAGAAGGATAAGAAGTCATCTATTTGGAGTTGGAAGGGTCTAAAGGCCTTGACTAATGTTCGCAACCGTAGATTCAGCTGTTGCTTCTCACTCCAAGTCCATTCTATTAATGGCTTGCCAGCTTTGTTTGATGATGTTTCTGTTATCGTGCACTGGAATAGGCGGGATGGTGAGCAGATGACCAGCCCAATTAGGGTTTGCAAAGGAGTTGCTGAATTTGAGGAACAGTTGACTCATTCTTGTTCTGTATATGGCAGTAGAAGTGGCCCCTACCATTCAGCAAAGTATGAGCCCAAGCATTCTTTGTTGTATGTTTCTGTTTATGATGCCCCGGAACTTGATTTGGGGAAGCATCGAATTGATCTGACTAGATTGCTACCTGTAACACTGGAGGATCTGGACGAGGAGAAGAGCTCAGGGAAGTGGACAACTAGTTTCAGATTATCAGGAAAAGCAAGAAGTGCAACATTGAATGTCAGTTTTGGATATGCTGTTGAGAATAATAATGCTGAAATCAAAATCTTGCAGCAGAATAGTGGAAGGCCAGAAAAACCCATGAGGCCTTCTGATCAAATGTATGAACTGAACGTTTATCGAGCAGGGAGTCTTCCTGCAAGGTTATCTGCTTCAAATCAGTTTGCAGAAGATATAAAAGATCTTCATGAAGTGTTGCCAACGCCTAGGTCAGAACTCCGTGACTCCGTGAATATACTCTATCAGAAATTGGACGAAGAGATGTCTAATGCTTCAATTGAAAATAAAATAGAGACTGACTCTTCTGCTTCACCAATCAACCCTCCTAAATTGGGTACTGATGCTTTTGAAAAGAACTGTGGAACTGAATGTGATATCTCTGAGTTTTCGGTCAAAGACCAAACGGTAGAGTTAATTGAAGAGCATGTGGCACCAGAAGATGAGATGCTGAAGATCCCTCAGGCATCTGGAGATGGTTTTAACGCTGGCTATGCTGTTGAAGAGGCCCTTGATTCAGCTTCCCCTCTTCATCCCTCGGATGTTGATGTTTTTCCTCAAAATGATGAGCAATCAATATGTACCTCCACGTATATAAAGAAAGAAACTGGTATGTACTCCATGGAATCCTTATTGCAAGAACTGGAGTTCACATTAGATTGTACCACAAATCTGGTGAAGGAAAACGTAGATTCTCAAAACAATGAGACTGATGCTTTCCCCTTAGAAAATTACTTGCAGACTAATTCTGATTACAGAGATCATGGAAAGGGGAAAGCACTCAGTTTGGATGATGTTGCTGACTCGGTGGCTAGCGATTTCTTGAATATGCTGGGTATAGAGGACAGTCCATTTAGCTTCAGTTCTGAAAGTGAGCCTGAATCTCCCAGAGAGCGCTTACTCAGGCAATTTGAGGAGGATGCTATTGCCAATGGAGGTCTACTCAACTTTGATATCGAGATTGATCCAGCAGAACATATGAATTGGGGAATTATCTCTGAGGACTTCCATTACCCATCAACATTTGAAGGTTTGGAGGAGATATCCCAGATAGAAACTGATGCATTCAACCCTAAAACACGGGCCTCGAGGATGGAAGATATGGAAACCGAAGCTTTGATGCAGGAGTGGGGCTTAAATGAGAAGGCATTTGAACATTCTCCATGTGGTGGTTCTGTTGCTTTTGGCAGTCCAATTGACATACCTCCTGAGTCACCTCAGGAGTTGCCTCCCCTGGCAGAAGGTTTGGGTCCCTTTGTGCAGACTAAAGATGGCGGGTTTTTGCGTTCTATGAACCCCGAACTTTTCAGGAATGCAAAGGCTGGTGGGAGCTTGATTATGCAGGTGTCCAATCCTGTGGTGGTCCCTGCAGAAATGGGCTCTGGTGTAATGGACATACTTCAGGGTCTTGCATCTGCTGGAATTGAGAAGCTCTCCATGCAGGCTAAAAAGTTAATGCCCTTGGAAGAAATTACTGGGAAGACACTGCAACATATAGCGTGGGAAGGTTTACCAAGTCTAGACGGACCCGAGAGGTTAGTTTTTATTAACTTGTTATTATTATTAGTGCTAGTATTTCTCCCCTGGTGCAAATGCATGTTATGAATATTGATAAATTTTAACCTAAGAAGTTTTTTTTTGGTGATTGAAATCAAAATTAAATTTATTTTGTCATCTACTTATTGAATATTTGGATTTCTTACTATATTTTCCTACCAGTATATGAGCTTTTTAAGATATCGAGTATCTCGTTATTATAAAATTGATTATATAACTTGTAGTTATACAGTAAACTCATCCCAAATTTTGAAAATTTATAAAAATGATATTAAAATTTAATAAACTTTTTAAATAGAAATTATGTTTTTAGTAAAAAATTATTTTGAAAAATTAAAATTAAAATTTTCGATTTGAATTTTATATTTTTATATACAAAATTATGTTAAATTAATGATTGTAAAAGAATTATCAAATCTGATAAATAGTACTACGTTAAATATAAGATTTGAAAAGAAAATCTATTGACGTTTGAAAGTGTGAGTGGAAAGTAAAATATAAAAAGTGAATTTTTTTTTTAAATTGGATATATTTAGTGTCTGTTTTCAACATCTACTAAAAGTGTAAAAGCACTTATTTTTTAAGTTGGTAAGACTCAACTTTTCAAA
Source organism: Prunella vulgaris (assembly GCA_026898435.1). NCBI lineage: Eukaryota > Viridiplantae > Streptophyta > Magnoliopsida > Lamiales > Lamiaceae > Prunella > Prunella vulgaris. The sequence continues at coordinate 248,135 of JAPKLY010000112.1, read as the reverse complement.
AAATAAGTGTTTCTACAATTTTAGTAGAGGTTGAAAACAGGCACGAAGTCAATCTCTTTGTTTGAGAGTGAACTTCTCCTCTTGACCATAGCGTGACTACACTTGCTCAAATTGAAATTCTTAAATTTTCAGAAATTTTATTTTTATATATGTATATATTTTGAGCATCACCAGGGTGATATGTCATTATGCATTCATGTCTCCATGGAAAGATAGCGTAATCATGGTATTTGTGTTCCATTATCAGGCAAGAGTTGTTGCATCAGGGACCTGAAACAATGCAGAATACACACAGTGAGCAGAAGAGTATTAATGGCCCAAGGTCAAGTAAGACCGGTTCAAGTTCCCTTAGGAGTGACACTGAGTATGTGTCTCTAGAAGATTTTGCCCCACTTGCCATGGATAAAATCGAGGCTCTTTCAGTCGAGGGCTTGAGAATACAGTCTGGTATGTCAAATGAGGATGCACCTTCAAATATCAGCACACAATCTATCTGTGAATTTTCAGCTCTCAAGGGGAAGACAGGTGATGTTGGTGGGCCCATAGGTCTCGATGGAACTTGTGGATTGCAGCTTATGGATGTGAAAGATAATGGTGAAGATGTTGATGGACTGATGGGTTTGTCTCTAACACTTGATGAGTGGATGAGACTGGATTCTGGTGATATTGATGATGATGATCTTGTAAGTGAGCATACCTCCAAAATACTGGCAGCCCATCATGCTACTTCACTAGACCAGTTTAGAGGAAGATCAAAGGGGGAGAAGAGACGGGGCAGGAGTAGGAAGTACGGTTTGTTGGGTAACAATTTCACTGTTGCTTTGATGGTGCAGTTGCGGGACCCTTTGCGTGACTATGAGCCAGTTGGTACTCCAATGCTTGCTCTCATTCAAGTGGAGAGAGTGTTTGTTCCACCTAAGCCTAGATTCTACAGCACAGTATCAATAGAAAGGACATCTAACATAGATGACGAAGATGAAGTGGTTAAGAGTGCTGATAGTGTAGAAAAGCCTAAAGAAGAGAAGGTCCATGAAGAAGAATTGATTCCTCAATTCAAAATTGCTGAGGTGCGGATTGCTGGTATGAAGGCAGAAGAGGGTAAAAAGAAGTTATGGGGTTCGGTGAATCAGCAACAGTCTGGGTCCCGTTGGTTGCTTGCCAACGGAATGGGGAAGAAGAATAAGCATCCAATTTTGAAGTCAAAGGCCATCTCCAAATCTTCCAAATTGTGGAGCTTCTCTTCCTGAGTCATGGAACAGGGGTTGAATGCACATACTAGGAATCCAAAATGTTATTCTCCCTAATCAAACTATCATTGCTAAAATGAAAAGGTGCAAGTTTCTGTCTGAACATGTCATTAGCTTGATTTTATTGTACATGCCCTTTGGATATTAGCACACAGAGGATATCTCCTGAATCACTTATGTTTGATGATCAAAGTCATGTGTAGTGGTCATATTTTGGCAATACAATAATTGCAATAAATGGATGTGCGAAAGCAAAAAATACAGTTATGTTGTTTTGACGTGTCAATATTTCTAATTTCATTACTTTATGAGGTCATTAATTTGCCATTTGTCTTGGTCCAACATTGTTTTGCGGTATCCTTATCATAAAGTGTAACTGTACCAATTTAGTGTGTATGTTGTTATCTTGTACGCATAGTTATGTGTTTAAGGAGATGATCGGACAAAACCGAAAGTAAACATAGCCTATGTGATGAACTTGTACAGCGCCAAACTCAGTATAATGATTAATTTTATAAAAGTGATTGTTAATTTCATAAAAGTGATTGTTCAAGACTAAATACGCAAATTGAATAGAAACCTAAGCCACGCCAATGACACTGAAATTTAAAATATTAAACTAATATACTTAGGCCTACATCCAATTACCCTTCATATCCTTCTTAGCCTGTTTTTTATAAGTTACAACGCCCTCCTTCACAAGAACAGCCTTACCTTTCAGGCTAAATTTAGGGAACTGAGCACAAAACAACTCACTGTCAATCCATGTCGCCTCCTCCAGACGATCAACCCAAACTACCAAGAGTTAAGAAACACACTGATCTCCACGCCAAATTTTCTTAGCCCGAAACACCTGAGAAGACATAAAGAGTGCAGTTTCATATGCAATATCCAGGGTAGATTTGGATCCATCACATGATCCCTAATTGTGGCCTTCATCTCAGATATATGAAAAACAGGATGCAAGTGACACCCCTCAAGCAAACCAAGCGGTAAGCAGCGACCAATTCGGTGTGAAATATCAAAGGAATGAAAATATAGGGGAGCCAACTTGACATTGAGCTTCTTGAACAAAGACAACTGACGATAAGTTCGAAACTTCAAGAAGACTCGATCATCCACCTCATAAACATCATCATGATGGTGTTTCTTCAACTCACTAGTCATGCATTGTTGAACATGCTCAAGATGGTCTTAGATGATTTGATAGAGAGACAAGATTTTACGAGATTTAATCATGTTAAAATCTCGTCTCTCTATCAAATCATCTAAGATCGCCTTAACACGAATTTCCGTCGGTAAAAATTGAAGCAAAATCGATGGTTTTTGCCTGTAAATAACCTCAAAAGGTGTGCTTCTGTATGGAGTGAAAACTCGTGTTAAAATAATACTCCAACCATGACGACCACTATGTCCAGTTTTTGGATGGGTTTAGAAGAAACATCTCAAGTAGGTCTCCAAATAGCGATCCATCACACTTCAGACTAGCCATCGGTTTCGGAATAATAAGATGTGTTGGTCCCAAAGCTTGTCTGAATCAGTGTATGGGGGGAATACACTGATAATTTTTTTTTCTTTTTCAGGAAATACTCCTTAGGATTCAGTCAGCTATAAACTGAGAAATGCTCACTGAGACTTAAGTCGTTTAGACTGAAAGACTCAGGAACCAGATACGCTGAATCTGTAATACCTGGATTAAATAAATTCAAGTGTTCTTATTTTAGTCTAAGAGTAAAAACTCCTATTTTAATTTTGTGGTTCTTTTATTTGGGAATTAAGATATTTATGATTAAATTTGTGGGCTTTTTAATTAAAATTTTGAAGTTAAGAATTGAAGTAATTAGTGTTTTAAGTGAAGATTTTATTATTAAAGGAAAAAGCTTAAGAGTTTATCCTTTATTTTATGGTCAGTAAAGGCTAATCAAGGCAGTCGTGGTTTTTAAACGAGGTAAATCACTCCTTTTGTTCTGATAACCGCCTGGTTTTTATTGCAAGTTTAATAGTATTGAAAGCCATTATGTGGGCGGTCAACTAGGGGAAAGTAAAGGATTCAGACCCATATATTATTTTTATTGAGCATTTAAGTCCTTTGTATGTTACACTTGGCTAGATATAAGATTTGAATCTCAGTTGACAGTTTGGATGAGGATGACCGTCCTAAATTAATTATGAATGCCAATCAAAGTATCCATTTCTTTGTTTGGGTTGGGATTTTAGGATAAGTATAACGTTTCCTTTAGATAAAATAGGGGCAGCAGCTTGTTTTTAAAAGAAAGGGACAGCAGTTGTTTGGTTATAAAAAAAAAAGGGACAACAGCTTGTTGAAATGGTTGGGAGAGCTAGATAGGAGAGTCCTTACTTTCGGCAGAGTAATAGGAAGGGATGACATGTTTGGAATAAGTGTGTTAAGGATCGATGATTAGGTGCCGTTTGTTGTACATACACTTTTGTTTATGAAATTTCTCAACAAACCAAAGATGGGTGTTAGTTCATTGTTTTCGTTTAAGTTATTGTGTTGCTTATTTTGCAAATATACATATTTTGCTTGAATTTTAAATAATAGTCTGTGTGACGAGCAATGTTTATGAGACGAAGACAATTTATGTGAAGAAAATGCTTATATGATGATAGTCTGTGTGACGAGAACTTTCAGCTTGCATGATATATTATTGCTCGTAAGTTTACCGATTTCTTAATTGCGAACAATTATTTTCTCTCACTGAGCTTGTTGTTTTGCTCATCCCTTTCCAATTAATATTTCCAGATTTACAAAGATGATAGGTTGCGGCGTGGAATGGTGATGTGATCGGTTGCGTTTATTAAATTACGATCATTTATTTATTAGTTAAATAATTTGTTGTTTTGTCAAAATGTTCTTTTGAGGAAGAGGAAGTTTAGAGTTTGTATGCTTAGACATTGAAGATTATGAGAAAGGATGATGCATGCATGAAGTTTTAATCTCCCATTTTTGGATTTGTGGTACTACATGTGTTATTGATTAGATAAGTATTGTATACGTTAGAATTTAATACTATTTTCATACGATAAATTTATTTGTGGTGTATTCCATTAAATTTTTTATACTAATTTTGATAAAAATTGTATGTTTGAAACTATTTAGATTTCTTTTAAGTAAATAGTTGAAATTGCTCTTTTAAAAGTTTAGGACATTAACTACAAGTTTTATCTTCTTGCAAAGTAAGGCGCCTTTATTTTACTCAACTTGTGTCTTAAATATTTTTATGAAATGGTCCAATAACTTTATTTTTCCAAAACTTAGTAAATTAATTCTTAACTTAAATTTGATTCTCAAATATATTTTTATTACGAGTCTAGAAATTTGGTTTTAAATTTAAAAATTCAACTACTGTATTATTAAATTCAGTGGTTTTAAGTGGATTTCAGGTTCATTCCTTTTTTTTCCTTTTTATAAATTATCCTATAAGTTTTACCTTTTAAAGTAAAAATGGTTCATGCCTTAAATTATTTTCTTTAAATTCCTTTAATTTAAAATTATACTTTTCAAAAAATAGGGCGTGACTGAATCCTGAATAGTGCTTTGAGTGAGCTCGGTAAGGATAACACACCTACTTACTGCTGAGAAGCTGGTCAGTTGGATAGCTATCTAAACAAGATTTTACGTGTGGAAGTGTGAGCCCTGAATTATACTCGTTTAGTGTTTCTGAAAGTCCTTTAGCTTAGTTACTGAGAGAGTGGTTAAGGGACTGTGCTCAGATTTCAGCTTCATGAAGATTGATTCTACCTGAGTTTTAAAATGATGCTGAATGATATCCTAATATAATGATATGACAGTTAAGAATATGCAAAACAAGTAAATCGGCACACATGAATTTTAACGTGGTTCAGAGACTCAAGCTCCTACGTCCACAACCTGAGTTAACAGGAGCAATCCACTCTTAGGATTGGATCTTGTTTTTATACGTGCCAAGGTGCACGAGCAGTCACCTTCCTCTCTAAACAATTCAATCCCTGGGTGATTTTACAAGTCCCAGTCATTCCCACTTCACCCTCACAACTTAGAGTGGTTTAGCTTTCAGTTTTCCATCTAATAGTGTGATAACCCTTACAAACAAATCTAATGCTAAGAATGAGCTATCACTTTAAGCTAAATACAAAAAAGATTCCTATCGACACTAGGGAAATTTAATTGCAGAGTGTTGAATGCTTGAATGCTTTGAGTGCTTGAATCTTTGGTAAATCTCGACTTCAAAATTTCCCGTAACCTTGTTTGGGTGCAAGACCTTCTATATTTATAGTGAAGACTTGTGATAGATCCGTTGGAGGAGATCAAAATAAATCCCCCTATTCTAAAATAGGTGGCAACTTAGGAATGAACATTTACTTTTCACTATGCTTGTTTAGGTGAAAGTCTTCTGGCGCCGCCTACAGATTGTAGACATTAAATGCGAGAGTCAGCTCCGTACACACGTGTCTTCATCTCACTGTCTGCTTTTCAAACGACTAGTACATTGTTGACAAGACTTTATGTTTCATCGTACATTAATTACTTCGAGTAAGTTGCACTTTAACTCAGGTATTGATGTTTATCTTTATGGGAGTCTGACATTTTCTTTGTCATCAATCCTTTTAGCATAAATGCTAAGTCGCATACATTAGTAACCTTTTCTGTCAGGACTTACAAGTGTAAGTAGAATGAACACTCAACCCGAATACTCAGGTTACTTCCGCCTTCACTTAATATGCTCTGTCCTGACTGCGCTTAGAACAGTCAGTAGAACTCTATTAATGGTCTTCCTCAGGATTGCTTCTCAGGATCGATCTTCTCAGGAACTATTCTTCAAGGTCTCAGCTTCAGGACAATTTACTTGAACATGATCTTCATTGTGCATACTATCCTCAGGGATGGTTCTTCCTAACTTCGATCTTCAGGACGTCTCCTTCTGAATTCAGCCTTCAGGATGGTTCCCCCTGAACTGAGTACCTTTGAATATAAAATAAGTTTATCCTATCCTGAACCAAGTCCCGAGTCTATTCAATCCTGAAACTGTACTGGGGAAAACTCATCTTTTCATATTTAAGGGGTTTTAGGATCTGAATCAAAATAACTCAGATTATCCCAAAAATTTCCCCCTTTTTATGACGCCAAAACCTAACTATCCAATCTTAAATAGATTTGAAAAGATGACCTCTAACAGATGAGGTAACTTGGTCTATAAGATGGAAACAAAGAAAGGTTAGTATACATTCTTGATAAGGATGCAAAAAATAAACCAGGAAACAACGAGATGTTGTCTCAAGAATGTAAAAGTTCCACTGATATAACATTGAGTACATTGTTCCTGAACTATTATAATTGATTTCCTGAATTTTCTAGAGGTCATCATCCCGCTTCTCTAAGGATATATCGTACTTGTTAAGTACGAGAAGTGTAATGGCACGAATCTTCCTCTCATCTTTCTGGGAATCAGTCAGCTTCACAATCTCAACAATCTCATCCTGAATCTTGACTTTATCCAAGTGATATGACATTCCAATCATAGGAAGCAGATACTTCATGTTGTCCGGAGCTTTAACCTGAACTCCCTTCCTGTCAACAAAAGAGACGATCTCTGTCCAGATGTCTCCATGCTCCAGGGCCATCCAATTGTGAAAAATAGGTTCCTTGTCTTTTTTACTGTCGGCCCATTTCCCGACAACGTAGAAAAGTTTACAAAGTCTTTCTTCAAGGGAAGCCACTTTTCATTCAGAGCCTTGGGAACAAAAGCATCAACATATTCCCAAAGGTTCGGACCTGATTCCTGAGCAACCTTCTTCTGAACTAGCCTCTTCCACCCCGAACCTCCAGCTTCAGCTTTCTTCTTCTTCTGAAGCTCCTCAGAAAGAACATCCACCTTGTCTTCCAGCACATTGTTGGCCCCTTATAAGTGGTGAAGGTCTAGGGGGGGTGAATAGACCTTCAAAGTAATTTTAAACTTTTTCTCAAAGAGATACTAGCACCTTCCAAGTACCTTCTATAAGTTTAAAATAAACAGTCTACAAGAGTTTTTGACCATAAAGGTTATTGCTGTAGACTATAGAGGTTTACAGCTGCAAAGTTACAAACACTTTTCAACCTCAAAATAACAACGTGTAGACAATATCAAAGGGGTTTGCACACTTGAGAGTGTATTTAAAAACCTATAATGTGCAGAGAAAATAAAGTGTGTGTTAATGAAAAACAGTGTGAACAATGAAACTAACAGTTGAGTGACTAGGGAGTCTACAGCTATAGATTTCAGTTCCTTTGTGAAAACATAAAGTTTTATACAGTTTTCAAAAATAATGATGAATGTAACAAAACATAAATATGCAATATACAAAGCAGTAAATAAATAAAGCAATGTAAATGAACACAAGGTTTATAGTGGTTCAGAGTCTATGAATAAGACTTCCTGCATCCATTGTTACACTACTAAGGTGCCAAATTCACTAAGACAAGATCACAAAGATCAATACAAGTAATTCCCCCTTAGAACTATATCTCACATAGATGTCTATTCTAAGTAAAAGAGAATACTTAACTTATTCACTAAGAATACAAACTCACACAGAGTTTCAAAGTAAAAACCTCACAAAGAGATATATCTACTCAAAGTAGAATACAAATAATAAAGTGTGAGGGAACAACAACAAATATGTGATTCTTTCTAAGAAATCCTAACCATGTTGTAATCTGAATAAGGTCTTGTCAACTACACCCTTCTTGATTAGATGATCACATAAAGTATCATACCATGCTTTTGGTGCTTGTTTGAGTCCATATAGGGCCTTTCTAAGCTTATAAATTTTGTCTTATGTTGTAGATTCCTCAAATCCTGGTGGTTGTTCAATATAGACTTCTTCTAATAGTAAAGCATTTAGAAATTCACTTTTCACATCCATTTGATAGACTGTGAAGTTCATATGTGCAGCATAGGCTAGAAATATTCTTATATCTTCTAATCTAGCAACTGGGGCAAAAGATTCATCAAAATCTATGCCTTCAGCTTGATAGTGGCCTTGAGCAACTAACCTTGCTTTATTTCTGGTTACAATCCCATCTTCATAAAGTTTGTTCTTGAATACCCACCTAGTACCAATCACTTTGTGATTTTTAGGTCTGGGTACTAATTCCCATACTTGATTTCTCTCAAAAGCATTAAGTCTTCTTGCATTGCAATAATCCAGTTTACATCTTGCAGTGCTTCATGAATGTTAGTCTGTTCTGATGATTAGAGGAATGTAGCAAACATAACCTCATGAATTTGTCTTCTGGTCTTCACTTTATTTGATATGTTTCCAATAACTTGCTCAGGGGAATGGTCTTTTAACCATATCAAATCTGGTTCAAGTCTTTGATCATTGTTCTGTGCAGCTGTAGATTCACATACTGCAGACTCATCCAGTCTTGTTGTTGGTTGATCTTCTGCTATTTGAACATTCTCATTGACTTGTTCTTCATTATTCTCTATAGTATGTAACACAATTATCACAGTGCCATTGCCTTTGTTAATCAATTCCACAGGGATTTTGATATTAACATATGGTTGTAGGTTTGTGACTGTAGAGTTGTCCTCTTTAGAGTCTTCAACCAATTCTCCATTGTTGTTGTGTTGTTCATAAAAAACCACATGATGTGGTTCCTTTACAAGCATTGATTTCTTATTAAACACTCTGAATGGTGTACTTACATTAGAATATCCTAGGAAGATACCTTCATCTGACTTAGAGTTAAAAATTTTAAGGTGTTCTTTCCCATTATTCAGTATGTAACATTTGCATCCAAATATGTGAAGATAAGAAATATTTGGTGTCCTTCCTTTCCATATCTCATATAGAGTTTCTTGTGAGCTTTGACAATTAAACATCTATTCTGAGTATAGCATGTTGTGCTTTTTCCTTTGCCCAAAACCTCTTAGGTAGATTTGCTTCTACTATCATTGTTCTGGCTTCTTCTTTGAGTGTTATATTCTTCCTTTCTGCAACTCCATTTTGCTGTGGTGTTCTGGATGTAGAATACTCATGCATAGTCCCATACAATCAACAATACTCTTCAATTACTTGATTTGTAAACTCTGTTCCTCTGTCTGATCTGATTCTCACAATCTTTAGACACTCCATTCTGCTTGAACATGTCTGCCAACTCCTGAAACCACATCAGATGAGCATGGAGATCCTCACTGTCGTCCATCTTCCCTTCAAATTGCCTTTTCATGAGGAGGCCGATCATCCCTGGATTGATCTGGTACTCTTGTTCCTGCACCTCTGGCCTAGCTATACCATCATAATACTCATTCATTTTCGGCTCCAGAAAGTGCTTGATCGGTCTTTCCTCTTCAAATCTACCCCTAAATGGTTGTTGGTCTTGATAGATCGGGTTGTTATAGGGTTGTTGGTAGCTTTGGTTCTGTGGTTCATATGGGTTGTTTGGCATGTATGTGTGATTGTATGGTTGGTTTTGAGGGTATGATGGATAAGGTTGATTATTTTGAGGAGATGGTTGGTAATCCCGTGGAGGTAGTTGGTTCGGTAGTTGATTGTGTGGAGGTTGGCTTGGAAGAGGGTAGTAATTCTGATTATTCTGGGGGTTATCGACTCTTTGTCTATCATTTCCATGTACTCCCTCTTAGTTCTGACCGTTCTGGATGTTAGAACCACCCTCTTCCTCATTTCCTGATCCATCCTCTAGAGGAGGCATATTGTCCCGATTCCTTACAGCCATAAATTCCACTGAGAGATTTCTTCTCCTCCTTCCCGATGTGATGTCAATCTCAGGGTTAAGTGAGAACTGAGGCTCTCCTCTCTATCTTGTGATATACACCTAAGACAAAAGGAAGTATCAAATTCATTTTAAATTTCAATAAAATTAAATAACACTCACTCCTTACCTCCCCGGCAACGGCGCCATTGACTTGTACTAATATTTTGTAAATTCACAAAATCTACACCCGTCGTGTAGTATAAGCAAGTATATGGACAAATGGTATCGAACCTACAGGAGGTAAAACTAGGAGCTAATTGTTTGTTTATTGTTTGAATTAAGAAAATTAAAATCCTAACTATGAATTCAAAATGCATCGGGGTTGTTTTCCTAAACACTAACAATCATGCAACAAGATAAACCAAATGAATTCGAGACAACTTAACTAACTATTAAACATTAATAAAAATTTCTAACACTGAATTGAGATGAATTAGAGTAGTAAACTAAACCAAATCAAAGCAACGAGAACCTAACTTTTAAAACTGCAAATGCAAAGGTGAGAATGTATACTCCGAATATGATTTACTAGGCATCCTCCTATTCATAGGTAGTTCAACAAACATCCAATGAAATTTAATTCTCTTATATAGAGTCACCACTACTATATGCAATTATTTTCTAGAAAAAATAACTATATTGTTGCCTATCATCTCCCCATCAGGCTGAATCCCTCCAGAGCCCTCACTTGACTCCTCAAGACAAATTAAATCTCTTAGGGTGGTGAATTAATTACTCCGTTCCAACATGGGTACTAAGTCTAACTAATTCGTCTCTCACTATCATGGACAATAGTGTTCAAGACTGGTTACTACTTAGACTCTTGGTCGGACATCTAAGCACTAATTAGATTCAAAATCCACATACTCACCTATGATTTTCTTGTGGTATTTAACTCACCCAATGGTCGTAGACATGAATTAAATACACACAATAAAGCTCAAAGAATATTGCATGCAATTTTTACTTTACAAAACACAATCTTGAAATATAAATCTCATAATTAAAATTCACAACACATCTATTTCCCTACCCCGAATAGGGTTTCTCTTAGTTTCACATATTCAAAGTATTAGAAATTTAGTTCATGATTATTCCTAAAAAGCAAATAAAATAAGCAAATGCAACAACGATCACTAAATCCATGAATTGAAAAACTGTAATTACAGGATTAAAAGAAGAGATATCACCGTATGTGTAGAGGAAAATCCACAAAGAAAAGCAATTGAATTCTGTCTCAAAAGGAAAGCCCTAACTCATAAACTCTATGTTCTCTACTAATGAATGAAAAAAATGAAAAAAATGTTTACGACTCCTAAAACCGATTCTACTGTTCAGAAAAATAAAACCCTCTCTAAAACCTGCTGTAAAGAATATGAATAATCCCTCAAATTCGTTCCTCCCTCTGTTTTGTTTATATCTCATGCCTAAATTGCAAAACTGAGCCCAAAATAATTTAAAGTAAATTGGCTTAAACAATAACATATAGTTTGGGCCCAGTAAATAAGGCCTCTTCAATTTGGGCCGAGAAGTTCAATTAAATGGGTTACTCTCGATCTAGATCATCCTTGTACTACTCCAACAATTTAAAAATATATTTTGCCTCAAAATATTCTAATTTCCTGCAAAATAGCAAAATAATACCTTTCTGGACAATTTAAGCTCAAATTATTAAATTAGTATAAATAATGCATGAAATTCTATCTAAATAAGTGATTTAAATACAATATTTTCATGCAATTTTCTCAACAATCACATACCACTGCAGAAGTAAAGATAAGAGATAATAAACATTTAAGATAAGAGCACACACGCTCTGAAAGGATAAAAGGACACACAGATCCAGAAAAGAGAATGTCATCATCAGAAGGCAAGAAAAAACATAAGTACCAAAAGTACTTGTTCAAAAGAGCAAAAACGCTATAAAAGAACCAAAGGACACGCAAGCCCCATAATAGGAACATTGTTTTTAAAAGAAAAAAGAACATGTCACAATCAGACACCTAGGCCATTGCCCACATTGGCTCAGAAGGATGAGTGTCGGGAGGAGAAGTAGGACTCTCAATAGACGAGAGGTCAAAGATCAGGGGATGAGCAGGGGGAGTGCAGGATCCAAGGAACCCTCCTTCGCCAGCTGTAAAAATGCCTTTCCTCATCACGGGAAGAAACCAGGGAGCATCCACGGGTGCATTGGCATCATTCTTGAAATAGAGAGAGATGGAGTAAGGTCCTCTTTGGAGCAGGAAATGTCAAACTTTTCCAAAAACCCCTTCTCCTGAGCCTGCTTGACGCCCGATTTGAACGCACGACGAATGAAATGGCTAATGTGAGGAGTCATATTCTCTAAAAAGAGAGCACTGTTGTGATAAACCTCCAGTAATCCCTCGTGCATCTCTTTCAACAAGGCTTGCCCTGGGGCAGTAGTCAAAAGTCTCTCGCGGCACAACTCTACACCCTGATACAAACCCTTCGCGTGCTCCTCCACAAGCTGCGCTTTAACATCAGCCAACCTTTTTTCCAGATGCTTTATCTGGACATTTTCTCAGCATTATGAGTGTGAGAGAGGCTTAACTCTTGAGTAGCCTTGATCAGTTCCTGATCTTTGTGCTCGAGTTCCTGGCGAAGGGAGTCAGAAGAAGTAGAATCTTCATTCTCCAGCAAACGGGCTTGTAGGCTCAAAAATTGAAAAGGAAGAATAAGTGGATAGAAGTTCTCAGTTCAAAGTGGAAATTGTGCTGAAATAATTGCGAATGAAACTCAGACTCACCTCAACCAACTTCTGATGCATCAGAAGGTTGAGATGACAAGCCGTCAGATTAGAAAGACCAGCAAAACTACGGGGAGACTTCAACCCCTTAAGGAAGACCAAAATTTCCTCCTCCTCTGAAGACATTGATGAGTCAGCAGCCAGGAGTTCAGAAGAAATCTCCTCTTGAACATCCGCTCGAGAGGCTTGACACTGAGAATGCCGGGTCCTTTTAAGAGCAGACTTGTTCAGGATTAAGGACGAAGAAGCCCTCTTGCCTTTCTCTCGAGGCTTAACAGCAGGCCCTTTATCTTTCTCCTCTTTGATAACCATAGAGACTGGAGCCGAGATGGTGGAAGGAGGAGGATAGTTTTCCCCTTTGGCAACAGCCTTAACAGTGTGGCTTGCACCATACGAACTGTCAATTTGAGCCACATGAGTGACATCCAGGACATCATCATCCTCGAGAACGAGGGCATTCTTCCAATCTATACTTTAAATAGGATAAGAAATTACCACAAAATTAGCTAAAGTTTGAAAAGCCAACTCGGCAGAAGAAAAAGAAACCAACAAAGAAAATAAGAAGAATACCAGCCTTAGACGGTGGAGAAGACTTCAGATTTGTAAAGCCAAGGTGAAATAGAACGTAATTCTCACGTAAAAGGCCAAAAATCCTAGGGTACCCTGTTTCTGAAACAATTCGGTTCAAACAAACCATCACATCCCGATCATTTGGAGGGATCACGTCCTCAAGGGATTAAGAAGTACTAGAGGGCTTTGGCGTCTTGTACTACCATCGTTCACAGGTAAAAGGCTGCATGCCTGAACGAGGAGTCACCACAAAGTAGCTATCTTTCCAGTAACCATCAACACTAGGAGGTTTCCCTACAAAATGTGCTAAACCCTGGCTCCTAGAACTAAAGTAATAAACTCGTCCCTTTTCTTGAGATCGTGACAAACATGGAAGATCTCTGGGGTGGGATTTCCCCCATTTGTCTTCATGATAAAATAAAAAGCTAGCAAAAGACAGATAAAGGAATGAGTTATCTGGTTCAAAGGAATTTGATAGAGATTGCAGACTCCGGATAGGAAATGATGCACCGGGAAATGAAGCCCAGCATACAGCTGAGAGACCCATAAAGCTGAGGAATGGGAATGGGAATGTAAATGATTGGGATGCTAATTCGCACTAGGCAGATCCCCCAAAAAATCGGGGTGAGGGTGTAGAATCACCCTAATAGCTACCAAATCACTCTGATCAGAGCAGTTTGACATGATATTTCGTCCCAACGGGATCTACTTCCCTCAGTGATAACCCTAATAGGACGGGCAGAGTAAAGAGAAAGGCTCGGATTTTGAGCAGGGAGCCCTAAAACCATCGAAGATGAGCGGTGTGAAGAATGAGAATAGGATAAATTCCCGAAAGAACTCTCCGGGCGAGATTCGCCAGAGAAGTGGGAAGCTTTTAACATGGTCAAGGCCGGCGAGCTTGATAAACCCTGAAAAAAGAAGTAAATAAATCAAAAACCCAACATGCAGAGAACTGTGAGTAGAGAAAGGGAAAATAAAGTACCTTGAAGCAGGAGAAAACTCATCGGAAGTGGGAGATATGGAGAGGTGAAAGGTCGCATCTCACAGATATCTTGACAACGGCCCTCAATCAGGGGCGGGAATTTGAAACCAGTAAAAAAGGGTAAGGCAGTAATTGGACAGAGTACGAATGTCAGAAGGATCATAAATGATAAATATTCCATGTAAACACCTTAGGAAGAGTGTTACTCAGAATGGACCCACTTATCAAAGGTAATAGCCGAGAGCTCCTCATCTCTAATCCTGGCTAGTAAGCTAGGTGGCCCGTGACCTGTGAATTCCCTAACAAGCAAGAGTAAGCTTTGATAGAGAATTATCTGATGAACCATATCAATGAAAATACCCTTTATCATCTGAGGGAGAAAATCTCTTCTGACCTCAGGAAATCTCAAAGGTCAGAGTTAAATCTCATCATCTTCGGTGACGAGACAACACGAATGCAGGAAATACCTACGATGTCACCTGTGACTTATGACCTCTTAGGAGGGATGCTCATTGTTATCACCCATGCATCGCATTTCTGATGTTGCCATTGATTTATGGCCAGCTAGCTAGATCTTAGAGAACTAACGTCATTATCATTAAAGCATGCAATGTGCAGTGCGTGTGGCCGCCTGAATCTTCACAAAAAAATCAAATAGTACTTCACCACCATTGGTAATGTAGCGCCATCTTTCTGCCCTATGCGTACAATTTCAGTATAGCCTTGGTCCACTAACACTTTGTACTACTCCTTGTGCTCCCAAAAGGAGTAGAAAAACCTTTCTGCCATCTCTTGATAAGAGGAGGGTAATAGCCTTTACATTCATTCTTGGAGAACAATTCACTCACTTTAGATATTTTCACTATATTCTTGTTTCTGTTACATTCATGGCTGCTGGAAATTGACTTGAACATCGGGGGGTCGACACCGGAATCCTTTCCGGACCGACTTTGTTGCAGATCAGTGAGAAAAAGTTGAAGAAGGCACAGAGCAGCAGGTATAGAGAGTCAGAGCTGAAACCAGTGCATTATTCACCCCAGTTGGAGGAGAATTGCAGGTAACTCTCCTTCTCCTTCATGATTCCTTGTGATGTTGATATGATCTGCTTGTTTTACATCTATCAGTATAGATGATGGCAGGTGACTTTTTGACTCAAGTTGTGGAAGGAACAATATATATATATATATATATATATTATGTAAGATTTGCAAAGTGGGATATTTTGGTTCCAAGTTTGATTGAAAGAAATATGTGGTGGAGGGATTTAATATTTTCCACCAGTATCTCTTCCTCTATATCAAGGTCTACTCACGGATATTCGGCCACAATTTGGGAAGATTATGAAAGTTTCGAATTTCAGCAAATAAATGTATGAAAATGGTTCAGTGCGTGTGCATTTGGCAAGACATCCAATTAATACTTTTAAAAGGATTACGTGTGCACTAACTGGAAGGAGGTGGATCAATTTCTTTAGCAAAAAGAGTTTTGAAGAATGGACGAAATCAATTTGAACTTATACCTATTGTTGAAAAAATTATGAAAATTCAAAATCATCATGGATTTAAATTTTGGTCCATCCTATTTTTCCGGGAATTTTAGTTCATGCATTGGATTGGGCCAGAGTAATTTCTATATTTAACATGAAGACTCATGTAATCTATTTAATTCTGACGACCCGTCTCAAGAGTAAGAATTTGAGATTTGAAATAATGAAAGCTAGCTTCAGAGAGTTACTGAATTTTTATTTTTTTTAGATAGAATTTCTTAGACTACGTAATAGTAGTGAAATCATTTCTGTCTCAAAAAAAATTTGAAATTAATTTTAATATCTCGGTCTAGACTAGTAAAGATTCAGAGGCATGCAGAATGACATCACTACTTGAGAATATCCTCGGAAGACCTCTTATTAATCACAGCCAGTTTTGTTGTCAACTTACTTTTAATATGCTACACGCAGAAGAGTTGAGCACATCAAAAGTAGGGGCAATTATTGTGGTACGATTATTACGATGGGTCCAAATCTATAAATAATCGGACGAGGCCCAAACTCAATACAAGAGAACTGGGAGTACGAGCACAAACAAAGTCCATGTATACAAGCACGGGGAAAACCAAGATTCGCAAGCATGAGCACCTACAGGCACGAGCAAGTCGAGCACCTACGGGCACGAGCCAAACAAGTACCTATGGACCCGAGCAAGACGAGCACCTATGGGCCCGAGCAATTCGAGCAGCTATGGGCAAGACCAAGCTCATGGTCAACTCTTACGGAGGAATTATAACTACTATGCACAATTTAGGGCATAACTAATATCATTCAATGTCCACACAAGGAAACTACCATTTACGATGGGGAGACTTCCTGTAATAACTTGTAACGAACTAGTTGACCAGCAAAGCATAATAGGCGCACATACCTTATTTAGGATCATCTATAAATATGATCTTGGGGCCATCATTGTAAAGATCCACGAATTTAATTAATTCAAAACTGCACTTAAGTCTCAGGTCTTGCAATATAAGACCTGGACAAATCTCTATGTTATGTACATAATTTTCGCACAATGATTCAAGTATATTAATACTTATTTGTTATCATGATCCCAGCCACATAAGGATTTAATCAGGTATAACACATCTCATCTAAAATACAAATCCACCATCTATTATACATCTACAAACCTATTTCACATAATTCAATATCAATCACATCAACTTTATCTTACATATTAAATATATATTTTATTTATCTTTTTTTCACATATTTCATATACATTTTCATTTAATTTATATCAATTAATATAAAATTAAGAATTAATTTTAATTTTAAATTTTATTTTTATTTATCTCTTGGAGTATAGCAAGATCTCTATTATTAGTAATTATTTACGATTTGGAATTAAAGATATTTTTTATTATATTTATTATCATATTATTTATTTATTATATATATATAAAAATTTATTATGTATACACAATTTTTATATTATTAATTTAATTTATCTAATATCATTATCAAGTTTATTTCTTTTTAAAATTATTTATGTATTACAAAAGAATATAATTAATATACAATCATTCAATCACTACTTCACTAACTAATAATAATAAAAGAATACATCATCATCTCCAAAAAGTATTGATTTGACAAAGTTTCATCCACTCCTACTACTTCCAATTCAAACATAACACAAATTTACTATTTACAGGATTTACCTCATCCACTTTTTTCTCCATCCAGATGTGCTCCATCCACCTACAGACGAAAAACCAACACTACATAAGAATCGATCAAATTTTCTTGTGATAAATTTTTTTTAAAAAAAAGATAAGTTATCTTTTAATTTAGCTACTCACATCATTGATTAAAGTCTCGTATTAACAACGTGTTGTAATTTAATAAACATTAAATAAACAGAACAACAAGAATGCAAGATTTGGTAACCTAGTTCATATGGGAACGTACTAACCCAAGAGAATATCACTAATATATGAAATTAACAATGACTTGAGTACAATCTCATATATACACATAAATATTAAAACCTATCTAAACCTAAAAACTCAATGTAATGTCTACATCTATTTATTTACAAAAATAATACTCTCTTCATCCCACTATAAGTTGCTCGTTACTTTTTGACACAAATATTAAAAAAAGTATAAAATATTGATATAGTATAGGTGGTGATGGAGAAAAATGAAAAGATAATGAGAATAGTGTAAAAAGTATTGAAAATAATAATAAAGAAGTGAATAGTAGTTCCAAAAAAAGGTAAAAAAATAAATGAGCAACATATAGTAAGACTGGCGAAAATGACAAAATGAGCAACTTATAGTAGGACGAAGGGAGTAATTTATTAGGTACATTCTTACATTTAAAATAACTAGATTTTTGTCCGTGCTATGCACGAGTCTGCTGAAATTTTTCTGTATAGAATACAATTTTGAATAACATTTTGAATTGCTAATATAATTTTTCTGTACATAATACAATATTTTAGGAATTAAAGCTATTTTGGTCCCATAACTTTGTGCTTTTTCTTAAATAGTCTCAATTTAGTCAAGAAAATAAATTTAGTTTCATAACTTTTTATTTTCTTTTCAAATAGTCTCAATTTAGTCCCATAACATTCTATTTTTTCTCAAATAGTCCCAATTTAGTTAGAAAATTCAATTTAGTCCCATAACTTTTTAAATTTTATAATCTTCATCCAACTTTCATATTAAATTTATTTTATTCATTAATTAATTAATTTTTATTATTTGTCTTTAGTAATATTTTTATTAATATAAAAAGATCTTATTTCAAAATTATTTTTATTAATTATATAATTTTAGTTATATACTAAAATTTAACAAAAAAATTATAATCTAAATAAAAAGTATTTAAATTTTATTACAAAATAAAAACTAATAAATAAACACTTTAAAAATAATAAAATAAAATTTAGATCGAAACTATGTGTAAAATAAATTTTAGATCTAATTAATTCATCAAAATTTAGATCTAAAATATTTTTATTTTATGATTAAATTCAACTGCTTTTTGTTTAGATTATAATTTTTTTGTTAAATCTTAGTATATAATTAAAATTATATAATTAATAAAATAACTATAATATATATTGAAATAAATGCAATAAGTTCTTTTTTATATATATAAAAATAGTAATAAATAAAACTAATTAAAACTAATTAACAAAAGAATATAATAAATTGAATATAAAAATTGGAAGCGAATTACACTATTTAAAAAGTTACGGGATTAAATTGACTTTCTTAATTAAATTGGGACTATTTGAGAAAAAATTAAAAGTTATGAGACTAAATTAATTTTCTTTTCTAAATTTGGTCTATTTGAGAAAAAATAAAAAGTTGTGGGACTAAATTGATTTTTTTAACTAAATTGGGACAATTTAAGAAAAAACAGAAAATTATGGGACTAAAATAATTTTAATCCCCAGTTTTTTACAACTTCTTCTAATGCATGTTCATAAATACATAAATGCCTTTGCATAAATTATTTTGACAAAGGGGCTAAATAGTTCTCATATTCCCTCTATTCCACTAAAATTTGTGATTTTTTTTTTTTGTCATCCCACAATAACTTATTGACCCAATAAGAAAAATCCTTTCATAAACCTTATCCTTACAATATTTATATATTTACATATAATTTAATTATTTTTTTCACATTTTTAAGAACACTGCACTCAATCAAACTAAATTATTTACTTTATACATAATATTTTATCAAATTTATCCCTTAAAATTCTTATTTTTTATACTTTATTTGACTTTTTTCTTAATATGTGTATGTCTCTCTCAATCCTTGCAAGTTTCTGTGGTGTGGAGGAAATACTCAAAGATGGCACACACAAAAAAATTGAGTGTAAAATTAATTAATAAAATATAAAATATCTTTCATTTTTATATTTTGTGAGTGTAAACTATTTTCTTTTTAAGTGTCTGAAAATAGATTTGAAACATTCAAATAAGTCAATTGCGAAAGTAAATTTTGAACACTGGGAGTAATAGAGAGGAATATTGGTTATCTTTGTAAAGATTTTTGGGGAAAAAAATGATTTAATTTATCTTCTTCTGATTTGAAGGTATTAAGTATTCACTCGCCTTATTTTTCAAGTGCTTATACTCATTAGAGATACAATGTCATTGTTATTATCTATCCTGTAGGCTGTAGCAGTCCTTGATTCTAAAAAGGCCTTAAGAAAATGCTTTGTTTTTTCACTTTTTTTTTAGTTTCGATCATCCTTGAATTTAAAAAGGCTTTAAGAAAATGTTTTTTTTTTTAAATTATAGATTTATCTTTTCCATCATATATGCGCCGCAATTAAGAAAATTGTAAAACTTCAAATGCAATCCCAAAATTGCATAACAATTCCATAATTTCATCTATAACTTGATTCAATAAGCATACATGCTTCACTTAAACAATTAATTTGGTTTCATATGTTCCATATTTCAAATTTTCTTTTTGACTATGAAAAATATTAACTTTTAAATCAACTCAAGTATTTTTTTTAAGGATTTAAATTTTTAAACTACCCACAATCAACAGCTAACAATACAACTACGTCAAGTAAATCAAATTAATTAATTGATAAAATCTAAAGAATAACTATATGCCCCTTTCAATAAAATTGAAATCTTATTCATTATAAAAAAAGTGAATCTCTCCAGCAGTTATCATGTGTCATTTTTAATGTCCTGTTCATGTGTACTCAATGTGTTCAATAAGCATAAACATAATAATAATCATGGTTAGTCTTAAAATACATTTCATTTCATTAAGACTATCTAGGGATAGCTCACTTGCTCTTGGTGTCAACGCATTCTATTTGCATGTAAGTCACCCAAATCTTGTACCTTTTTTTGTGAGAGAAAGATAATTTTATTTTAAAAAAAAAAAAACAGGCATAAAAAATATCTACGTAGAAAAGTGAATACAAAGCAGAGTTCTAACAATTTAACACTACTTGGAGAATTGAACCAAAGAATTACAACGAAATATTTTTCACTCGATCTCTTCTTCAAAAGTCATCCAAAATACTTTTGTTCATTGCTTTCCAAGGAACCCATACCACACTAAAGTGACCAAGGATACTACCTTGCCATGCCATTGAAATCTGTAGCAGCTACCTTCCACGCTGGATGATTTAAATATCTATGTAAACAATATTAATTATTTTTGTTGAATAATTATAATTATTTTCACCAAAAAAATGTCTTCAGATTTAGTGAAGTACTCTAACCTCAAAAGAACCTACAGATTTGTTTGGAAAATAAATAAAGAAGTTCAGGTTCGTATCAGTGTCGGTGTTGAGTGGCAGTGAAAATAACAAACTATCTCCTGGAAGAATGTCATCTTCCCAAACAAAATTCTTGTGAACAAACTGTTCCTATATTGGCCAAGTCTACCCCTATAGTAGTAGTCCTTTGAAATACATTAGCAGATTCTAGCTCAAGTATAAATCATGATTAGACTTATTAGATGAAATAAAAATTATCAATTATATGTGTAATTTATTGGGTAAGGAACGAATTTTGACGACATATATAATTGCGGTAAAAACCACACTGAGGTAAAACCACCAAAATTTAACTAATCTAAGAAGCAATACCAAATTAAAATATAAGCATTAGCAAAGCACATCTTAAAGCAGAACACATGCATCAAGGACAAAAAAAAGTATCGTTAAGAAATTAATTCGGATGCCAAGTTTTTATGTACAATAGCTATACCTTCGTTAAGATGAGAAAGAGAAGTAATCTGCCAAGCATAATAAATGTGAGAGAAATTCAGCAGTTGATTGAGAATAAACAGAACGTGATAGTAAATATCTTAGCGAAAAGAACTGTAATTAAAAGATTTGAAGACGAAGAACAACGTATTAGAAATTCACCTGTTACAGAAACTCTCAACTGTCAGAAATTGAGGAAAGATTAGACAAAGGAGTAAATATCGGTATTCTTGTTCAGCTTATGGTGCCCCTAATGGTAGGAATGAAATTTATTGGCCAAAGCTGCTGTCAATTTGTCTAATTGGTATGAACATAGCTCAGGAATCGATGGTGAGTTGCAACCTTCTGCACTTTCAGAGAATATGCCTCGCCCCATTGGCCAGTTCAATGCTATGTTTGGTTTCTATGTGTGATTTTAAATATATCATAAGCAATGAAACTTATCTAGCAAATTATCTACAAGCATCATTATCGAAGCATTTGAAAATATGAATTTAAATATAATCTTGCTTGTGTTGCTGCTTGATAGTTGCTTTTATATTTGTATTATTATTCCTTTTGGAGTCAATTAAGTCCTTGAGCATATTTCAATCTTGTGTGTGCTGGTCTTGCCAAAATGAATCTGCAATTAACAACACATGAATGGATGTAAAGTAAATTTAGCCAGCAATAGGCTAAAAAAATTCAAGTTGCAATCTTATCAATCACTCTAAATAAAAAGGAAATTAAAAAATGAGAATATAAATTTATAGAATAAAATACCCCAGTAATTTTTGTATATTTGTATTGTAAAAGGAGTATGGAATTAAATTATACTAAAAAAAACCAAGCAAAACCAGCTATTTCAACCATATAAACCATATTCATCTGAGATGGACTATGTAGACAACGGTGCAAGTATATTATAGTTGATTATTACCTTACTGCAACATAAACTTTTCTTTCACACAGCATCAGAGATGAGATATTGATCAACTGTGGCTTTCCATTGACTTCAGTAGGAATTTTTTATTAGAACAAATATATTATTGAAATAAAGAAGCAAAAACTTCCAAATTATTTTCTTTAAATATATCAAATATTTGCTTCAATGAATCATGCAATTTTTTAAGTTCTCGTGATAGTAAATCCTGCATTGTTACCCCCCAAGAGCTTTCCTTGTTTCCCCTTCATTCTGTTGCCATGCATTAAATACATTAACTACAAAGAATATGGCAAAGGGAACAACACAAAGTACACTCTGTTAGCCTTATTGATATTGGGATTGGAGAGCTCAGATCAGTTATGAAATGACATAAAATGTAACGTCAAACGTAGGTGTGTCATAAAATAATGAAACAACCAAATCATGATTGGAAGTTCTAAGATCTCAAAAGATCGAGTTTCAAGAATGCACTAAAGTAGAAGTAACAATAATACTTCAAATTAACATCAACGAACTCTACTCAAACAAATGAACACTAATTTTTACGAAACCAAAGCATTCCTGCTGGTTTTAAACTCTATTTCTAAGTAGTTCGAGCAACCAAATCACAAAAAATTATGCTCAACTAATAAAAGATTTTGCGAGTGTATATATGAAAACCTGGATTGCCAAGGTGGACCATCAACAATACTGAAAGAGCCTTTGAGGATGGATAGTAAGGGGTGAGGGTGGTCGATGCAACTATTGACTATTGTGTACTTTGCGGTTAACAGCTGCATATCGGTCAGTAAACAGAGGTTTAAGGATCGTCGTTACCATCCAATGCTACAGCTGTCCAATATCTAATGTAATAAAATCTTGGCGAATCATTCTTAAGAAAATCTAAATGAAAACCTCAAACTATTACTTGATCTAATCAGGATTCTCAGCGATAGAGTCTATACAAACTGTAACTATCCTGAAACTCACTCTTTCATTATAAGATCAAATGATTATGTGGTTATTCTTAGGTAGTAAACTCTCATATGTGTCCATGGTTTCAGACACAAGATTTGGACACATAATGAAAAAATAGAATCAGATTGTGACTAAATGCGAGATGCGACATCGACAGGATATTGCAACTAATTAACACTAATGTACACAACCTTGCTCTCTGGCAAAGCTGTCGATGTTGCCAAATTGTTCACCACAACCTAAATTAAGAAAAAATAAAGTAAAATATTTTTCAGTTTATTCTTATGCTGTCAAATCTAAACACACGTAATTGCACCTCGAATGTTGTCGCTCAATACCTTTAGCGAATGTTCACCCCTTTCGCCTCCCCCGGCACCACTACCACCGACAACCCTCACTTCTTGCAGTTATCCTCTTGTAAAATGACATACAAAGTAAAATTTAATATGTCATTCATATGTACCTGGATTTCTTCAAGGGCGGAGCGGGAGGAATTGAAGAGATTGCGGGACATCAGCGGCATGAAATAGCAAGCAATTTCTCTGAAATTCATATACATTTTTTGAATTGATTTTATTGATGGTCCCTTCGCCTGGAAGGAGGAAGAATAGTCACAGTAAAGCTCCAGACGCAACACACCGAGGGATTATAAGAATATTTGGGGGAGTTCTTAAGTTAAGCAAACTGACAGATGGCAAAAGAGGAGAGCTTCAAAATGCTTACGTGGCGCAAATTTAGAGAGTGCATCCTTTCTCTTGGCTTGAAGCTTATTTTCCCTCTTCTCCTTCTCTTCTTTTGCGTCTGATATTAGAGCTACTACATAACAACTGGTATATAAAAAGAGAAAACTAAATTACAGTACTTTTAAGATCGAACATGTGCAGCCTTTCTCCGAAAATTACCTGTTTTGAACTCAGCAATATACCTATAGTAATCCCCTTTCCTGCAAAAGTGGAGGATATTATAGTTCAAAATTTTGCTAAATTGAAGTGAAATAACAAGAAAACCTGCTCACGTCTTGTAGTAAAACCTACATGCATCAGGATTAGAGATTGAGGGAATGAGACGTTCATCAACGATGGACAGAACTTTTGTACAAATATCAATGATCTCTGCCTCCAACTTCTGCTTGTACTCATTGATCCATCTGACATTTTTGTCATTCCCTTTGGATTCTGCTGTCAATTCCTCACCCATTTTTACCACATGTTCCACAACCTTCTTCTTCTTGCAGCTACTACCATCAACCTAATCGTTACACAACTCGAGTAATTGTAAAGAACATAACTCCAAAAGAGAGATAACTTTATACCATAATATGAAGCAATGCCATAATCTACTTATAATTATAATGGCCGAATAAATGTAACTAAAACATATTACTCCTTCAACAAACTCAAATAACAACATATTATCCAAAAATCAACACTTGGACCATATTGTGGGGGAATAAATGAAATTCAAGAAAGACAATACAGTGAATTACTTTCATCTTGTTTTTCTTGGCTTGAAGCTTCTTTTCCCTCTTCTCCTTCTCTTCTTTTTCTCCTTTCTCACATCAAAATTAAAGCAACCGTGAATTTAACGAATAATCAAAACCAAAATCCCAGCAGGCAAAAAGAGAGAAGACGTTTTGAAACCACGACGGCGTTGGATGCGGCGTACTTCCCAGTGAAGGACCAATCCAAAAAATTCAAACATTAGGCATCAATTAAATTCTAAACTTTCTTTGGTAGAAGAAAAATATAATCAAATAACAAAAACCCAGTATTATCAAAATCAAACATTAATTCAAAAACCCTAATCTTCAAATGTGGAATAACAATTTTTGATTGAAACCAGAAATAATTATTTGGATTCACAATAATAAAGATGGAGCAGTGGAATATAATTGTGCGAACAAAATCATACCTCTTTCTCAAGAGTGCTGAGCTTCACGTTTTCAGGCGAGTATTTTGCTCGAAATGCAAGAACACGGCTTTCAGAACAAAGGCAGTCGATCGAATTCTGAGGAGGTAGGAAGGATTTTATTGATGCGTCTCTTCGCTTGGAAGAGGGAGTCAAGAGGGTCTCGGCTTTCAGAACAAAGGCAGTCGATCGAATTCTGAGGAGGTAGGAAGGATTTTATTGATGCGTCTCTTCGCTTGGAAGAGGGAGTCGAGAGGGTCTCTTGGGAGTCGAGAGGTCAAGGGCAGATAAGAAAAGTAACGGGGTATGTTTGGAAATAATATGAGTGGAAAATGAGATTAACATGTGGCGGCAGGTGAAGGTGGTAAAAATGACACGTGACAGCATTAGGAGGTAGGAACTTCTCCTTTTAGGACCTGTTTGGTAGCAATGAAAAAGTCCTGAAAAAAAAGGAATATGATGATTCCCGATGTTTGGTAGCCATGAAATCTTTTAACGTCGGCCCGTAGAAAAGTTCGGCCCGTGGAATTATTAACGTGAAATCACTGTAGCTCTTTGGAAGCCAGATCGCACCCAAACCCCTCCGATACAATTTCATGTCTTATCTTGCCAATTCATTTCCCTTTTCACTATTCTCTCTTCTCTCTCAATCGTCCTCCTCTCACATCGAAGACCAGATAATCGGGTTTGTTCGACATCTTTCGATTTTTTTAATAATTGATTTATTTGGTGCTTGACCTTCGTCTCCAAATGTGTTGCAGGAACGTCGAGGCGTCGTTAGATCTGGGATCCTAAGCGCTGTACAAGAAAGTGCGTGGACCTCTCCAAATCGTCCATCAGCAGAGACGATAAAGCCTCGACAAAAGGTTAATTTTTCCGAATACTCATTTTAAGTGTCGATTAGGGTTGGGCATGGCAATTCCCTGCTATGTGACATCTGCCTTTTCTTCTTTCTTTTTCATTGCTTTTTTCGTTTTTTTTTTTTTCTTTTTAGTTTTGTTTGATTTAGGTGTTTTTGTTTAGTTTTTGATTTGCAGATTGTGTTGGTGATCATATCCTGCTTTTGATCCAGATCTAGGGTTTCTGTTCCGTTTATTTGTTTAATTAGGGCTAAATTTCAGTTGCTTGTGGGACGAATTGTTCAATTTCCCATGTTTCTCTGGAGTTCCAACCGTAAGTTCTTATGACAGGAATCACTTCTTAGCGTTCAATTTCGAGCAACGGCTTCGAAGCAGCTGCCGTCGAGCTCAGGTTCTGATATGGATGAAAGGAAGAGGAAGCGTAAGCTTTCAAACTGTGAATTTGCACGGAGGTCCCGAATGAGGAAGCAGCAGCACTTGGATGGGCACATTTTTTGAAAATTAGGGTTTGCGAATTCTTTAAGTTCAGTCCATAATATGTTTCTGAAATTGGGATGCAGCAATTTTTTTAAAATCGTGCAGCATATGGATTTGGATATACGGATAGGTTTCGCAATTTATGACTAAGTTTTTTCTGGCCAGATTTTAATGAACATGTTGAAGGCTTGGACCTCATGAACTCAATGATGGTGGAATTCTGGCTAATGTCATGGCTACTGGCTTCAAAAGTAATTGCTGATAAATGGCTTCAGATCTTTATTGCTTCTGTGCTAATGGGTTTGAAGTAGTTAGAGAGCTAATTTTATACATGTTTTGTGTGTTCATACTCCTGAATATCAAGAATTTGATGTTGGTTATGAATAATTCATGAAGCTAGGCTCAGCAATTTTTACTTCCTGTTGTCTTCATCTGAATTTTCTGAGCTTTTATCTGTTTGGTTGTTTTTGGGCTTGCTAGAGTTCTCTGCCTTGGCTGTTTGCCAATATATCAGTGAGTTGTTACCTCTTTGTGGTTTGCTCGTTTAGTTGCCTTAGTGTGTGGGTTGGAGTGCTTCTCTCTCTAGAGAGGTTTGCTGTCTAAAAACGCCCCTTTCTGAGGTTCTTTCCGAGCAGCCTCACGCTGGTTTATGTCTTGCTAATGATTTTTCCATGCTACCTGAGGTTGGGCTTCTAGTTTTGCTTAATTTCTGGTGGATCTAAAGCCTGGTCTGCCCAGTATGTTCTCATACAATTGAGTTTGTGTTAGTTGAGAACTTTTAAGATTTTACTCTTCAAAAAGAAAAAAGACCCTGTGCTATTTTACTGAAAAATTGCTCCCTGTTAATGTTTGATGCTCTTTGTGACAGAGGAGGCAGAAAGGATAATCAAACATTGGTGTTTCTGAAGAACAGTTTGGATGATAAAAAAACGAAGGGTGGGGCAGATCATTGCATTGGTCGGAGGCGGCGAAGTGACACGGAGATGAACATAGAAGAACAGCTGATGCAGGTGATTGAGAAGATGAGGATTGAGTTTGAGAATGAAAAGAAGAAGAGACGTGATGTAGAGATGGAATTAGAGTTTATCAAATTACAACTTTCTAATGAGTAGTTAATTAATTTCCAATTATGTGAGGCTGCTAATAATAGTAAAGTTTCATATAATTTATAACATTAATTTTCTTAGCATAAATTTCCAATTATCATGTTTTTAGTCATTAATTGGTCAGTTTTCCAGTTGCTAGTTTTTAGTATATATCAACAATATTATTAATTGAAAAAGTTTACTGTTATTAATTATTTATATTGTATGTGTATTTTAAACAATATTAATTATTTTATAAAAAATAATTTGAGAGTTATATAATCAAAGCTATCAAACTACTATCATTTTGATTTGTATTGTGAAATTGTTTTACTTAACATGTGTGGTATAAAAAAAATGGTAAAAAATGTCTTAATTGTAGAATTTTTATTGACATAATTTATGTCTACCAAACATGTGAAAAGAAATTTTTGTGACGATTTCTAGGCTACCAAACGTTACAAAACATATTTTACTTATGATTTGATGTCTACCAAACATAAACTTACGTTTCCTATCTCGACTACCAAACTTCTGAAATCGTTTTTTTCTGAACCAATCCATGCAACCTTTTCCTAAGGCCCGTCTTGGCCCCTTTTCTCATCTTGGCTACCAAATTTACTTTTAGGTAGGGAGAAGCGTAGAGACAATTGCTTCTCAAATTAGAAAAGAAAAAACTTAAGCTCGGACATCCATTTTGACAAAATAAAATTTAACGAACGAAAAAGGAGTATCATTTGTATTAATGCCACCGCGTTCTTCGAAACCTAACATATTAGGGCAATAAAATGATTTAAATCATTGAGCATGTTAATGTGAATAACTGCCGACTTGGCAAGTCCTATGTTAAAATGGAAAGAAATTTTCTGACAAAAAGTTCTAAACCTATGTGAGAAATTTTCAATGGACTTAATATTATAAAAAACTATCCGAACTTAAATTTTGTTGGCTCTCTTCCACAACCTCAATTTACATCCCACCTGCCTGAAGAGCCCACAGAATGCGGGTGGGGGAAGTTGTTAATTTTCCAAGTCCGGATGTTCTCTATTTCTTTGTGTAAATTTCTCATAAAATTAGGAGAGAGATAGACACAATACATGAAATAGGGTCATTATTTTAAATTATTTTTATTAATTATTTTAAATTTGTGTCTATCTCTCTGCGAAATTTACGGGAAATTTATACTAAAAAAATGGAGAGGATCCGTTCGCCTAATCTTCCTTACCAAAAAATAGTATAGAGCCTGAACACATATTTCAAACTGCATTGAGTACCATCTCTGTAAACTGGATAAAAATAAAATAAATGACAATGAAAGAAGAGTGCAATCTTCCAAGCATCCAAACCTCTACAACGAACAGATTACATCTAAAGGACAGGGACACAAGAATAGCTAACTATTCTGATAAATATGACCACCAAACTGAGCCAGCTATCAGGGGCGTGCTCTTTTATTAGAGCATGATGGGCATTTATACTGCTTGATGTGCTCGGCCTTCGCAGGAGTGATCTTTACGCACTTTCCATGGAACCATCTTTCACATATGTCGCAGCAGATCCAAAATTCATCAGTTGCATAGTTCTCCCCACACGCTCCACACAAGGCATCACTGTGCTCATCGTCCCCTTCATCTTCTTCTTCAGCTAATCCCTCGTCCTCATCATTCAATTGACGCTTCGGCAGTTTATCCTGAGGTAATGATTTCCGCATCAAGACATTGATTTAAATGAAAAGCACTTAAAGAGGAAAACTTTAATTGGAAGATATATAAGCTGGACTTAAGGGTAAGATTGAGGGTTTACAAAACAAACATTGTAATTGCTCTCATAAAGGAATTGTTCCTCTGTCCCATTTTAAATTGCTGAAGGGAAAATGGCATGGGTTTTAGTTAGAACTTTTTTTATTAGTATTAAAAAATGTAAAAATTGAGGACATTAGTCATTTTTACTTAATGGAAAGAAGATAAGTTTATTATTTAACGTTGTATAGGGAACATAGTGGCATGGAGTGTAAATATCTGATGTTTGTAAAAGGTTAGTTTGAAATGATAGTGTTGCCTTTCAGCTATTTTGAGTACGGGAGAGAAATCTCGTTTTAATTTTGACCACTCTAAAATGGGACGGAGGGAGTATTTTTCGATGAGATCTAATACTGACCAATTATTAATAGAACTAATACCATTTCTAAAATGCATGCAACTGCTGATGCATAGAAGTATTTGTTGTATACAAATAATTTTTTCAGATAATGCCATAATGCACACGTAACAAAGCAATAACCAAAATACCATGAGGAACTATGCAGAGTGCATGTTGGTCTTCTTTCAGAAAGTTTGATGGAATCATAAGTTATTTGATTTGAAATCCAAAATATATACAGTGGGATCGAGATTACATATATATATATATATAACCTGCAAAGTAATGTAACAAGTTGGGCAACAGTTTGATCACCACTAAAAAGAAAACAACTATCTTAGATATGTGACAGATAGATAAGTGTGCCTGCACAGTAACGTAACAAGTCCCTACCATGAAAAGGAATGCAATTATTTTAGTTACGTGCCAGGTAGATAAGTGATCCTGCACAGCAATGTAACAAATACTTGATCGACTGTAAACTAAGCATATCTTGTTATCTTCATTCAGGCCTCAGTAACATAGTTACCAAATACAGAAACTTTCCTCCATCCTAATTTGAGGCTCAATACAATTTTGTCACATAATAAGAAAGTTCTAATTTGTCATAAATGCAATATTCTTACCAAAACTACCATCAAAGAAAATTAAATGCACACTCATTTCACTAAGGGCTTTATACAAATATAAATATATCAAATGCACAACCGATTTAAGTGGGCACTTTTTTTTGGGACAAATCCAAAAGAAGGAAAATGAGCCTCTAATAGGGATGGAGAACAAACTTAAATCGACAGTATGATAATCCAGTAACATAAGTGTTTGTCAGAATGATATGAAGGGATGATTTATTTACCACTTTCGAGTTTGACTTGGATTTGCTGCCACTGTGGTTTGTGACGGATGGTTTATCCTTGAAGTTCTTTTCAGCAGCCCCAGTGACGACTTCAAAAATTGTGCGATGATCATTCATCAAATTGAATAGGCGTTTCCTGCATCAAGATAACTTCGGTAAAAGTCGCCAAACCCAAAACAAAGGTGCCCGAAAATCTTTATAGCAAGTTATAGTTCCATTTTCAATAAACAATTGTTGCTCAAAGTACCATGAGAGAACTCTTACAAAAGACCAGGTAGATGCTTATTAAACATCCCTTCAAATCTCTTGTTCAAAAGAATGACACCTCAACAAGACAATATTACAACCTCAAACAGATGAATTTTGTTCACCACAATGCCAATGGCACATCAGGAAAGAGTGGTACTCGACATTAACAGAATCTTAAAGAAAAATGGTTTAAAACAAATTTATCTAAAATGATAAAAAATATAAAGTCTAACAAAAAAGGGGACAGAAGTGTTTGTAAATTATGAATGGGACACAAAAATCATATGAGACCCTTGAGTACCAGCTCTTAAGGTATATTACGAACACAAAAACAAAATTTGACTAAGTCCAAGTCATATATCCAACATAACTTGGAATTTCCTCAATATACTTGTAAAAGATGACAGAAAAATATTGATTTTATTTGTAAAAGATGAAAGAATAATTTCCAAACTCAGGAAACAATGAAAATTTATAAAAAACAAAGAAAAACGGTGTTCTTAAATGTTCACAACTTACAGAAAAGCCTACCTATCAGCTCTATCAAAACCAAATCTAGCCCCAAAGTAGAAAGCAACAGAAAGAAGCCATGCATCACTGTGTACAGCAACCAGAGCCAACCAGTCCTTTTCTTGCATCCCATCTCTGGCAAAGTTTATACCCAAAGCAGGTTCCGGAAGCTCTGGAGGCACCTCCTCAGCAGGCAAATTAACCTCCCAATCCTCGCTCGGAAATCCATAAAGGCATAGATTCTCCCTCTCTAAAGAATATCAACATTTTGAAAAAAGAAATATGATTAGGGTTTACGTATAATGCTTTCCCAAGTAAGGATCATTGTACTGACTATTACAGCAAAAACCACATAATAAAGATACTGATCATTTATAAACAAGCATTTTAAGTAACTGAGAGACCATGGGGAGTAAACTTCTCAGTGCTCCAGCAAGAAAACAGCACAAATATGCAAATGGATTTTTAAAACTACATAAAAGAATAACCGATGTGTGCTCAATGTATCAGACTATAGCCAACTCATCGTCAATTATTATCTCCGATAATGTATTTATTAGCATCAACCCGACGTGAATACGAAAAACATAGATTAACATGCTTCGGATGTTGGATAGTAAAAGAAATTGAATATTAACCGTAAGCAAAGTTAGCAGTGTGCAGACATTTGAAATCAAATATATGCACATCCGAGCAAATTTCTTGATCAAGTGGGACCAAGTCCTACTAAAACGCAGTCTAAAAACATTATGATTTGAAGCCAAACATATGACAGGCACTATTCTTTCTTGGAAAATATTTCCTCACATGTTATCTCAATAAATCACTGATATTATCAAACAAAGAATAATATTTTTATATATTAAATAGTAGTGTATGGATAAATAAGTATATAGTTTTGTAAGTGTGCACTTAAATCAATGATTCCTTTTTTAATAATATGCAAGTATTATATAGTAAATAAGACTCCTTATGAAACTGTCTCACTCGTGTTTTTTTTTTTTGCAATAATTTGTTTATCATACATGTTGGATTAAGAGTGTGCAATTTATACCACCATCAGTAATATTGCTTCAAAGTTTATCCACCGAATAATAAAACAGCCAAATACATTCAACCAGAACTGAGCAATCATAACTACTGAGAAAATTAAGTACACAAAATAACACCTCAGAACTCACCTGGATCGCAACGTTGATAAAATTCTTCAACATCTGAAAAAGAGGAAAAGAAACAAGCCCCAATTTCAGTAAGACTAAATGCACTAAAAATCAAAAGAAAACCCTAAAGCCCGAAAAACGTGGAAAAAAAATCCAGGGAGAATTCAATAGATAAAAGCACAGAAAAAGACAAAATTCGACGCAAAATCTTAAAAAAGAAAGAGAGAGAGAAGTTACCGGTGGTGAGAGCTTTGATCAAACCATTACGGCGGCCCATGAAATCCTTGAAGACCTCATCCACCGTGCGGGGATTATTGTTTGCTCCGACATCCATAGTTAACCTCACGCAGGAAGACGGTGTAGTATGTTGAAGGGGGAGGTTTTAAATATATAAAAGTTGGAAGTGAGGAGAGGGAGGACAAAAAAAGGCGGAAAGTTGAGGACATTCTTGGGAATTTAGGGATTTAGTGGGGGCTTTTCGGGGACGACAAAGCCAAGGAGTGGATAGAGTTTTCAGTGAATTTCTGTCTGCTCCCTAAACTAAAGGATTACTATCACTTCGCCCCTCAAAAATTCCAAAGTATACCTCTTTTAGAAGAAAAAATTAATTAATTATATTACTAGTAAAACTGAAAACTGTTATTTTCACGCTAAAATGATTACTAAATTTAGTAGCATACATTAAATATATATTATGACAAAAAAATTTAGGCATAATGCATTAAAGGTCCTTAAATTATTAATTTTTGTTTTAAAAAGTTCTCAAACTTTTTTTTTGTTTTAAAAAGTCCTTAAACTATCAATTTTTGTTTCATTAGGCCCTTAAACTATTCTTTTATTTTAAAAGTCTCTTAGAAATTTAGAATATAATTTTGTTGTTTTATAAGACCCTTTTAGCAATTCAAAGAGATATATTTTTTTTGTTGAAATTTGATTTTAATAACCTTGAATTTGGTTCATTCATCATTTTCTAATGTAAAGTATTAAATTGGATCAGCAACTTTCATGAATTTTCATTACTAGGGCTTAAATAAATAAAAATTAATAGTTTAAGAGCTTTATAAAACAAAAAATAGTTTGAGGGCTCTTTGAAAGAAAAGTTAATAGTTTAGGGGCATTTTGATACATTGTACCTATTTTTTATAATATCACATAGGAATATATTTTGAATATGACATAAATTTATAAAAATATAGAGTGGATCTCTTGTGCACTTGGTGCACATGCAACTGGGTCAACTTATGACCCGTTTTCGCAGCTCCTTCATATATTACAAAATTCAATAAAATTCAAATTTGTCTACAGAATTTGGTTGTACTCTGGTGGCTACTTTCACTCTTAAGAAGCAAGGATCGATGGTTCGAACCTCGACTCGCACTAATTTTTTGTGCTTAAACTGAAAAGTTACATAAAATAATACTAAAAGTCATTGAATTTTTTTTCACACCTTTGACTTAGCTATTTTTTGTCCATATTTTTTTATGTAAAAGTCTAGTATTCTTTGTAAACAATGATGACACAACATACCATACTCCTCAAATTTCAAGCAATACTACTATACATTGAATTAACACTACTGTAAACTAAAAAGTTACACAATTTTAAGTTACACAATTTTATACTGAAAAGTTACACAACTTTATACTGAAAGGTTACACAATTTTACGTTGAAAAGTTACACAACTTTATACTGAAAAGTTACACAACTTTACAAAGAAAAATTACACAACTTTATACTAAAAAGAAAAATTAAAACAGTAAACAATGATTACCTTACTCAACAATAATAAATTAACCTCAATGGCAATGAAAAACTTATAGTAACATAAACAAAAAGTTGAGTCAATTAACAGTGGAAAATTATATCAATCAGTATTGAAAGAGAATGTTGAGGACAGTGGTGGTTGTAGGCGTCGGGTTTCGAGAAAGGATCAAAGGCTTCAAATTCCGGTGAGACGACGAGTGGCGTCGCAATTTCGGCGGGATTTAGAGGTTGTGTTGCGAAGATGAGTAAGGTCAGTTTTCTTCTCCGGTGGAGTAGGGGCGGAACAGGTGGTTGGGCGAAGCTTCCTATCAGTGGCAGCGTGTCAGAGGTGGAGTTGTGGCGACGCACGCCGATTATAGGCATCTGGTGCTGAGGATTTCTGGCGAGGCAAAAACCCTAAAAACAGAGTAAACCCTAACCGAATAAGTGACGAGAGATCTGCTTCTTTTCACAATAGAGTTCTCTTGTGCAATTACTACGGCAGATCTTCTTCAAATTACAGGAAGATTGATGGAGATGAAAGAACGAAGAAAGAAAATTGACGGAGAAGAAGAATTTTGACGGACAGAAAAAATGCGAATTCCAAAAAGAATGAAGAGAAGTTTAAGAAATTTCTTTTATATAGATCCATTTTGGTTGGGCGGGTCGGAAGAGTAAAATGGGTGGGGCAGTTAGATCCGTGTAACTGGTGCATATGAGACTTGACCAAAAATATATACTCCTATGTTCCACAAAAATTTGCACACTTTCCTTATATAAATATTTGACACAAATTTGCAAATTACCGTAAAAAATAACATCGATTTGTGTACACTCAAAATATTATACGCATATTTATTATTTACCCATATGCCACTACGTTATTCAAAATACATATTTCTCTTAAAAAATGTGTTACCCCCTAGGGTGCAAATTTCTCCCGAATGGAGGGAGTATTAAATATATTTTTGAAATATGTATGTATATATATATATATATATATATATTTATAAATTCAGTTATTTTATAGTCTAAAGTATATTTTCTTACAATATTACATCAGATTTGAATATAAAGAGAAAGAAAGCAAAACTTGCGTAAAATATTATATCGTAGATTTTTTCAAAAATAAACTAGAAAAATGGTGGATCGTCCAAACTCGCGAATCTTGCATGGGATCCATGCATAGACTTCCTTTCAGCCAAAAGTTGATGGCTCTTTTTTTTTTTTTTTATAAATTTGTGTGGCTTAAGTTATGGCAAATTTAAATTTCGTTTTTAAAGTGTGTTACTATATAGACACATATGTGTTATTGAAAGGCAAAATTTGTGTTAATAATCCTTAAAAAAAGTTTTTTGCACTTTTCAAATAATTATAAGGAAAATATGTATTTTTGCAAGAATAAATATGTATTTCTTAATTTATTTTTTATTCTTTGTGTTGATAATATGTTCTTAATGTGTTAATCCATCTTTTAATACCTTACATATGTTAATATAAGTACAATATATATTTTCCTAAGAACAAATTTGTACAAATAGCAACACACATTTGATCTTACACTAACACAAATTTGCTCTAATAATAACACGCATTTGATCTCCATTTTGTGTTACTAGGATATAGTTTTATAAGAATAAATATATATTTCTTAATTTATTCATCATTCCTTTAAAATATAGGTATATTGATTCCTGTAGTAACACATTTTTTTTACTATTTTATATGTGTTATTATATAAAAAAATAATTATTTCAATAAAAATAAATAAATATTGTGAAGAATCAACATTTCTTCTCATAGTAACACACTTTTTGCTCTTATATTATATCAAAAATTATTTGTTCTATAGAATAAATGAATATATATAAAATAACAATATTTCATATGATAGTAAAACACATTTGCTCTAATAGTAACACATATTTTTTCCAATTTATATTACTATATGAACAAATATGTGTTACTATAAAGACAAAAAATATTTTTGTTAAGAACAAATGTATGTTACTTAATTTAATCATTATTTCTTAAAAGTAGAGTTGACAATTTTTGCCCAGACAGACGGGCCGCCCCCACCTACTCGAGACTTGGGCTGGGTTGAGATTAAAATATGAAGGCCCAAAAAAATCGGACCATTTTGGCCCAACCCAGATGGCCCATCGGGGCAAATGGGCTTGATAGTTTTTGGCCAGACGAGCCACGGGCAACCCATTTGGCCTGAGAATTTTAATATATTGATTTTTTTTTTTTTTGCAAACTCAATTAATTGATTAAAGTTAGAGTTAATAAGAAAGTCCACCTTCACCATTGTAGTCGTTGTTCTCTTCTCAGATTTTTTTTTTCTTTCTCTCTACCTTTTTAGATGTATTCAAATTATAATGTCAAATTAGTAATTTAGAGTTTTTTCTCTTAGATGGCATCTGTCTAACTAATGAAGCTATGAATTATTTCTTACACTATTAGAATTTACTTATTTGGTATTATATGAATAATGACCTTTATTTCTATCTCAATGTATGTTTGAACTTGTAATTTCTATTCTATTTTATATTAGTAATGTTACTTATGACTGTGAAAGTATAATGAATTATGTATTAGTGTATGTAGAATTTACAGAATAATTTTTTAAAATTTATTATTTAAAAAATGGGCCGGGCTAATTGGCTACATTGGGCTCAATTATTATAGGCCGATCTGCAAATGGACGCGCCTGACCCAACTCATGAATATGACTTGACCGGTGGGCTGCACCGGTCCATTTTTCAGCTCTACTTAAAAGCTTGGTATGTTAATTCATGTAGTAATGTTTATTATTTTATATGTGTTATTATAAGAAAAATAGTTATTTCTATACAAATAAATAAATATTTATGAAACCCTAATATTTTTTCTTATAGTAACACACATTTTGTCTTACATTGTATTAAAAATATCTAATTCTACAAAAATAAATGAATATATGTAAAAAAGAAAAATTAGTCTGATAATATACATGTTGCCTTATAGTAAATTGTATTTGCCCACATAGTAACACAATTGGGTGTGAAAATTCTGAAAATGTGCTTTCGCGAGATTTTGAAAATAATTGGTCAAATCTATCTATCCAGGTAAAAAATCGCGAGTTGTAGAATATGTATAGTTTTAAGGTAGAATGTTCTATACAATTTTTTGTCATATACATATATATATAGAAAGTCTTGTATGCAATATTGCACATGCAACATTGATTTTAAAAAAGAAAATGTAGAAATTCGTGGGTCAAAATACAAATTCGCGGATCCTAAGCAGGTCAGACAGTCAGTCCCAGAATGTGTTACTATATGAACATATGTGTGTTACTATTTCTTAAAAATTTAATTTTTTGTACTTTTAAATGAACTATAAGGATAATATGCATTTTTACAAGAACAAATATGTGTTTCTTAATTCATTTTTCATTCTTTTTGTTGATTTATGTTGTTAGTGTAATAATACATCTTTTAATACCCGACAATATAAATTTTTCTAAGGACAAATACATATTTATACACATAGTAATACACATTTGCTCTTATAGTAACACATATTTGGTCTAACAGTAACACACATTTTGCTCTCAGGTGTGTCACTATATGGACAAATGTGTGTTACTGTAAGGATGAAATGTAATTTTTGTAAGAATAATATGTGTTTCTTAATTTATTCATCATCCCTTTAAATATAGGTATAATATTTCATGTAGTAACATATTTTTTCCTATTTTATATGTGTGATTATATGAAAAAGTAATTATTTCTATAAAAACAAATAAATATTTACGAAAAACTAATATTTTTTCTTATATTAACACACATTATGCTCTTACATTGCATGAAAAAAGTTTGTTTCTACAAAAGCAATATTTAGTTTTATAATAACACACATTTGGTCTTATAATAAGATGCATTTGTTCATATAGTAACACAAACTGAGGGAGAAATCCTAAAATTAGAAAATTGTCTAGATTCGACCCGACCCGGTGAAGATCCGTTAATTTTGTTATTTTAACCCGCAAATTTTTAGATTTTTCTTTTTTAATATCAATATTGCATTTAAGTTTTTATGATATATATATATATATATACACTAGTATGTAAACCCGCGAATTTCGCAGAATGAAACACAAAATTATATATATAATAAAAATTACTTTTTTCTTTTTATATGTTTATATATTTATATTTTATGAGAATTAATTTTTACTTATATGACGATATTCTTATATAAAATTTATATTTTTATATGACTTAAAATATGGAGTTGAGATTAAAATAATTAAAATATAAAATATAAAATGACGATTAAAGTTAGACTTAATAAGAATAAATTGCAACATAAACTTTCCTTATGTTACACCTTCATCAATCTCGATCAAACCAAAATTTTGTTTTAATTGATTCAATCAAAATTGATAAAATCCAAAATTTTCTAATAAATTATTATTTTTTTAAATTAAATATCTTATTAAAATCAAAGGATTGACTTATATGTGTATGATAATTAAACTGTAATATTTAAAATATCAATGTGCTAACATCTACGTAAGTGTGTAACATTTGAGTTATAAAATTTTATTATTATATAAATATGTTAAAAGAAAATCAAGAACATATCAAAATATATTATTAAAAAAATCAAGAACATAATATTTTATAATATAAAATTTTATTACTATGTATATACGTTCAAAGAAAATCAAGAACATATCAAAAAAATATATTATTAAAATAATCAAGAACGTAATATTTTATCATATTTATTTTGTTATGATTTCTTGAGTTTACATATACATGTATTCATGATTTATATAATTTATATACATATATATGATTTCTTGAATCTAACATGTATGTGTATCAATGATTTACACATGCACAACACATACACAATATTGCGGTAAATAAATTAAGTAATTAAAAAATATGTACACATGCACAACGCATACATAATATTATGTTTTAGAATATCTTTTTTCTAAAATTATAAATAACTTACAGTGTAAAATAACTTACGGTATGTATGGCGCATACATAATGATTTTAATGCGAACCTGTAATTAAAATTGAACATAAAAAAATTAGAATATTAAGAATATGAAAAGAACATTAAAAAGACAAATAAATAATTCAAACATCAAAATTTTAAGTCAAATAGATCTACAATTGTAGCTGTTAAACATTACCTCCAAAAGAAAACCACGAAAATTGTGTAGCAATAGAAAATAAATATTATTTCACCAAATTATTAGGTGTAAAATATGAACATGCAAAAAAAATTGAATATAAAAAGATAAATAAACAATTTGAATATCAAAATACGATAAATAAGAATATCAGAAGAGAAATTAGAAGAAGTAAGAGACGCACGAAGAAATAAGGTTAAAAGATGAGAATAATAATGTTTATAAAGTAGAAATTTATAGAAGTATAGAAATTAAGATAAACGGTTGAGATTAAAAAAATTAGATATAGGATTTGATGTCTTAATCCCTTATATTTCAAAGTTTTAATTATCCTATGTGGCTACCTTCACCATTCAGTATTGTATTTCTGTTTTAATTATCCTACGTGGCTACCTTCACCATTCAGTATTTTGAAATTCTAAATTCCAAGCATACAGTTATATTTAATGTTTTAATATTATATTTAATTTTCATACTATTTTTTTGATAACTACCCACTAATTTGATATATTTAAATTACATTCTATTCATCCTAAATGATACTTTTATTATATTTTAACTTGCATACGGTTATAATTTAATATTAATATTATATATTATATTTATATTTTTTTAACTTGCATACAATTATATTTTTATTCATCTATAATTTAACCGTGTGCTAGGAATTTAGAATTTCAAAATATTGAATGGTGAAGGTAGCCACGTAGGATAATTAGAACTGTGAAATATAAGGGATTGAGATAAGTACACGGTTATAATTTTATATTAATGTTTGGATATATCTCACTACTAAAAAAAAAAAACTTGCATAGCTTTACTTAGAAAGCTCATTAATAAATGAGCTCTCTAAGTGCTCATTTACTAATGAGCTTTCTAAGCAAAGCTCAGAAATTACGAAATTAAAAGAAAAATGGTCTTAGAAAGCGGTTAATAACCGCTATAAATAAATAAATAAAAAGGGCTTGCACAACGGTTTAGAACCGCTATAAAGTTCAAATCGGTTAAGAACCGCTATGCTGAAAGCGGTTAATGACCGTTATGCCCTTAAAGCGGTTTTAAACCGCTAAGCCGCGGGTATAATCGGGCCCAGCAAAACCCTTTCCCTCTTCTCTCCCTTTTCTCCTCTCTTCTCCCTCCCTGCCTCCTCACAGCCGCGCCGCCCCCTCCGTCGCGACCGCCGCCCCTCCTCCACCATTGTCGACGCCGCCACCGCCGTTGGCATCCCTGCCGCCGCCGTCGCCATCCCACCGATCGGATTGAGAAATTTCGTCTCCATTTAATAGGTACGTAATTAATTATTTAATATATATATATGATATATATATATATATGTATTTTGTATATATATATATTTATGATATTATTTATATTAATAATATTTTGTTTTATCTTTTATGTATTTTTAATTAAATTTTATGTATATTATATTTGTTAGGATTATTATTTGAAATTTTATAATTAAAGTTAGGTATTTGTTAATTTTATAATTATAAATGTTAGGTGTTTATAATTTTAGGTATTTTAATATTAATGTTAGAATTATAAAAAATGAGTTATATTTTATAATTAATGTTAGGTATTTGTTAATTTTATAATTAATTAATGTTAGGTATTTATAATTTTAGGTATTTTAATATTAATGTTAGAATTATATAAAATGAGTTATATTTATAATTAAATGAGTTATGTTAGGAATTAGTTTGTTAGGTTATATAAATTTTCAATTATTAATATTAAATTATTAATATATTAGTATATTTGCTATGAATTATTAGTATATTAATATGTTAATTAATATATATATATATAGAATTAGCTAGTAAATAATATTAATTATTATATAAAAATATATATTTATAATTATTGTAAATTATTGATTATTAAATTAATGAATATAAAAATAATGTGTTGTAGTATTTATATATTTTGTAGGTGATAAATTTGAAGAAGAGAGATTAATCATTCCAATCCATTCCCTTCATACTATTACCGTAAGTTCATTTTTGTGTAGTTATAAATATTTAATTTATTAAAAATGTATGTTATATAAATTTATATATGCGATTATCGATCGATTGAATCCAAATGTAGAATATAGTTGATAGATATATATGTGATGATCCATGTTCGATCAAATATTTGCATTTAGAATATATAGTTGATGTGGAGTTGATTGAATGTAGTTGATGTGAAGTTGGGGAAATTTGTTGGTTGTTTGTTGTAGAATGTGCGTTCCGATTTGATTATTTTATAATTAAATCGGAAATGGATGCACTAGGATCTTGATTAATTGGGGAATATGATAAATCTAAACGAAATTCTGCCAAAATTTTTAAAAAATATTAATTTTTAAATAGAATATATGTAGGATCGTACTATATTGAGTCACAATTATACAAGAATCTAAACATAAATATTATGTCATATTGTCTTTTCTATATGCATATCTAGTTCTATATATATGGATCGAAAGTGGGTTCGTGCAGATAGATTATCAGATGAGTATAGGAATGAGGTGGAAGAATTTTGTAATCATGCAATCAGATACTGCACCGACAATCGGTACATTCTATGTCCGTGTTGGAAATGTATGAACGGGAAAATGGTTAGTGGTCGGGATAATTTGTTCGATCACTTGATGATTTATGGTATTGATAAATCATATACCGTTTGGACATGTCATGGTGAGAGAAGAGATGGATGTAGCTCAAGCAACATAAGAACTGACTTTAGGTTTGTAGACATAATGAATACAGAGAATGTACCGAGTGTTGATACATCTAGTGGGGATGTACCGAGTGTTGATACATCTAGTGGGGATGAGAATAATTTGCGAGATCATCCTTATATGTCAGAGAAGTTAAGGGAAGATATAATGATGACTTCTCAAACGACGGCTCCGAACGACGTAAGTAACTAGTTTGGGAAATTTATTAATTTAAATATACATATATATATATATATATATTTCTAATTACATTTTTAATTTTCCAGTTTGTCTATCAACGTCCGCTTCATTCGTACGGAAGGAACAGACTCAAGAAATTCAAATTAGATTGGACCGGGTATTTGTATAATAGGTTTTCATGTTATCTAGTATGAATTTTGGTTCGACGATATGTAACTTTTATTTAATTTATGATGATACATTTAATTAGTTATAATTAGTTCATGTTTTATTAATTGGTTTATTTTAAGTATTTTATTTATGT
Source organism: Prunella vulgaris (assembly GCA_026898435.1). NCBI lineage: Eukaryota > Viridiplantae > Streptophyta > Magnoliopsida > Lamiales > Lamiaceae > Prunella > Prunella vulgaris. The sequence continues at coordinate 205,255 of JAPKLY010000112.1, read as the reverse complement.
GAATTTTTATTATTGTATAAATTAATTAAATAAAATTTGTAATATAAAATATATAATATATAATATGTAGAATAATTATATATAATATATAATATAAAATATATAGAATATATATATATATATATAAAATATATAATGTAACGCCCCCATGTAGGAGTGTCATCTCTTTTCTTTATATTTATTTAAAAGACATGTTATTTGTCATAAAAATATTAAGTGATTTCATTTGAATGTTGAAAATAAATTGACTTTAAAATTTTATCAGCGGAAGACTGTATCGTGTAAACCCGAGTTGATTTTTTTTTTTGTGCCTAATCATGCTTGTGCCTAACTCGTGTCATACCCACATGTCTAAATCAAACCCTTGTTTAATTAAGATATTACAAATATAGATTATTATGCTCGAGATAAAATGTATAACTGACTCACATAAAAGACACACCACCATATGATAGACTAGTCATGCACGCAAAACATCATTCATAATATTATCATAACATTCTAGTAGTCAGGAAAGACTTGACGACTTACTAAGTAGTATAAGCATACAATTTTGGAAATCATCTTCAAACGATAGCATAAGGAAATACTTAATAAACTCCTTATAGAGGACTTAAGACATTACACTTTTAATTAGATAGAGTCGGCCAAGTCAGTCACGCGTCCTCCTCACCGCCAAAGTTTCCTGAAACAGTTAAAGTAGCATCATGAGTCTTCTCCCGGAGGAGAAGCCTAGTGGGATAACATATAATGTATAATGCATTAAAGAGACTAATAGCATGTCAATCGAGTCCATGCCAGGCACATAGGCCCGACTAAGTTCATACTGACGTAGTCCGTAGACCTGTCTTGATTCACACAGAGCATAGCCCGTCGACTAGCTAAAATTCACACAGAGTATAGTCCGTAGAGTTGCATAATTCACACAGAGCATAATCCGAAGATCTTACTGCTCGTACACACACAAATTATTCTAATTAATGCATAATAAATTAGAGGTTACCCACTTGTTGAGCAATTTATATAATTGTAGGATTTATGTGGCTAATTATACTTATGAAATCCCTCAAACAATTATCAAAAGATATTAATTGGATTTATAATATGATTTAGTAGTTGAAATGTAGAGAGAGAAATTGTGTAATATATCTCTTGTATTTTGGAAATCAGCCCCCTACAAATTGGTTTATTACAAGTATTTATACCCTCTATTTAGTGAGGTGGCATTTTTTTAAGCCACATGGCTTCTGGGGGTAACAAGTGTCCTCCACTTGTCACCCCCTTAAAGTTTTGCTCCACTAACTTCAGCCTTATGATTCGAACCTTTCATGCAGGTTCCTTGGACATCTTGAACCTTCTTTCCTTTGAAGAAGGAACTAGCAAGAGGGCGAGCAGTGCAGCGAGCAAAGGAGCGAGCACCAAGGCGAGCAACCTAGTCCTGGCTTCATAAGCTTATTGCTTTGTCATACTCAGAGCCTCGGGCGACCAACATGGCGAGCAGCACAACGAGCATTGGTGCGAGCAACTGGGGAATGGCCACGTAGGCTTGTTGCTTTGACACCTCTAGGCTGGGGCGAGCATGTGGGCGAGCATCCTGGCGAGCATGTAGGCGAGCAGCTTATACATTCTTGCTTGTTTATACTTTGGTTATTATCTAATCTTCAAGCTTAGATCCTTTTATCAACATTTGCCCCTCAGTATATGCTTTGATCTGACATCAAAGTATATACTGGAATTGATCTTTATTATGTAAGTAAGTAACTGGACGGGCAATTGGGCGAGCAACTTAGCGAGTAACGTGGTGCTCGCCCTCTTGCTCGCTCTCTCTCTCTTCGGCAGTTAAAGCGACTATCCAAAAAATGAGGCGCCTCCTCGTTTCGTGCGCCAATCAGTCACACGAAAAGGCGTGCCTTTTCAGAGACTTTTCAAATGTTTTGCAATTTGGTCCCTGGAATTCTTTTCCCTCTTTCACTTTGACCCGAACATATAAATAGGGGTTTTCTAAGCACTATTCATCTTCTTCTTCATTCACTGTTTCTCTTCTTAGAATTCCCGGCGATTTCATCTTCAGGCTTTTTCCGACAACTCTCAGGAATCTTCACCACTCCGGCGACCAGTTTTGCGACTTCAACATCCCAGGTAATTCCTCAATTCCTTTCGTCTTTTCTTCACATTACCTTTATTTTCTTTTAATTTTTGCATGTCTATTTTATGTACTTGTTTGCCGGAATTTCTGATTGGAATTTTGTTGACGACACCCCTCATCCTTAGTTAATCACACTTTAGGATCAACCTTGTCTTTTCCTCTTTCTTCCCGAATCCATGTCATCATCTTCGAGCCGGACGATTTCTCACCAGAATCCGGGCAAACGGCCCATGGTGGAGAATGTAGAGGAAGGTGGCCCGATTCCGGGCTTGTCCTCGGTCCATTTGGCGGGGTCTGATTCCGCGGTTGAGGAGGTAAACCGATTTTTAGAGAAAGGAGGCGAGCAAGCCAACGAGGAGGCCGGCGAGCACCCCTGCGAGCACATCGGCGAGCAGCTGGGCGAGTAAGAAATCGAGCAGCCCATTGCTCGCCCAGAGGGGGATGATACGGAGGACGTAGAGATACTTTCCAGCAGCGGCGATAGCGACGACTCTATCACTGAGTGGTTCGAGTCTGTTAGCTTCCCTCAACCGCACATGTCTGAGAGGTCCATCCCCGAAGGCATTGCACAAGAGTTCGACTGGAGAGCGTACTACGAACGGTATGCTGCCGACTTCCCGACACCTCCTCGACAGTATCGGGAACTTGAAAAAGATGACCGCACATCCTTTAAGGCGAATACCGTAGTAAGCATCATTGATGAGGATGATCTTGACCACATTCGGAAGGAGTATCATATTCCCTGTGACGTCACCATGTATGCTCCCCGGGAGAAAGAAAGAGCTGACCGCCCCCCGGAAGGATTAACAGCCATAAACGTGCATACGTTGGCTGCTGGTGTGACGTTACCCTTGCACCCCCTTATCGGGCGCTTTTTGGAGACGACGGGTTTAGCGATCACACAGCTGACCCCCAACGCATGGACGTACCTGATATCACTATGCACGGTTTTTGCCTTGGAGAAGTACAAGGATCGCCTGACTCCTCAAGAGGTGAATTACACCCTCTGCCTTAGCAAGTGCTCTGAGGAGGGCCAGGGCTATAATTACCTTAAGGCGAGGAGCGACATGAAGATCCTTGAGGGACTGCCCAACAAAGTGAGAGACTGGAAGGAACAATTCTTTTTTATCGGCGGTGACTGGCGGGCTCCTGACAACAATGAGGGTCTTGGGGGACGTATTATGACCCCTACTGAGTTTGGCAAGTTGCAGTGTAGGACTTGTTTGCATGTTTTGAACATTATCTTTTTTGATATTGTGTCTGATGTCTTTGTTCTTTTGTATTGCAGGCTTGATCCCTCAGCGCTGGAAGAAAACGAGCTTGTCTGAAGAATTCAAGTTCACTTGTATTCTCGTTTGTCGCTGGAACAAGAAGGATAGAACTTTTGACTATCTAAACAAGCCCAGTTGCCGCATTGCTTTGGGGCTGATCACAACCCCTCACCACCTACGAGCTCAGGTTGCCCATCCCGCAGGTAAGGTTGTCTTGTACTTTTGAGATTGAGATTTCATGCAAAATTTCTAACTCTTTCTGTCTCTTAATGCTTGCAGCTTCTGAAGTCTCTATCGCTATCCCTCCGTCTTTTAAGACTTTGAACCAGAAATTCGGGATGGCACTTACTAAGAGGGATCCCCCATCCGTGGTGTTAGCAGCTCAAATTGCTGCTAAGACTACCAAGAAGACTGCTGGAACAGGGCCGAGCACACGATCCTCTGCTCCCTCTCGAGCCCCCCGCACCGAAGCTCGACAAACTCTGGGTGACTCCCCGAGCGGCGGCGGTCGCCGACTACAACGGGGTGACGGTTCACGCGTGGAGCGTGAAAGTGAGGTGGCCAAGAGGGCGAGGGTTTCAAGGCCTCCAAGTTCGGGAGGATTAGGTCGGGTCGAGGTTCTAGAGTCTACTATCCGCTCGATCGGTCAGTTGACTAACATCACATACCTGGGATGGGACCAGGAGTGGGCAGCTGGGTATGAGCCTCATACTTCTGACATGTTTATACTTCTCACATGTTCATACTTCCTTAACATTTTCTCGTATGACCCTTTAAGCAGGTATGACCCTACACGTTATCAGCATCGTAGCCCGCTGGTCCACCAGTTTGCACTTGCCCGTCCTCCAAAGTCTGTTAATGAGCTCAAGGGCCCGGTCCGAGGAGCTGTTGAATCTGCTGTCCTACACTAGACCCAGCCCCAAGACGCCATCATTCATCATCAGTCGTTGACTGATAACATCCGCACAGCCATGCATCACTCGAGTGGTGCCCTTATCACCGCTCAACGTGCTATCGAGCAGGCTGTGACGTTGGAGAAGTCCTACGCGGTGTTGAATGATAGCCTAAGGAAGGAGAGGGACGAGATGAAGAAAAGAGTTGCCACATTCGAGGCCAAAGCGAAGGCTTCTCTGGATGCCGAGCAATCGGTGATTGCAAGTGCTGAGAGGTCCCGGGTTGAAGCTGAGGGTCTCCGGGTTGAGCTGGCAAGTGTCCGGGCACAATTGGAGGAGAGCAGGGTTGCCCGGGGAAAGATTGCTGAGCTGGAAAAAGAACTCCAGGCCACCCGGACCGAACTCGTTGATCTTAAGGCTGCCCATACTGATTGCTATACCGCTGAAGCCGTTGCGGATATCCGAGCGGAGTCCTCTGACTTTGGCTTTGTTTACGCCTTTGCTGAGAATCTTCGGGCCTATCACCATGCTGTTGGTGAGAACGAGGACCCTTGGACAGCCTTGAAGAAGGAGTTCACCGACTTCCTTACCGAACGTCCTCTTAAGGAAGGTTTGGTGGTGGATATCGGGGATCTTGAGGAGATGGGAGTTGACTTAAGTGCTGTGCCTTCGACACTTAAGATCATCGGTGGAAACTATCCGCCTCTTCAGATTAATGCTGAGGACGATGCGATGGTGGACACTGAGGGTCTATCTCCATTCGAAGTCCTCCCTGGTCTTTCTCCTTCTGGCGCCGGCGAGCAGGTGGGCGGCCAGGCAGGCGAGCAGGCCGTTGGGCCGGTGGATCAGGGCCGCGACCAGGCTGGCGACCAGGCTGGCGAGCAGGTGGGCGACCAGCCTGACGACCAGTAAAGTGATGGTTTTTTCTTTTTGTTTCAATTGTCCTTGGAGACGTTTTTACTTTTTTTGCTTTTTTTCGCCCTTGAAGGCGCCCTATATGTACCCGAACGCCTTTTGTTGTTTAATGCATTTGCAGTTTTTCTTTTATTGGCTTTCGCTTATATTTGCTTCTACTGTTGATACTTTTGTCTTAGTTATTTAGTGCTCGCTTTTGATGTACGGTGTTTTAATTGATTCGTCTTACTTTTCCTTTTTATGGAATCGCGAATTTACACCTTATTTTTCATCTTTTTGGGTGTAGGCTTATTGATTGGTAAGGACTCCCTTTTAATGGTTATAACCTTAGGGTTAGTCTCAATACCTTGCCTTTATTGTGGACTCGTAAGTCTTGAGAGCTTATAACTTGAGACATCTTTTGATACATCAATTCGAAAGGAATTCTCTCTATTCAATAGAATAATAACTTTACAGATTTGTCTCCATCTATTATGGACTTGCTTGCCCCTATACATGTTGGACAAGCAAGGTTTTCTTGAGAAATTTACATAAGTCTTCACTGGTAAAACTTCTTGAGATGTGTCGCATTCCACGTGTATGCCGAAGAGTTACCTTGCATATCCTCCAGGTCGTACGTCCCATTTGGCCAACTTTTTGTTACTTTGAACGGACCTTCCCATTTTGGACCAAATACTCCAGTCGGGACTGCTAATATTCTTCGCATCACCAGGTCACCAATTTTGAATTTTCTATCTTTAACCAGCGAGTTGTAGTATCTCTCGGCTCGTCGCTTATAGACTGCATTCCTCAATTCTGCCGAGGTTCTTGTTTCTTCAACCAAGTCTTTTTCTACCGCCATATCATTTTCATTTGCTTTCTCACTGTATTCGATTATCCTCCATGTTCGATGTTGGACCTCTACTGGGATGACTGCTTCAACTCCGAAAGCCATTGTGAATGGTGTCTCCCCGGTACTTGTTCTGTAAGACGTTCTATAAGTCCATAAGATTTCCGAAAGCTCATCAGCCCAACTTCCCTTTTTTTCTTCTAACCGGATCTTTAGGATGTGCTTCAAAATTTTATTCACTGCTTCAACTTGTCCGTTTGACTGAGGATGATATGGTGTGGAGTAATGTTTCTTGATGTTCCAAGATGTGCAAAAGTCTCTTAACTTACTTCCATCAAACTGCCTCCCGTTATCCGTGACTATCGACTGTGGTAACCCAAATCTGCATATCAGGTTCTTCCAAATAAAGCTTATCATTCTTTCTTGGGTTATCGTCGTTAGTGCTTCAGCTTCTGCCCACTTAGTGTAATAGTCCACGGCCACCACTACAAATTTTACCCCTCCCTTCCCAGGAGGGAATGGGCCGATCAAGTCGATACCCCATTTAGCGAATGGCCACGGACTATATACTGACTTCAATTCTTGTGCTGGGGTGTGGATGCTCGGAGCGAACTGTTGGCACTTCAAGCATCTCTTAGCATATCTGATAGCATCCTTTCGTAGTGTTGGCCAATAATACCCTTGCCTGATGGTTTTGTAAGCCAAGGCTTGCCCCCCAGCATGTCCTCCACATATCCCTTCATGAATTCTTTTAACACCTTCTGTCCTTCTTCCGAAGAAAGACATTTGAGTAATGGGAGTGAGATTCCTCTTTTATATAACTGCCCTTCGACCATCGTGTATCTCGCGGCCTGTTTCACAATCCGCTGTGCTTCCCATGGGTCTCCTGGCTGCTCTCCGTTGGACAGGTATTTACAGATAGGTGTTTGCCAATCATCGGTAGACTGTTGCTGGCTATTGATTATCTGCTGGCTATTGATTATCTGTTGCCCCCTCTTCAACACTTGATTAACATAATCAAATGTTGAAGGATTAATTAATTTTGTGACCACCACTTCTGAGATGCTTGGTTCTCCGGTGCTTGTAGCTAACCGGGCTAAAGCATCTGCTTGGGTGTTCTCTAGTCGGGGGATCTGCTCAATGTTTACTTGCTCAAACTTTGATATCAGGTGTGCAATGATCCTTTGGTAAATGATCATTTGTCGATCCTTCGCCTCATACTCCCCTCGGACTTGAGATATAATTAGCTGTGAATCTCCGAAAACTTGAAGTCTAGTTGCCCCCACAGCTAATGATAATCTCAAACCCGCGATAAGTGCCTCGTATTCAGCTTCGTTGTTTGTTGCTAAGAAATCGAACCTTATTGCGGAGGTGAACACCTGTTTATCGGGACTTATCAGGATGACACCCGCTCCGGCTGCAGAACTTGTTGCTGAGCCATCCACATAGAGGTGCCATGGGTAACCACGTCCCCTCGTCGGATCTTGAGGGTAGGTTAGCTCTACTATGAAGTCTGCCAGAGCCTGCCCTTTGATCGCTGTTCGGGGTGCGTATGTTATACCATACTGGCTAACCTCTAGTGACCACTTTAATAATCGTCCGGCAGTATCAGGTCTATGTAAGACTTGCCTTAAGGGAAATGTCGTCAAAACTTCCACTTGATGATCGAAGAAATATGGCCGGAGCTTCCGCACACTTATCACCAATGCATATGCCAACTTCTCCATTGGGGAATATCGTAGTTCCGCCTCATGTAGCACTTGGCTGACATAATATATTGGCAGATGCGCCTTACCTTCTGCACGCACCAAGGCTGAACTTATGGCTACTTCCGATGCCGCCAGGTATAGGTACAGCTTTTCTCCCGGCACCGGCTTTGACAAGATCTGGGGATTATTGAGGTAATTCTTTATATCTTCGAACGCCTTTTGGAAAGCATCCGTCCACACATAGTTGGTCTTCCCGGTTCTTTTACAGATGCCCTTGCCTTTGATAGACTTGAAGAAGGGTCAATTCTTGTCCCCGGACCTGGATATGAATCTGTTGAGTGCCGTGAGGCATCCGGTAAGTCTTTGAACTGCCGGTACATCCTTCGGTGGTCCCATGTCTAGGATACATTTAACTTGCGATGGGTTGACTTCTATGCCCCGTTGACTTACGAGATGCCCCAGGAATTTGCCGGATTGTACTCCAAAGCTGCTTTTCTTTGGGTTAAGCTTCATGTTATACGCCCTCATGATGTCGAACGCTTGCTTGAGGTGCTCCAGATAGTCTTCTTTTCTAAGACTCTTTACAACAATGTCGTCCACATAGACCTCCATTGTGTCACCAATGTGTTGGTCGAACATCTTGTTGACTAACCTTTTATATGTGGCGCCGGCATTGATCAACCCGAAGGGCAACCTTTTCCAACAAAATAAATTTATATTTGTATAGAAGGCTGTATGTTCTTGATCATCGGGGTGCATGGCA
>JAPKLY010000112.1:92668-176729 GCA_026898435.1 Prunella vulgaris | reverse complement strand
ATTTTAATTCTAACGATTAGTTAATTTATATGTTGAACAATTTTTTTTGAATTGAATATTAAGTATTTTAACTTTTTATTAAAATATTTTTAATGTTTAAAATTTTATGTTTTACATCAAAATTATTTTTTATGATATCAAATTGTAGTAATTTAGAATATTAAATTTTTTGGCTAATTTGGTGATATACAATTAATTGAATAAAAATGAACAAATTAAAAATTTGGTATTGTAAATTATTAAATTTATAACGTTACATTTTTATGGTTGAAATATATATATATTTAAATTAAGTATCAAATGATTAATTTGATGAATTTAAAAAAAATGACACAATTTGGAATTATATACTATTAATTGCAAAAAGACGAATAAAAAAATGAATAATGTAAATTATAAAATTTATAACATTAACAAAATTTTATTGAAATATATATACATTAATAAATTAGAGACGAAAAGGAATTAATTTGATGCATTTTAAAAAAAACGTGACTTAATTTGGAGTTATATATAATTAGTTGAAAAAATTAACGAAAGGAACAAGTGTCAGAGTGGAACAAGCCACCTCTGAGATGCCCAGAGGTCGCGAGTTCGACTCCTTGCAGACACGAATTTGCAACATTATTCTGTCCCAAATAAGGTTCATATAAAATATGTGATGATATATGGTTAAGATGCTGGGTCCGTGGCCAAGTGGTTCGAGCCCAGCCAGCCCTTGAATGGGCCTGGATTCGAACCACCTTGGCCACATTTTTTTTGCTACGTAAAAATCTAGCGACCGCTTAAGACGGTCGTTAAAATATAATTAGCAACCGCCGTAAGCGGTCGCAAAATAAAAATATAATTTATTATTATAATTAATTAAAATAACTAGCGACCGCAAAAAGCGGTCGTTAAAATATAATTCGCAATCGCCGTTGGCGATCGCAAAATAAAATATAATTTATTATTATAATTAATTAACATAATTAGCGACCAACATAAGCGGTCGTTAAATTTACAAGACCAAACCAAGTCAATACCCGAACATTTTTGCGACTGAAGTGCGACCGTTTTGGCGGTTGTAAAATTGCGACCGCCACCTAAATGCGGTCGCAAATTTTTTGCGACTGGTGTTTTTGCGACCGCCAAAAGCAATCGCTAAAACGGTCGCTAGCTATGTTTTGCGACCGTTTTGAGGGTTGCTAATGCGGTCACAAAACCGCGCAGTTTTTGTAGTGTAATAGCAGTCGTTACTGATATTTTCCACGTGGAGCCCGTGTATGTCAACAACAGGATGACCAATAAATAGGACATCGAGCTTCAGAATAGAGGGTTACATACTCACTCAATTTTTTAAAATCTACATATATACGTATTCATTTCAACTAAGTTTAGTTCTCCTTTTATAAAGGCATATGACTATGATCTGCACATTATGGGAGATATATTATGAGAACTTGCTCAAGTATAGAGACGAACACCCAACACACGATATTGTCATCACTTTGGACTACGCCAGAGTGAACAAACGGGTTTGCGGTTAACAAATTTTCAAAGTTAAAATTAGAATTAGAATAGATTTGCGGTTACCAAATTTGCAAGTAAAAATTATGTTTTGCAATATCTTTCAAATTTAAAAAAAAAAATTCATGAACCACCCCGTAACCTTCCAACAATATTAAAATATAAATAGATCATAAATGAATCTATAACAATAATTATCAAATAAAATTACTTCATAGAATGTACTTTAATTGACATCTACGAATCCTCTCATTTCACACGTTGAAAATTAATAATTAATAAACTAGCCCATTATTTTTATCAATTGATAAATTATTTTTTTGTACTAAAAATTCATTCAATTCATTTACAACATAATTTCTCATGTGAATTTTACTCCAATATTTTAAACTCCACATAACCACTAATTTTAGTGTTATTTAAATTTACAAACTTTATGCACAAAATAAATGACACCAACTTCAATAAAAGGAAAATGTTTGTCCAATTTTATGTATGCAAGCCGTCTGACCCTTAATGAAACCATACCGGAAGTGCATGAATTTCTTCAAAGGTTAGCTCCTTCAACACAATATGCTATAATTATTAATTCTATATCATAATAAATATATACAAATTTTTATATTACTGCGTCTTTATATTCTTCAATCACATCCACGTACGAAAAATTCAGTTCATACTCAACGCAAGCACACATCTCGAAATGCTGACTTCAATGACAAAATGGATGTCATCTCCATTGCTGAAATAAGTGAAATTTTCGAGGTAATTTACTTCAGCCGCATACACAAATTCTTTGTTCATGTCTTAATGCAAAATAAAATAAATATATTAACCTTTTGAACTTAACTTTTTAGGAATGCTATTGTGAGGTTATAACTACTATTGAAAACATTGAGGCAGACTACGACACTACAATGCTTGCCCAAAATGCCAGAAAAAAATCTCCGAAAATGACAACAAATTCATGTGTGCTAACTGTGATGTAATACTACCTAACTTCGAAAAAAAGGTATGCTCCTATGTCACTTTATTTATGTAACAAATATATGTACTATTCTTATTTTTTATTTGAAATAGGTTCAAATTGGTGATTAATTGTTGACAAATCAGGATCAACATATTTGACGGTATTCCATAACGAAGTTATCCAACTCATTTGCAAAATGCCTACCGACATTTTAAATTATTTACATAAGGTAACATGACTCATTTATCATATTTTACTAAGTATAGCTCATTTACAAGAGATAATGACTAATTTATTTATTTTCAACTTATTAATATAGACGGATGCATTACCAACTGAGATAGAAGGTTTGATTGGTCGAAAATTAATTTTTCGTTTCGAAATATCAAACTTACACTTGACCAAGGGTTGGAATAAGTACACTATTGTGAAGGTATCAGACGATAACAAATTGATTGAAACAATTGAACAACAAATGAGTTCAACAAAGCCACAACCACAGGTAGAACAATCACCACTATTCATTAAATCTAAATTAAATCAAATAAAATATATTTTACAATTTATTAAAAAATTATATTTAAAAATACTAATGTTATTTCTTTTACTTAAAGGTCTCCAAACCAGATGATCCAACTCTAAGTTCAACTGATAGAATGCAAAAAGCCGACTGCGAATGAAAAGGTCATCACTTTTAATCTTTATGCTAATGATCAGTAAATTTTTTGTTAATATTCATTACAATTTAAAATTAAAGAAAATGATATTTATACAAATAATAGCAAAGTAATTACTTAAAATATTACATGTGTACATATAACTTCTTTCTCAATTGGTGACAAGAAACTACAAACCCCAACTGACATGACACCCCATAATACCAAGAGAAAAATAAATACCCCAGGGGCATGTTGTCATCATAATGATGATACTCAACCTGAATCTGTAGTATCTATCACCAAACACCTTCGAAAGGTGAAGATTGAGAGTAATTTTTAAATATAACATTTTCAGGGATTAAAACACTTGCGAAAAATCCTTAAAAATTTTATGCGTTATCAACTATATGTATTTTACTCTGTTTTATGATATTTAATTGTTCTTAATAACTACATATATATATTTTTTCATCTCTTATATTTATGATTTCTTAATCGTTGTATGTGACTACATCCACAATTTTTCATTTTGAAAGTTTCAAATCCTATCAATTACACAATTTAAAAAAAAAATCAATTAACTAAGTGAAAAACAAAACCAAATATTTGAATATGTCAAAATTATAGTTTTTAAAACAAAAACAAAATTTTTAATATGTCAAATTTATAGTTTTATGTTGTTCGTGGTTACCCGCATTTGTTTCGCAATTAAAAATTTATGTTTATGTCATACAACGTATTTATATATGTTTGGAGTTTTATTTGCACTATTTAGAATAGTAAAATGTAAGGCAAATCAATTTTATACTAAATTATTTTACAATGTTAATTATTTTATTAAATATAATTATATATTTAATTTAAATAATTATATACTAAATTTCAACATAAAACTTCATACTCGATCATTTAAATAAAATAGCATATTTCAAACAATATATCTGCATTATATTTTAATATTATACATACTTAAATCATAAATTACACAAACAAAGTTTCATATATTTACTGTCTATATTTTGGTGGAGACGATGTTATTTTAATTAGAGAATGATTCTTACAATTCCAAGTTTCATATTCACTCATTGTATTGTAGCTATATTATGTATGGCTACATGAAGTAATAATTTGTTTTTTTAATTAAATCTAATTTATACATTCCAGCCATATGAACTTTTTAATTAGATCGTGAGTGACTGCTTTTTAAAAATAATTTTATTTCTTCAATTTTATAATGTCATAATCTCAATTGTTTGATCGCCTCAATATTATCAACTATAATTTTTAATACTGACTAAATATGTGTAATGTGATTTAATAATTTTGTTATACTGCAATCATAATTGTTATAATATATTGGTATAATATATTATATTATTAGGGTTCATTTGGTTCGTAAGATAAAAATATATATCCGTCGAAAATATGCATATTTTTGACGGATATATATTTTTATCTTACGAACCAAATGAGCCCTTAATGAACATAATATTAGATTATAGTCCAATGAGCTTTAGGCCCATAGACTTAGAGTTAGACTTAGAGTTAGGATTAGTGTACTTCTATTTATTGTATTCTAAACCCTTGTACTTCTTCCATCTCTGTAAACACTTTTACGACAGTTCATAGTTTACTATCTCCTGGCTTGGTCGCTCCAGACATAGTCACTTCGTGACGAACTGGGTTAACAATCATGTGTTCTTTATTTACGCTTATTGCTTTTACCTTCGATTACTACACGTTATCAGCATGAGTCTCTACGAGAAATAAGATTCACGAGAGGATTGCTCAAGCTGTTTCTGGATCAAATTAAATTTGGGATTAATTTTAATTAGTTGCTAAAACCGTAAGTTTCGTGGTTAATATAAATCTGAAATTGAAATCCATGATTAGGTATTCATGTTTAGGTTTCTGCCTGAAATTTATATTATTTCTGATGCCTGGTGTCACGCGTACTGTTCATATGTTCATAATATGCCTGTACCGATATGTTTTCATATTAACTGTTTAGATAATGGCATATACTCCCTCCGTCCTGGAACTACTTTCATAGTAGTTCCGGGCACGCGAATTAAGAAAAAGTAAGTATGTGAGTGTAAAGTTAAATAATAAAATAAGAAAATAGAACGGCGCATTGTGCGAGGAACGTCTACGGTGGCACCTCGACGGCTCAATTCCCGGCTGCACGACAATGACCTATGAACCGCCAGCCGGAAAATCCGCGAACGGACTGATTTCCCCATTTCTCACCTCTTGACCAAGTCGTGTGCTATCTCAAAATCCTGAAACCCTATTTGTTTTGGGCTTTATTTCCAAAATTGGGCCGCCTAATTATTTGGGCCCTTCTAATAATTTTTTTTTTTACTTGGACCATTTTTTTTAATTGTTTGGTCATTTTATTTAGGATCAGGATATTCTCCCCCATAATTGAGTATTTCACCCCCTCTTTCACTTCACCCTTTATACTTTCTTTTCACCACCCTTAATTATCTTAACTAATCTTTATTGTTGTATTAATTAATTATTTTGTAAATTCACCCTCTTTCAAAAAGCAATAAAACACGCGAGAGAGAACCCACAAAGCCTCTTTGAACAAAATTTTCGGAGAAGAACCTGCGCCACCGAACCCACGATGGCCGAACCCCTCGCCGCGCCGAACAGAGCAATCTGTGCCGGCGAACGAAGCTGCGAAGTCCACGATCTTGTATGTGGGTTCCTTGAATTTGGGTTTTTTAATTTGGGTTTCTTGATTTTAGTTGGAAATCTTGTTGAATGGGTTTGTTGATTTGAACGTGGGTTTCATGATTTGAATGTGGATTTCTTGATATGAATGTGGGTTTACTTTTTTCGACTCTGGTGTACCGATTCGTGTAGATATTTTCGACCAATTTTGCCGAACAAGAAACAGATGGAAACTCTAATTAATTTGCATTCGTCGAACAAATTTCGAACAATGGACACCGAAAATGTTGAATTTTTTCGAAAAAATTGCCCGAACCTAGAGCTCATTTTCGGAACCTGTAGTTTTTTTTGGAACAAAGAACCTGTAGTTTTTTTTTTTCGGAAATATTTTCCGAACATCAAGCCTTTTTTCGAATTTTTTGATCAAAAAAATTCCTAATTTCCGAACAATGGACACCGAACAAGAAGTAAAATTTCGAAAAAACTGACTGAACAGGGAACCGCACGGCGGCGATTACAGATCGACGACGGAGTGCGACGCGCTGTGATGTCGGTTGCAGTGAACGGCGGATTCCGGTGTCGAAGCGGCTGTGGAACGGAGACTTTGTGCTTCCAGGCGGCTTCAATGGCAGGTGAGTTTCCGGCAGATTGTCAAAATCATAAAGTGTTTGTTTGGCAGGCGGCAGGTTTCCGGCTTCAATTATAAATGTATAATTGTCAGATTTAGAGTGTTTGTTTGGCAAACGATTTATGCAGCGGCGATTTGGCAGACGGTTTATGCGGCGGCGATTTGATTAATTTATTAGGGGTGAACTGATCTGATTATGAATTAATTAATTATTTATAAAGGTATAATTATCCTATTAGATTTAATTTACAAATAATTTTTAAAGGGTAGTGAAGTACTCAATAATGGGGGTGAGAATATCCTCATCCTTTTATTTAAGTAGGTCCTAATTAATTTGGACCCTAATAATTATTTTTGGGCCAGAAGTCCCATTAATAAAATTCATAATGATATTATGAAGCTCAAATCATCAAATTTTTTTTAGGCCTTATCCAATAATTATTTTTGGGCCTGAAGTCCCATTAATAAATGTCTCATACATGTCATACACCCAATTTTTTTAATACCACCTATAATTAATTTTTTGTCTTAGCAATTTTTTATTGATTGAGTATTAATTATTAAATGCTACAAACAAATAATTTTTAATAAATTTCCATTTATTAATTTTTGTAGCAAAAACATGTCAAACATCACTAAACGTGAATTCGATAAATTGGCACTTGATTGCCATAACTTCTTGACATGGGCTCTCAACGTTGAAATTCACTTAGCCTCTAAGGACCTTACTGACACAATTAGACAACCATCTAAATCCACAACTGCCCAGAAGACACAAGCTTTGATCTTTTTGAGACACTTTCTCTAGAAAATGAGTACCTCATTAAAAAAGATCCATTTGTGTTATGGAGATCCTTGAAGGATCGTTTCTAACAATAACACGATGTGATCCTTCCCCAAGCCAGATACGATTGGCTAACATTCCGTTTTCAAGATTTTAAATCTGTAACGGAGTATAACTTTGTCCTACATCGCATTGATTCTCAGCTAAGGCTATGTAAAGAAACAATAACTGATGAACAGTTACTTGAAAAAACTCTATCTACTTTCCACGCGCATAATCTTGTACTCCAGCAGCGTACAGAGCCAAAGAGTATCAAACTCATTCTGAGCTCATTTATGCACTTCTAGTCACAGAAAAGCACAACCAATTGTTGATTAAAAATCACAATACTAGACCGGTTAGCTCACAAGTTGTGCCTGAAGCACATGCTACTCGGAAGAACTCTAGAGACTGCAAACGTGGAAAGGGAAATGAGGCGAGTGGGGGCTGCGGATCGACCCGAAGTCGAGGCCGTGGTAGGGGACGAGACCGAGGTCGCAAAAATGCACAATAAAGTGCAAATGACTAAGATGAACCTCAAGATCAAAAATCTACTCAACAATCGAGCTCACGTGCACAGAACAAACAAGTTTGTCACAAGTGTGGGTGCGACGACCATTGGTCTCGCTCGTGTCGTACACCAAAAAATTTGGTGGAGGCGTATCAACGTATGCTAAAAGACAAAGAGGGGAAGACTCCTAAAGGTGAATCACACCACACCAACCTGCCCGAAGCAGACCTTGACATGGAGAAGGATGACCCCTTGGGTGATACAATGACTGTAGACGCCTTTGGAGACAATGAGTGATCGACATCAACTTGCTATTTACTTGCTTTATTAGACTTTTTTGATACTATTTGTTCTTTGGGTTGACCAGCATGTTTTGACTGGCTTTTATTTGACTATGTTGCATGATACATTTTTATGGATTTTATGAATGCTTATCGATTCTTTATTTTTACAGTCAAATCTAATTGTCGATCACTATTGTCTACAAAAATTTAAATACGTTTTTGATATTAGTAGGACCTAAGTGATCCCTTGTGCGGCTGATCAATCAGCGTCTGTAATCTTGGCTCTCCTTAGCATTCCTCATATCAAAACGTACAATTGTGTGCTTATGGAGATTAATATTTTGTGCTTAGTAGATAGTGCTACTACACATACTATCTTGAAAGATAGACAATTTTTCCAAACATTAACTGAAAAGAAAGGAAGTGTCACTACTATTTCCGATGATGACATACAAATCGTTGGCTCCGGAAGAGCCTCGATAATCCTCCCTATGGGTACCGAATTAATAATCGAAAATACTTTATTGTTTCCACAATCAAAGCGTACCCTCCTCAGTTTTAAAGACATTCGACAGAATTGCTATCATATTGAGACAAATACTGAGGATAATATTGAATATCTGTTAATGACTCACTATTTAAATTATCGTAAACACATCGTCGAAAAACTTCCATCTTTCTCGTCTGGCTTGTATTACACATACATCACACCCTCAAATCTCCATATAGCCCTTAATCTAAAACTTAATGATCCAAATTCTTTCAAACTATGGCATGAGCGGTTAGGACATCCCGGACAAACCATTATGCGTCGGATTCTATGTAATTCATCTGGTCATAACATAACACACAACAGAATCCCTTCTGTTAATGAATACATATGTGATGCTTACACAATGGGTAAACTAATAATTCGTCCTTCTAGTAGTAAAGTAAGAACTGAATCTCCTAAATTCCTTGAGCGGATTCAAGGAGATATTTGTGGACCGATACAGCCAGCATCATGACCATATTCGTATGGATAATGCCGGTGAATTCACCTCTAAGGCATTCGATGATTTTTGCATAGCACTGGGAATCAAAGTGGAGCATTCAGTCCCTCATGTTCATACTCAAAATGGTCTAGCTGAATCATTAATTAAACGTCTCAAATTAATCGCTAGACCGCTACTACAAAAAACGAACTTACCTGTTTCATGTTGGGGGCATGCTATTCTACATGCATTATCACTAATCCAAATCTGACCAACTGCATATATCATGAATATTCCTCTATTCAACTCGTGCGTGGAAATTTGGTTGTGCAGTGTATGTTCCCATACCACCACCTAAGCGAACATCTATGGGCCCACAAAGGAAACTCGGTATTTACATCGGTTATGTATCTCCCACCATCTTAAATACCTCGAGCCTTTAGCTGGGGATCAGTTTACAGCCCTTTTCGCTGACTGCACATTCGATGAAGATCTATTTCCGGCATTAGGGGGAGAGAAAGATACCACACTTAATAAATGCCGTGAAATTACTTGGAACACAAAAGATCTTCAGTTCTTAGACCCACACACAAATCAAACTGAACTTGAAGTTCAAAAGATAATAAATTTGCAATACTTAGCAAATTATCTGCCAGATGCATTCACTGATCATAAAGGCGTGACTAAGTCGCATATACCTGCAGTAAATGCACCTCAAAGGGTACAACTCTCTTTGAAGACAAATGTTAATCCCCCATGCGCCAGAAGCGTAAATGAAGCATTAACATAAGCGAACCAAGTTCGCGTAAGTGTAAAGTTAGCAAACACACTATGTCACCCCTAAAATCTCATGAAGAGATTCGTCCTGAAGATAAAAATCAGAGTCAAAATGCACGTGCAAAAGCAAACAATGACTCTAGGAATGCGGAATCATCAGATCGATACTCTTTGAGAAATGAAGAGGATCTGGTCGATGTAAAAATTGAAGTTTCAACAAACTTCGTAAATACGGGAGAAACCTATAATAGAAATACAACTGTTGTCGACAACACTTTTGCAGCTTTAATTGCCTTCACCATTTCGAATAATGATCTAGATCCGGAACCCAAAACTATATCCGAGTGCCGGAAGCGCTCCGATTGGGTAAAATGGGAAGCTACAATAAAGGTAGAGCTAGACTCGCTAAACAAATGAAAAGTTTTCGATTCCATCATTCGTACCCCGAATAATGTTGTCCCTGTTGAATACAAGTGGGTATTTGTACGAAAGCGAAACGAGAACAATGAAATTGTGAGATACAAAGCGAGGTTAGTGGCTCAAGGGTTTTCGCAGAGACCCGGTATTGATTTCGATCAAACCTATTCTCCTGTTATGGATGCAATAACATTCCTCTTCTTAATATCCCTGACAGTTAAACTAAACTTAGAAATGCAGTTAATGGACGTAGTCACCGCATACTTATACAGATCATTAGATTCTGATATCTATATGAAAATCCCTGAGGGTATGTTTGTTTTGGGACTAGCACGGATGGACGTATGACTTTGCGATCACGTCTCTACATGAGTTTGGGATGTAACATCCGGATTTCACATCACAAACTCAATCCACACCTAAAAATACCTATTAAACCTATTATTACTCTTTTCAACACAACACTCATAAAATATCTATTATACATATTATTATACCTATAAAATCAATCACTATCACACTTTAATTTGACATAAAGTAACATCCTACCCTACTAAAATCTCAAAACAAACACACATTTTTACTATTCATCAAGGTTTTCACATCTCAGGATTTCAAAGTCATGACTTCCCACGACCCCCTTACTCCCAAAACAAACATACCCTGATGGATTAAATATTCCCCAGAAGAGGAATAATGAACATCGTAGTATGTTCAGCATTAAATTGCAACGCTCGTTATATGGCTTAAAACAGTCAGGTCGTATGTGGTATAATCGACTAAGCGAATTCCTCCTGAAGAAGGAATACGTAAATAACGAAGATTTTCCTTTATCTTTATTAAGAAATCCCTTAATGGTTTTTGCATCATCTCGGTGTATGTTGATGATCTAAACATTATCGGAACAAGGAAAGAGATTGAAGAAGCAAGTTCAATCTTAAAAACTGAATTTGAAATGAAAACTTTGGGTAAAACCAAGTTCTGTCTCGGCCTGCAGATCGAGCATTTCCCTGAAGGAATACTGATACACCAATCAACTTACCTAAAGAAAGTGTTGGAGAGATTCCATATGGATAAATCTCATCCTTTAAGCACTCCAATGGCTGTCCGTTCCCTTGATTGGAAAAGGACCCATTTAGATCTAAAGAAGATACCGAATAGCTATTGGGACCTGAAGTTCCCTATCTAAGTGCAATTGGTGCACTGCTCTATCTTGCAAACTACACTAGGCCCGATATTGCCTTTGCAATGAATCTACTTGCAAGATTCAGTGCCTCCCCTACGAGGAGACATTGGAATGATGTGAAACATATTTTATGATATCTTCAAGGTTCACAAGATCTTGGCCTGTTCTATCAAAGAAACCAAGACAAAACACTTATAGGTTATGCTGATGCTGGTTATCTATCTGATCCCCATAATGCGAAATCGCAAACGGGTTATGTTTTCCTCTGTGGTGGTACAACCATTTCATGGAGATCTGTCAAACAAACTTTGGTGACCACTTTGTCAAACCACTCAGAGATCATAGCTCTGTACGAAACTGCATGAGAATGTGTTTGGTTAAAATCCCTGACAAAACACATTCACGATTCGTGTGGTAATGCTACATGTATTGCACAAATGAGCAATGACTATGTCAAAGGGAACTTGACGAAACATATTTCCCCAAAATTCTTTTATCCTCACGAACTCCAGAAGAGTGGTGAGATCATGATAAAATAAGTACGCTCAAGTGACAATCAAGCTGATTTCTAAATCCCTTCCCACTTCGACTTTTGAAAAGTACGTACATGGAATTGGGATGCGTCGACTTGGAAAATTGTTATCTTCAGGTGAGTATCAAATACTAAACAATCATGAAGATTGGATCATGAAGATCATTTATAATACTCCTCTGGGTAACTCTTGTATTCTTACTTGTCATTGTAATTATGTCCAAGGGGGAGTGTTATAATATATTGGTATAATATATTATATTATTAATTGACATAATATTAGATTATAGTCCAATGGGCTTTAGGCCCATAGACTTAGAGTTAGGGTTAGTGTACTTCTATTTATTGTATTCTAAACCCTTGTACTTCATACGCTTCCATCTCTGTAAACACTTTTACGGCAGTTCATAGTTTACTATCTCCTGGCTTGTTCGCCCCAGACGTAGTCACTTCGTGACGAACTGGGTTAACAATCCTGTGTTCTTTATTTACGCTTATTGTTTTTACCTTCGATTACAACAATAATAACCAAAATTAACAATTACGAGGGACGTAATTTATAACTCTCCATTAATTTGTGAATATCAAAATCATTTCGCATATTGAAAATTAATAATTACTAAACTCACTCATTTTTGTTTATCATTTGATAAGTATTTTTTATTTTGGAAAATACACATTTTTTTCTATAAGTTTCATTGACTTTGGTTTTAGTCCTCTTAAGTTTTGACTTTTTGTTTTTGACCTTTAACTTACCAAAAATTATGGTTTTCGTCCTCTTAAGTTTTGAATTTTTGTTTTCGTCCTTTAACTTATAAAAAATTATGGTTTTCGTCCTCCAACCGCTTATAACCAGTCATACAACCGTTAATACACACGTGGATCCATTTTTTTCTTTTTTTTTTAAATAAAATACTAACGTGTGGGTATTTGGAGGGAATTAGGTCTTGACAAAATACACTTTTAACCGTAAATTCCCTCTCAAATACCGTCCAATACTTACATCCGTAGAATCTTTTGTCTGAATTCATTTTTTTTAATATGATGTACAAACCGTGCAACGAAACCACAATGACACTTAATATTGCGCTCGAAACACCTAATCCCCTTTAAACCTCCATGTCAATATTTCACTTAAAAAATAGAAAAAATTGATCTACGTGTGTATTACCGGTTGTGTGACTGGTTATAGGCGGTTGGAGGACGAAAACCATAATTTTTTGTAAGTGAAAGGACGAAAATAAAAATTCAAAACTTAAGAGGATGAAAACCATAATTATTGGTAAGTTAAAGGACGAAAACAAAAATTCAAAACGTAAGAGGACGAAAACCAAAGTCAATGAAACTTATAGGACAAAAATATATATTTTACCTTTTAATTTTATGTCAACATAATAAGAAATTTAAAATTTGAATATGTCAAAATTATAAAAATGTGAAACTAAAATACTAATTACATACCCTACAAATGTAGTTGAATATGTCTAACTTATATGAAAAATATTTGAATACGTTAAAATTATATAATTATAGAATTAAAATACTAATTACATACACTATGAATGTAGTTAAATATGTCTAACTTATAAATTAAAAAAATCATAAAAATATTTCAAAATTATAAAATAACTGTGTACATAGCAATTGAGTATGTAGAAGTTATAAAAATCAAAATATTATTAAAAGAAGTTGAAATTTAAAAAACAAAACATTTAATTTTTAAGGAATTCTCGAATTTTTAAGTTGTAAAAATAAAAGTATGTAAAAGTTTAACAGTTGACCATGTCATACTTAAGTTAAGGAATTCTCGGTTTGTGGTTAACAAAATTTCTAAATTAAAATCATCATTTGCAATATCTTCCCACATTAAAAAAAAAAAAATTAACCAGCCTCATAATTCAAAATTTTATTATTTATTGTACTAATAATTGAATTCAATATTGATACCACAGTTTAAACCGCTACCGCTATTTCCCCTTCTATTGCACAAAAAAATTCAGTCCTCCCTTGCCTAATCCCTCGTACTCTCACTAGTCTCGGTGGTGTTAAACAAACTAATTCCCTTTCAACCTCTTTGGAAAAATCATTCTCTATTTCCTCTGCTAAACTACTTTCGACTACGGCAACTTACCCGCAACCCTTGATCCCATCACAAATCGTCATTTCAACCACTTCTTTTCAAGTCCCCAACTCTTTGCCTATTAATGCATGCCACTGTTACGGAGGAGTCAGTTGTGCCTTCATTATTGCCTGCCCGACGTCTTGGAAAAGGGAAACGCGATTATGGGGGAGAGATACTCGGATGGGAGGAGTTGATTTTGGTCCTAGGGAAAAGAAATTGAGCGCTATTGGATTGGAAGATCAAAATGAAGGAGAGAAACGTGGTAGATTTGATGAGGATGTTCGAAGCTTAGCTAATAATTCATCGGTGGAGGTTGCACCAATGAGTTGTTTGGGATGGAACTGCCGGGGCCGGGGCCTTGGAAAGTTCCAGTTTTGAGGAAAGGAAGTCTTTCCAAAGATCCCATTTTCGTTTTCTTATGCGAAACTAAATTGCTGCATATATAGTGAGTTAGTGGGGGTGGCTTGTAAATGGGGTTTTACGAGTTATTTGGGGGTTGATTGCTTAGTTTCTGCTGGAGGTCGCAAGGGAGGGGGAAGGAGGGGTTTCCATTGGAGGTTAAATCATATTCTCTTAATCACATTGATGCTATTATCGGTGAGGAGGTGAAATGGAGGTTTGGTTTCCCGGAAGAGCAATATAAATTAAAATTACATGGGGCATGTTGCGATACTTGGCACGAGATATATAATAATACTCCTTGGCTAGTTATTGGTGACTTAAATGAAATTTTGTTTGACTATGAGAATCTTGGGGTATTGCAAGGAATGAGTGAAAGATGGAGGATTTTTGGAATTGTTTGGAAGATTATCGATTGATGGATTTGGGGTATATGGGCCAACCATTTACGTGGTCAAATAAGTAAGAAGTGGAACGAAATATCCAGGAGAGATTGGATAGAGCATTGACTTCCCCAACATGGAAGGAAATTTTCGCCACGTATAGAGTGACTCATTTACTATGTGTTTTGTAGGATCATTGTCCGATTTGGATAGAATGGGATGCTGCTATACAGGGAACTAAGAGGAGGCGGTGTAAACTTTTTAGGTTTTCAGAGTAGGTGGTTGACTGAGGAACTGTTAGTGTTAGTGTCCTAGAGACAATCTATTGTAAGGACATAATACTAAGATGATATTCAGTTTTATGTTTAATATTAAATATTTGGCATCATACTTATTCAAATATAATATTTGATTGTTTGCATATATTCTTATTTGTGTTCCCCTGAATCATTGCTGTCATTGAGTGAGTGAGAACTCAGATGACCTAAGAATGATTTTCAAATAGCCCCGATCAAGGATCATCAAGAATGTGATATTGATGATGCAATTGAGATTGATGTGCGATCTGCATCATACTCTTAGAGAGTGTAGTAAGATCTCACTTACTACGAGATACTAGGTATCTCATGATGGATGTACAGATACCTTAGAGGGTATTGGTATACCCATCCGAGAAACGGTTTGATGTAATTCCACATTACATGTGTCTATGTGTGTCTCGGTTAGTGGGAGCGACGTGATACTCCTTTGACTTGAGGTCAATACGCACAACATGTGGGGAGTGATGAACTTTGACCATGACCGATGCTTGGACCCTTCCATGGGTAGATATGGCTTGGATTGGGTTCATCACGAAATGCATGTGCGTGGTAGTTGAGCCAAGAATAGGATTCATTCCTCAATGTGGATTTAGAGAGAATACTCATGTTCTCATCATAATTGGATCCAAGTCGTCGGCCGACGCGCATCAGCTTAGACTTCGTGGCTTAGTGTGATTTACTTGATCAATTAATGAATCGAGATAATATGATTAAGCTATTTGAATAGACACTTCATCAAGTTCAAGGCTTAATCGAGTATTCGTGAATGAAAGGAAGATATCACGATAGCCTACATATTGCAGGTAGTTGCAGATTCTTCGCAACGTACCTCGTATATTGAGATTGTCTGATTTATTGTCTAGGGTTCAATTAAGACCGTTAGTTTGACTAATCGCTCGATATGCGAGGGCTTATGGGTCACACAACAAGTAACAATTATTTACAGATTAGAGCAGTTGATTAAATATCATATTGGACATAGATATTTAATTTATGGAGAAATTAATAATATATTAATTTAGAATCAATTATTAATAATTGATTAATTAATTTAGAATTAATTAAAGTTATTTAATTAAATTGGATTTAATTAAATAAAGATTTCCCAACAATAATATTATGGAATATTGTTGTAGGATCTTATATAGGGAAATAGAGTCTATGCAGATTTGTTTCTAAATACAAGATTTGTGTATCTAGAAATAATATCTCTACAGATTTATTTTGATTTGGGCCTGCTTAAGACTTAAGCCAGGTCTCCACTATATATACTGGATCATGGGAAATTCCAAACACACAAGATAATACTACAATATTACTTCTCCATAAAACCTAGACTTAGGATTTTCCTAGCAAATCCATCTCTTGGTTCGAGGCTGGCAGTATACTGCAGATCTGTGAACGAGTGTTACGTGGATACCATAGTAGAAGATTTCTGCTACGAATTACTGTAAGATCACTATTTACGTATCCTGTTATTCAATTATGCAATTGTTGTTCGTTGTTGGTGAACTGTTTTTCCGCTGCGCATGTTTTACGTGTATTACGTGCCTCTAAATTCCAACAGTGGTATCAGAGCCACAGGCTCTTGATCTATTGCATAATTGTTTTTAAAATGAATATTATGGTTTGGGGTGTTTATTAGTTTTGTTCACTCCACACCCTTTTACGCAATGGCTCGTCTTCTCACTTTGACCGATGGTTTTTGAAACCCTAATCGCACGACAGCATCACCCACTCGGCGATGGAGACCCGCGGTGCGCCGCTTGAGGCGGCGACTCACGCTGCGCCTCACGACCACCGTACGGACCCGCACAACAGTATGCGGTGGCAGCCTCGAACACAACGGGTGTTTCGACTACGATTGTCAAAACCCACGTTCCATTGCTTCTGGACTCACGCTCCGGCGATGATACGCTTCGGTGTTGTGGTGGGTTCCGGGCAACCTCGCGTCTGTGGTAGTGGCGATTAGATTGCGCGTTAGCCCAGGTCGTGCCAGTGACGGATCCCTCGCTCACGACCCTATCTGATTCGACCGTGTTCTTCACGGCTGGAGGCGGAGATTCGAAGCCCTGCGCTTTGATTGGCATGGCCACCGCTTGCTGAAGATGGCGAATCGATTTAAGCGTGTTCATGATCGGCAATTTTTCTTGAAATTGTGATTGAAATTGGGTGTATTGGTTGTGTTGCCTCACTGTTGTTAGAGAAAGGGGTGCGATGCTCTGCTTCGCTCATCCTGTCCGATCGGTGTTGACATCGTGCACTGCTATTTCTCTCAATTTCTCATTTGATTGTTGTTCTTAAGTTCACCAAACTTGTTTATCATAATTTGCTTAAACTTGATGAACACATGATTCAATTGTTGATGATGATTGGTGAACATTGTGTTCGGTTGTCACAAAATAAAGATTGGATGTTGCTGGTTTGGGTGATGATGTGGGAGGGCTGTCATGCAAATTAGATTTGGGCAGGCCCTTCGGTGCAATTTTAGAAATTTGCACCTGAGCCCCTATGACTTAATTAATTAAGTCATAAGATTATTAGTTGGACTAGTATGGATTTTGATTCCCACTTGTGTTAACATATTTTAAATATTTTGTTAACTCCTTTTATAGTCCGCATTATAATTGTTTGGGTAGGCGGCGCCCAATAATTGTCGGACCGTATTAACTATTTGGGTAGACGGCGCCCATATATGTGTTAGTCCGTATAATCATGTTTGGGTAGGCGGCGCCCGATAATTGCTCAAATATGATGTAGTTTAACATGTTGGATCTCGATTAAGCAATTAATACCCCGTCTTTAAAAATGTTCCTCACTAAAATATGGTTTTCTCATTAATTTGATATGATGTCTTCCATCAAAATTAAAAGTAAACCGGAGATTTTGTTCCAATGAGTATTTAAGGCCCCAGTCTTTTGCTCGGATCTACATCTAATGGGACTTTTATAGGGACATATAGTGTCGCCGCTTGATGGTTGTAAACCAACTTAATTTGTTTCACCAGCCCAAGCAGGGAAACAAAGTTAAGGGACATCCGATTGAACTAGGTTCAATCAACTAGCAATTGCAGTTTTGGCAATTGGCTTAGAGGCATACCAGTTCTGCTATTGCAGTAATCAGCCCCAGCAGATATTGTAATAGTAGGAATGTGGATCCTAGTCCATTATGATTTAGGTTTTCAGAGTAGGTGGTTGACTGAGGAACAACATAGGGACATTGTTCAAGAGGTGTGGCAATCAAGGGAGGGTTCGATGTGTTGGATTTGGCGAATAAATTGAAGAGATGTGGTGATGCTCTTCTCGCATGGGATGCTGAAAAATTTTGTTATGTACCTGAAGGAGGTTATTCGTGTTAAGAAACAATTGGAGAGATTGCAAAGTAGGGATCAAACAACTTCTGTGGTTCAACAAGTACGAGAGACAGAAAATAGATTAGTGGCATTGATTCGACAGGAGGAATTATTTTGGTTATAGAGATCTCGTGTGAGTTGGATGCGGGAGGGGGACAAAAATACAACTTTCTTCCATCAAAATGCATCTGGAAGGAAAAGACAAAACACCATACATTCGATCTTAAATAAAAAAGGTAGGGTGGTAATGGATGAGAAGGAGATGGAGAGGGTCTTCGTGGGGTATCTCTCGATCTATTCACGGCGAAAGGTAGTTTGAATCTGACTGAGGTAATAGATGTTGTGGAGGATAGAAGCTCACCGGAAATGCATGAGGCATTATCCCTTCAGTTCACAAAGGAGGAAATCTCTACAACGCTATATCAAATGCACTCTACTAAAGCTCCTGGTCCTGACGATATGTCTGCTATTTTTTACCAAAACAATTGGGGGGGTTGTGGGTAATTTGGTTACTGAGAGTCTTTTGCAGGTCCTTAATGATGGGGTTGATCCAAATTGTTTGAACCATACACATATTGTCCTTATTTCAAAAACAAAGAAGCCTATTAGTCCTTCAGATTTTAGATCGGTCTTTGTAGTGTTTCACTAAAACTTATTACAAAGGTAATAGCTAATCGCATTAAGTGTTTTCTTCCTACTATCATTGATCAGTGCCAATCTGCTTTTGTTTCGGGGAGACAAATTATTGATAATATGCTGCTTGCCTTTGAAATTTTCCACTACATGAGTCATAACAAATCAGTGTCTAGGGGCTCCTACGCTTTTAAACTGGATATGAGTAAGGTATATGATAGGGTTGAGTGGGGTTTTCTGGAGAGTGTTTTATTGAAAATGGGAGTGAACACTAGCTTAGTTAACACTATCATGCTGTGTGTGAGGTCGGTTAGTTTTTCGGTACTTCTAAATGGGGTTCCCTCAAGTCCATTTACTCCTTTAATTGGGATTCGGCAAGGGGACCCCCTTTCACCCTATCTCTTTTTGTTTTGTGCAGAGACTCTTTCAGCATTGATTCGACAAGAGGTTGCAAATGGTGTGCTACATGGGGTCAAAATTTGTAGACGAGCCCCACATGTGAATCAATTGTTGTTTACTGATGATACCTTGACTTTAGGGTGAGCTACTGATGATGAACTTCCCACTGTGAAGAAGTTATTGGATGTTTATGAAAGTGCTTCTTGACAGGCTATTAATCTAAGCACGTCTGATATCATGTTTAGTACTGGGGTTTCATCCACTATAGGTAGTTATATTGCCTCTCTCTTAGGTGTGCGGCATGTTGAAGAACACTCTATTTATCTAGGTATCCCAACTAAAGTGGGTAGGAGGCGAAGTCCAGCTTTTAAAGCAGTTGTGAATAGGGTCTGCAAAAAGTTAAAGGAGTAGAAGAGTAGAGTTTTATCTCAAGCTGGGAAACTAACCCTGGTGAAATTGGTGGCACATGCTATTCCATCCGATTTAATGTCTTGTTTTAAACTCCCAAAAAGAGTGTTTCATCAGAAAGAATCAGTGATTGCTAGATTTATTTGGGGACAAAAGGGTGAGGAGCGGAGAACACATTGGCTAAGTTGGAGTACTCTTTGTTGACTAAAGAGAGAAGGAGGATTAGGTCTTAAAGATTTATCTTAATTCAATAAATCCTTATTGGCCAAATAGGGTTGGAGGCATCTAGAGGATGACCGATCACTATTGGCTCGAGTTCTTAAGGCAAGGTATAATCACAAAGGATCATTCAGGGACACAATGAAGGGGTACAACTCTAGCTATATGTAATGAATTTGGAAATGTTCTTTGGTGTTATGCTGAGAGAAATGCAACTGGTAATTCAGTTGTTTAGATGGAAGCCATAGTAGTGAGGAGTGGCGTGAAGTTGGCAAGAGCTAAAGGGTTTCGGAAGATTGTGGTGGAGTCGGATTCGCAGGTTGTTATTCATGCATTGCGGAGAGTTACTCCAGACTTATCTTACTTGGGTAATATTATTCGAGATATTCGTCAAATGAGTACTCATTTTGAGGAGATTAGCTTCAATAGGCTAAGGAGAACAATGAATGTAGTTGCTCATAGTTTAACTTTATGTACTTTCTCTTGTGAAGTTGCTTATTATTCTGAGTCAGTTCCTGACTCAATTGTGACGTTTGTGGACAACGATTGTCCGAATGTTGTTAATGATATATTTCCTTCAAAATAAAAATAAAAATTGAATATGTCAAACTTATACAAATGGAAAAATTAATAAAATATGTTGAAATTATAAAAAATAAAAAAAATTGAATATGCCAAAATTATAAAATTGTAGAATTAAAACACTAATTACATGCACTACAAATGTGGTTGAATATGTCAAACTTATAAAAATTAAAAAATAATAAAAATATATCAAAATTATAAAAGAACCTTACGTGAACACAACCGTTGAGTATGTAGAAGTTATATAAATTAAAATATTATAAAAATATGTTAAAATTAAAAAATAAAAAATATTTGAATATGTCAAAACCGATTATTAATGGTTGATAAAAAAATTGTGGTTAATTTCAAATCGTGAACATTAATTGGAAAACTAAACTGGTCAAAATTTGGATAAATTAGAATTTTAATAGTATGTTACAAACTTACAATTTTAATTTTTGTGAATATTAATTGAAAAACAAAAAAATATTGAATACCTCTGAATTTTGAACCAAATCTATTCACAGTTCTAAGGTTATGCTTATAATTTAATTCAAATTCTACGAATTTTCTAAAGAAGGCATGTTTTCTAATTTTTGGAACACAATACAAATTTATTTCAATTGAATTAATCTATGTTGATAATATATAACTCTTCTTTAATTTGTGATTATGAAAATAATTTCACACCATGAATTGAAAATTAATAATTAATAAACTCAGCCATTTCTATTTATCAATTGATAAATAGTATTTTTGTAACTAAAAGTTCATTCAAACATTTTCAATGTAATTTCTCGTGTGAATTCTATTCCATTATTGTATACTATATGTAACCACCAATTTCAGTTTAATTTTTTTATATCCATCACTTCATTTTCATTCTCCATTTAGAAATACACAACATTTACAAACAAAATAATAATAATTTGACAATACTCTCTCATTTTAGAAATACACAACTGGACTTAGTAGCAGATATACTAAAAAGAACCTTCAAAACCTATAATATGATACGTACATATATTTCTCTACTTCTTTCTTCTAAAAACATTTCTCTACTACTGAAATTGTAAGATAAATATTTTTGTATGCACAATGAATATGAACAATTAAACCCAGATAATGCACACAGATACAATCTACTCGATAGTGAAACAGTGAATAATAAGCATCTCAGTGGCGCGTATGGGCAGCAATTCGATGGGAAATTCAAGAACGCATCATTGAATGCATCTAACTTTCAAACCAATTGGACACTTTCAGCTTCACGTAATCAATCTCTCATATCCTTTCCAAAGTTATCCTTCAATTATAAGAATGTGTTGCATGGTTTAGCTAAATAGGAATAGAGAGATTTTGAAAAAAAAAAATGAATATACGTTCATTGTTTGATTTTGGGCCGCATTTGGTCCAGTAAAATATGAAAATATAAAAATAAAACAAGATTTGGACAGTCCACAAAATTCAAAAAAGTCAAAATGGCTAGCCTCATGTCTTCATAATATTGGTATTTGGAATTTAAATAGAAACAACAACGAATTACAAAACAACTGCATTTTCCGCCCAATTTTCTCTCTCCATTTCATCCCCACATTCCTTCTCCCCTCTGACTTGCTTGCTTTCACAACTGGTTTTGGTTCGGCCCGTGATTCCCACATCTTAATTGCGAAAAAATTTCAGGTATATTATTTTTGTATTTGTTTGGCGTTTCCTTCCATCGGAACGATGATCTGTCTATATACTCATTGTCTTGCTGTGGTACATGCTAGAAATAGGTATGAATTTCAACTTATTAAATTATGAATCGTGTTCGATTGGGGGGATTTTTGGGCCTGATGATTTGTTGTTGTGGACAGAGTTTTTACGTACTGCATTTATTCTAATCGTATTATGCGGCGTTGATTTTGTTCATGCGTCATTCGTTTGGTTCCTCAGTTGGTTATTTTGCTTTTAAAAAAATGTGTGTTGCATGAAAAATTTGAGGTTACATTCATAGTTAATTATGTCTGACTTATGCACCTAATTCATATATATTTTCTCCCCTGCATCATACTTCCAATTCCGTGAGATGTGGAATTCCTGTTTTTTTTTTTTCAATTTAGTTGATTTTCTGTATATGACAATACATATGATTGTAAATTTTTAGATCATAGTTACAATGATTTTCTCTACTTTTAGTATTGGTTATAGTTTTAACACTCATACCTGTGCAATTAGCTATTTTTGGATGGATTTTTAGGTGGCAGAATATTTAGAAGTGTATATATAGTTTTGAAGCCTTTGTGTGGTATAATGTTTAATGTTATGAGGTTCTTATGCAGGCCAAGTTTGAAAATACCGTCATTCTCTTTGTAGTTTTACCAAATTGTCTGAAACTATTGGGAGGTAAATTTATTCTTTTAAAGTATTGTTTTAAACTACATCAAATATTTTGAAATGTTAGTCAATCTTTCTTAATTTTTATTTTTGGTTGTAACATTTTTTCAATCTACTTTGTATTGTCAAAATTCTCTTTGCTAATGTATTTTTCAAACTTTTAACGGAATCAAAATTTGGCTCTCGGGGATAGACTAATTCTTTGAGTTTATACCTCCTGCCACCATTCAATCTTAGATCATCATAGGCAACTCTACAATTGAATATTGATACTACTGTCATCCATTCAATAAAGTTTCATATTAACAATATTTGATTCCATCTCTTACATATTTTTTATTTTCATTTCATATTTTGTGGCATGTGTAAAAATATAATGTTATATTCAAAAAAGTTAATATGCACTAACAAAAGCAGACTCAAAATTAATAATTATTTTTAATCACTTATACACAAAATTTTAAATTATCTGAAAAATTATTTTTGAGTTTTAAAAACTTAATTCTTTTAAATGTTCCTTTAACGTATTACTGTAAATATTATTTTTACCCCGGGTAAGACACAACTATTTAACTAAATAATATAATAATGTTCTATTAAATTAAAAATAAATAAATAAATAAATATATCCACTTATTTGAAACTAAAAAATCAAATTAAAATACTAATCTATTACATTATTTCGTCTTACATAATAATTATTTCATATGAATTCAAATGAGTTAAACTTTTACTCTATCTACCAATTGCAATAGTTGTTATACACACTTTTCTGTCTTAGTTATGATGTGGATTTTTTTTTTCAGCCACCCCACGAGCAACAAACAACATCCTTACAATCATGAAGTCTTTAATAAACACATGTGACGATAGTTCTACTAAAAATGCAAGAACGCTTAGGAAAATACTTATTTCAAGAAAACGTGATCCATCAACAACACTGGGTTAGAATGCACTCAATACTTTAATATTTCATTGTGACACTAATATATGCCTCACTTTTATTGAAATATTTATTTTAATTGATTTTAAACATGTACACATTCCTTAGTTAGAAAAAGAAGAGCCAACATGAAACAAATTTTGGTAAGCAAGAGAATAAGGAGGTCATTAAGGCAATTAATATAAATAAATATTAAAATTATAATTACTTTTTTTCAATGTTATTTAATTTTACTAAACATGCAAGCGTTTTAAATACCTATTTGGTTAAATTAAAATTGTAACTTCATACATGATAATTCAACTACCCTGTTTATTTTCTGACAGATTATAATGATCGAGGAAAATTAATTGTCGACGGCACGTTCAACTACGAAGGTTATCTGGTAGTAAAACATCGCAGTGTCATTCGTGCAATGGAAACAACACCACTCAACAGTACTGTACTTAATTACTCAATGAGTACATCTACATCGTATCATAATAATTCCATCATAGGTACATGTTTATTGATATACTTATAAATAATATATTCTTACATATTACTTTTTTTATAATGTTAATTACTTTATATAATTTTAACAGAATACATTGACTTTGGAGATCCTGCATACTCGTGTATCCACTGTAATACATTTATGTGGTATGAAGAAAGGAGCGGTAAAAAAAATATAATTTTACCTCTCAAATTCCGCAATTGTTGCTCAAATGGAAAGGTGGAAATACCGAAGATGATTGAACCGCCTCTGTTGTTGAAAACCCTAATCTTTGGCAAAGATGCATGGAGTAAAAATTTCACACAAAATATTCGAGCATATAACATGATGTTCAGCTTCACATCAATGATGGGAAACAAGATAATTCTATCAATAAAGGATGTGCACCTTATGTGTATAGAATACAAGGTGCAAATTACAGTAGAATTGGAAGCCTATTGCCAAAACATGGAAATGATCCCAAATTCTCTCAACTCTACATTTATGATACAGAACACGAAATACAAAATAAAATATCTTCAATTAGGTTAGTAAAAAAATTACATACATGTATATAAATACATACACACACACACACACACACACATATATATATATATATATATATATATATATATAAATACATATATCTATATACATCTAAATATAAATAAAGTCTTTATTAATTTACAGTCGTGATACATCTGCGTCATTGTAGACGATTTAAGGAGGATAGTTGATGAGGTGAATCCTTAAGCAATTCAATGTCGAACAGCTAGAGAGCGTTTTAGAAATACAAAAGGTGAATCTGTGAGATTGAAGTTAAATCAAGCAAGGTCTACAGATGGTAGAACACATAACTTGCCAACAACACTCGAGGTTGTTGCACTGATTGTTGGAGATATTGATATTAATATGAAGCCAAGAGATGTTATTCTCCAAACACATGATGGTCATCTACAATTAATAAGTGAGCTTCACCCTTCGTACCTTCCACCTCAATATCCTTTGATATTTCCATATGGGAAAGATTGCTATTGCCTTGGAATCCTGCACAGGGATGCTTCATCCACATCAAGAGAAATAGTCAGACGTACAATGCGTGAGTTCTTTGCATATCGAATGCATGAAAGATAAAATGAACCAACTATTCCTGGTGGATACTTATACTCTTATTGAATTAGAAAAAATATCATATATTCGGAATAATCAACTACAATTGAGGGTTGGAAAGTATAATAATCTACAAGATGTGGTTCATAGAGGTGCTACACATCCTTCTTCATCTGGAAAAATAATTATTCCATCAACATTCACAGAAGATCCAGTTACATGAAACAAAATTTTCGAGATGCCATTACTATTTGCAAGTGGTATTCGTACCCTGATCTATTTATCACATTCACTTGCAATCCTAAATGGCCTGAAATAACAAGATTCTTGAAGAATAAGGGCCTTAGATCAGAAGATATACTAAACATTCTTTGTCGGATGTTCAAGATGAAACTGTATCACCTTATGCAGAATTTCAAGGAACATAAATTAATCATTTGGACCACTTGAAGCAAGTAAGTTTTTTATACCAACATTTTTTTTGTTTCCTAAAAAATTAAATATTTACCAACTATATAGAAGAGGAAATAATCCAAATATTTAAGATGCAGTGATATATACTATTGAGTTTCAAAAAAGAGGACTCCCCCATATGCCCATATTCTATTATTCCTACATAATGAAAATAAGATTCCT
The DNA here is from genome assembly GCA_026898435.1 of Prunella vulgaris. Classification (NCBI taxonomy): domain Eukaryota; kingdom Viridiplantae; phylum Streptophyta; class Magnoliopsida; order Lamiales; family Lamiaceae; genus Prunella; species Prunella vulgaris. The sequence goes on along the minus strand of JAPKLY010000112.1, from coordinate 150,429 downwards.
ATAGTGAACAATGTTGATCGTATCATTTCTGCTGAAATTTCTAGCAAATATGACAACATCAAATTGCATGAGTTGTTATCCAAATTCATGATGCACTCCCCACGTGGAAATGCAAATAGAAAAGCATCTTGCATGAAAAAAATAGATGTTCAAAACATTTTCCAAAACAGTATAAGGAAAAAACAACAATCAACGAGGATGGTTACCCATTGTATAAAAGAATAAATAATTGTATTACATTTACTAAAGGGGGTGTTGATTTGGATAACAGTTTTGTTGTGCCCTACAATTCAACTTATTATCCACATATCAAGCACATATAAATGTTGAATGGTGTAGCAAAAACAAATCCATCAAGTATCTTTTCAATTATATTAACAAGGGTCCAGATAGAATAACTGCAACTATTACCCACAATAGAGATGGAGAATCTGATGATAAATCATCTGATGAGATACGTGAATTTATTACATGTCTTTACATATCTCCATGTGAAGCTGTGTGGAGAACAATGGAGTATGACATACACTACAGGATTCCTCCAGTTCAAAGGTTGAGTTTCCATCTTCCAAATGAACAAGGTGTGATTTTTGATGATTATGATTGTATAGATGATGTAGTTGATAGACCAACTGCTCAACAATCAATGTTTCTTGCATGGATGGCATACAACAACGAACATGAATCAACAAGGGACCTTACATACTTGGACTTTCCATCAAATTTTGTCTGGAATTCTCATAAACGTGGATGCCATCCTAGACAACAAGGATTCTCCATTGGAAGACTGCATCACTTTTCTCCGGGTGCAGGAGAACATCAATACTTGGGATTACTAATTCCACACACTAAAGGTGCTACTTGCTATGAATATATTTGTACAATTAATGGAATTTCGTATCCCAATTGCAAAGATGCATGTTACTCATTAGGATTGTTAAGTGATGATGGAGAATATGTCGACGGAATAGTTGAGGCAAGTCATTGGGCATCCGCAAATTATCTGTGCAATTTATTTGCTATTCTTCGTATGTCTTCAAGCATGTCATCGCCGGAACATGTGTTTAACAAAACCTGTGAGTGTCTTTCAGATGACATCTTACAAAGGCAGAGGAGAATTTTAAATATGCCAGGTATGAATTCATTATTAATTATTTGTAATACACATTTAAATATCATAATGTTGGTCCCTTAGAGTGGTCAAGGTGTAGAGAGGGGGGGGGGGTGAATAGACCTTGAGTCAAAATCAGATTTTCAAACTTTTCAAAAAAAGAGGGGTTCTAGAACCTTACAGTAGTCTCTATCAAGTTTAAAAAACAATAAGTCTACAAGAGCTTTAAAACAGGACCACAAAGGTTACAGCTGTGAACTTGAGAAGTTTACAGCTGCAGAGTTCAAAACTTGCAATTAAAAAGATCACTTGTTGACAAAAGATCAGAGGGATTCTCACAATTAAAATTGTATTGAGAATACTCTAATGTGCGGTGGAAATAAGTAAGTGTTAATTGAAAATAATATAAACATACTTAACAGCTGAGTGACTTAGAGAAGTCTACAGTTGTAGAGTCAGTTTCTCTGTGACAACCACAAAGTTTTATGCACTCGATTTTCAAAAGAATGATGAATGTAACAGTAAATTAAATATGCAGAACAAGAATTTAAATGACAGAAAGTAAATAGACCAAATTTATAGTGGTTCAGTGTCTATAAAAAGACAACCTACATCCACTGTTACACCACTTAGGTGTCAAATTCACTAAGATGAGATCACTTAGATCAATACAAGTAGTTCCCCCTTAGAACTAGGTTCACTCAGATTCCTATTCTAACAAGAGATTAAACTACCCTATTCACTCAGAATAAAACTCACAAAGAGTTTACAAAACCTCACAAAGAGATATCTACACAAAGTAGAAATATAAATCAAGTGAGGGAACAACAACAAAAGATGTGATTCTTTCTAAAAAAATCCTAACCAACTATCCTATGAATCACAAAGAATAAAAAATAATAAAAGCTCTCTCAGAAAGTTTGTTGGCTATACACTTGCTTAGGCAGAATTCTTGTATGCTCAGGGATTGTTGTTGTTGCTTCCTCTGAGGACTTCTTCTATTTATAGATTGAGTGGTGTGACTTATCCGTTGGAAATTTCAAATTTGAAATCCGGACAAGGCTTCTCTCTCTCCATTTGGCATGTGTGAAGTGGTCCTCATCCTTCACACAGGATAGTACTGAGTGTACTATTGTCCTTTTCTTTAGATGTCTGGCTATCTTCAAATTAATCTTCATTATACTCCAGAATTAAAGAAATATCCTCCACTTAAGTACATTTTTTTGAGTGCATGAGAGCTACACTAATTGTGCTTAAGGGTCTTCATTATCTTCAAATAGTCTCTGACTTGTACCATCTCTTCAAATGGTTCTTTCAGCTGTAGAGTCCTGTCAACATGAAAAATTGGCTGTAGAGAAACCTTACAGCTATAGGGTCATGTCTGGCTGTAGAATGATCAAGTATACAGCTGCAGACTTCACTTACAACTATAAGTTTCAAACACCAATTTCCTTAGCACAAGTATTAGACCAAATTATCTAATTAAACACATTGTTTTGAACACATCAAAATCTAAACCATGGTACTTAACAATTTCCCCCTATTTTGATGTTGGCAAAACAACAACAAAACAAACAACAAAGACAATAAGATATTGTCAACAAGAACAGAACAAGAACAACAAAGAGCAAAGCAAGTAAAGCAACAGAAGAAAAAACTGCATAAAATGAAAGGGTTCAGGGTACAGCTTACATTAGGTAATTAGACTAAAAACTAAAAAAATTTAGTGTCTAATCTTGAACAATGTCTTCATCTTCTTCTGTGTTTTGGGTCAGCATCATCTTCATCATCATTAGATTCATCAGATTCATCTTGTGGCTTTAGAATTCCTTGCTCTACCAGCTTCATGTTCTTCTCATCCTCTTCAAAGTATTTCTTCAGCATCATGAACTCATAGGCTTCACATTCTTCTTTTTCCTTCTTTGATTTGAACAACCTCTTAGGCAATGGACTCTTGATCTTCCCACCAAGGAGGCGAGCATTGTCTTCTTTGTACAAAGATCCATCAGTCTTCAGATCCTTGAACTTCTTGAATCTGTCCTTCTTGAGTTTAATTTTCTTGATAACTATATGTCTGTTGCATATACTTAGTAATTCTTCCCAGAGAATATCAAACTCAGTCTTCATTTTCTTCTCTTTCTCATTTTGTTCTTCAGCAGGTATCATGCTTAATGGTTGAACATCCAGGGATTGAGCAGTGACAACAGCTGTAGATTCTTCAAACTCTTTCTTTCTTTGCTTCTCTTTCTCTTTCTCTTCCTTCTCTTTCTTCCTTTCTCTTGATTCTTTCACAGTCTGTTCCCAATAACCCAAAAGTTTTTTAGATGTATGAGCTGTAGGTTTCTTTTGAGCTGTAGATTTAGGGAGTTGTATGATCTTGCTTCCTTTGGAGCTTCCCTTCATCTGTTCTGATTGAATTATTTCTTCTGACTGATCACCTAGTCTCATGGACAAATCTTTCAATTTGGCAGCTTCAAATTCTTTTGCCAAAGACTTTCCAATATCCTTCACATTCCCAAGAATATCTTCAGTGATCTTGTCTCCTTCTTTGATTTCTTTCTCAATCTTGCTTTTCCCCTTTTTGCCAACATCAATGTGTGACAAAATGGTATTGAGTTTGCTCATGAGATCAATCTTCAAATTTTCATTTCCCTTGATCATCTTGGTCATCTCATTCTTCAAGCTTTTCACTTCAATCTTCAAATTGAAAGAATCATCTTTCATCAAGTTAATGTCTGACTGTAGAGAAGTAATTTCTCTTGTCTTCTGATTGATGTCCTTCCTCACCAATTCATTTTGAGCCAGTAGTTCATCCACAACAGCTTTAAAGTGGTCATGTGTGAAGTGGTCATCATCCTTCACACAGGATAGTACTGAGTGTACTATTGTCCTTTTCTTCAGAATTCTGGTTGTCTTCAAATTAATCTTCATTATCCTCCAGAATTAAAGAAATATCCTCCACTTAAGTACATTTTAGTGAGTGCATAAGAGCTACACTAATTGTGCTTAAGGGTCTTCATTATCTTTAAATAGTCTCTGACTTGTACCATCTCTTCAAATGGTTGTTTGCAGCTGTAGAGTCTTCAACCTTGCAGCTGTAGAGTCCTGTCAATATAAAAAATTGGTTGTAGAGAAACCTTACAGCTGTAGGGTCATGTCTGGCTGTAGAATGATCAAGTATACAGCTGCAGACTTCACTTACAACTATAAATTTCAAACACCAATTTCCTTAGCACAAGTGTTAGACCAAATTATCTAATTAAACACATTGTTTTGCACACATCAAAATCTAAACAAGGTACTTAACACATACATTTAATTATATGAATTAATGCGCATATATTTACAACAAAACTATTTACAGATAAATACAACTATTATCGTATTGCTAACTTTTAAAAAAAATTATTTTACATTTGTGCCTATACGATCAACAATTGAAGAATTATACTTTGGTTGACATTGAGCAAATACTGCAGCGGAATGGAACCACTCTTAGAAGGTTTGAGACAATACCTTTTCCTGATCAAACAATATCGTCATATGTCATAATCACCTAATACATGAGGAACTAAATTTTGATCAATTACAAATGGATGCAGAGCATAGGCATTATTCTGTAAGTTAAATGTTGAACAAATGGTGTGTATGATCAAATACTTGCAGCAGTTTGGATGAATACGGGAGGGATTTTCTTCGTTTATGGATTCGGTGGTACTGGAAAAACATTTCTTTGGTCGACATTGTCAGCGGCTCTGCAGTCATATGGCCATATTGTACTGAACATTGCTTCAAGTGAAATTGCATTGTTACAACTACGTGGAGGACGTATTGCCCATTCCAGATTTTCAATGCCTATCAACATTGGTGAATCATCAACATATCATATACATCCAGCATCAGACCTATTTGCACTCATTTCAAAGGAAAAACTTATAATATGGGATGAGGCACCGATGATTAATCAATATTGCTTTGAGGTATTAGATCGAAGTTTGAGAGATATTATTAGAAAATCTGATGGGTCAACATCTGATTTACCTTTTGGTGGAAAGACAATTGTTTTAGTTGGAGATTTTAGACAAATACTTCCAGTGGTACCTAAGGGTGCAAGATAGGATATTTTGTACTCAACGATTAATTCTTCCCATCTTCGGCATTTTTTCAAGGTTATCTAGGAACATGAGATTGCAAACTCCCATTTCTAAGACAAACACAAATTCTGAAGAGACCGATGAGTTCTCCAATTGGATTTTAAAACGTGGAGATGGAAACATTGGTGATAGTGATAATGGTTTCCCTGAAATTAAGATTCCAGAAGAACATCTCATATATGCTCTTACTTATCCAATATATGCTATTGTGAATTGTATTACCCATCAATAACTGATGAATTTTGTACTAATGGCTACTTCAATGATAGAGCAATACTTACCCCAACACACAAAGTGGTGGAATCTATTAATGAGAGTGTGTTGAAGTTGATACCAGGTGATGTAGTTGAGTACCTTAGTTGTGATAATGTTTTTAGTGGGGAAAATAAATATGACAACAACGCAAAATTATATTATGTTGACTATTTGAATTCTATTAAGTGTAGCGGATTACCTAATCACTGTTTGCTCTTGAAAATAGGTGTTCCAGTAATGCTTCTCAAAAACATTGATCAAAGATCAGGGATATGCAATGGAACCAGATTGATTACAATAAAACTTGGAAAACATATCATTGAAACAAATAATTTCTACAAGAAACATTGGTAGTAGGGTGTATATTCCACGAATGTTTCTCAGTACGTCTGATCAAACATCACATGTAACTTTTTAGAGGAGACAGTTTCCGATTGTTTTGTGTTTCGCAATGATGATAAATAAAAGTCAGGGACAATCGCTATCAACTGTGGGTGTTTACCTGCTAAAGCCTATTTTTACACATCGACAACTATATGTTGTCATCTCTAGGATCAGAAGCAAAAGTGAACTGAAAATACTTTGTCTAGATGATGAAGGAAAATCATGCAATCACACAAGAAATGTTGTTTACAAGGAAGTGTTCAGAAATGTGTTATGTTTATTGTACAGTAATAGTCTATACATATCTCATTTATTTCTATTTATTATGTGTATATTTTTTAATTAAAAATCAAGTCTACCATATATTAGTATCAACATTTTGATTTTATTAAAACAAATCAATATAAAATTACTCTTTCGCAAAAACTTATTTCCAAACATTTTGAATTGCAACATATTTATTTGATAAACAATATCAAATTAAATTACACTATTTTTAATAACAATACACATCATAAAATTTATAATGTATAAAAAAAAAATTTAGCTAAAATTTTTGTAATGAAATATATATTTCAAATACTTTGCGTGAATCACCTCCCCCGTAGTACGCAGGTTATGTTTCATTATGAATATATTTATAAGATTTATATAAAATATATATATTTAAAAAATATTAAAATATAAGGTCAAGATTAAAACACTTAAAATATAAGGTCGAAATTAATTCTTTATGCCAGAGTTAATGAGAATAGATAAATTTTGAAATCGAGCGTTCTGGTTGATTTCATAACTTCGTCTTTATATGATATGAATATTATATTATTACGTAGGTTTTAAGTATTAGCAACACTTACATGAAAATTTCTACTGTAGAAATTTCTAAATATATATTAATAAAAAAAATACGCCCACGCGCGTGTTTTGCTTGAGTAAACATTGTTCCCTTCCCCACCTATATGCTTGGGTATATATTGTTCCCCTCTCCACTTGTACATACTATATTGTAGGCGTGGCTATATATTGGCAATTGCTTTTTCTTTTTAAGTTTATTTTAATTTATAATTTTTTTAAATTATTTTGTTAATTAAAAAAATACATATTTAATATTATATTACAAATAAATATTTATACATATAGTAACACACATTGGATCATATAGTGACACACATTTGCTCTAATAGTAACATACATTTATCTCCCAATTTGTGTTACTATATGGACAAATTTGTGTTACTATACGGACAAAATATATTTTTATAAAAATAAATATGTGTTTCTTAATTTATTCATCGTCCCTTTAAATATAGATATATTGTTTCACGTAATACATATGTTATTATATGAAAAATAATTATTTCAGTAAAAATAAATAAATATTTGTGAATAATTAAAATTTATTCTTTTAGTAACACACATTTTGCTCTTGCATTATGTGAAAAATTATTTATTCTATAAAAATAAATGAATATATGTAAAATAACAACATTTTATAAGATTTGTTGATAGAATTTTCTAATCTATGTTTGTTTATGTGGCTTTACAACACATTAATCTTATCAAACAATAATCTTTGAATTAATGTTCTTGGGGAGGGAGAATAGAGAGTTTAGAGAGAGAAATATTACAAGAGTAGTAGTATTAATTCTTAGAATTTGTGTGCATTATTATGTGAATAGTACAAGAGAGATCTTATTTATAGGTGTGTGAGTGTGAGACGGCACCTTAGGAGCCTATATGGCTTCCGGTGTTGACGAGGGTCCGTAACCCTCGTCCTGGTCCCTTACACTGCTATCTATGTTGTGCCTCGTCCTACTACTATGCCTTAGGCTAGATGGGCCTCATTAAAAACCTCGCCGTAAACCACCCTTGTGGATAAACCGGACGGAGGGAAAAATAGTACAACCATCAGGATCTAGTAGGCTAACAGGCGAGCTCATGGGCGAGCTCGGAGATGAGTTTCAGTGGCTCGGCGAGCTCCAGGGCGAGCTTCAATGCCTAGCATGGCTTAAGAATGCTACATGGTGGTGGAACTCGGTGAGGCCCACAGGGGGGCATGGGGCGAGCTCCGAGCGAGCTCCGGTAATGACAGAGGTTAGCTCTTTTGGGCGAGCTACGTAGCTAAGTCGTCCCTGCATGGGCGAGTTCCACACTTCAACGGATCTGGATGGGCCCTGGCGACCTGCTAAGCCTTGCGTAATTGCCCCATGTCGATAGTGTTAGTTCGCCATATCAACATTTGCCCCCCAGCTCGCATGCATTACGACCTTGTCAAATGTGCAAGCGAGCTGGAAAACTTAAAACTCGACGAACTACCTATGCATGATGATTGGGTTGACAGGCGAGCTCGATCCAAGCGGTTGCTTCTGGCAGACGTGATGCGGGAATCCAGGGGTCATGCACGCCTTTTGAGACCTCGGTTCCCGCCTACAATAATGTCATCTTTTAAATTTTTTGCAGATAGGCCCTTGTGTTTCGTGAATATTGCACCTCGCCCCGACGTCTATAAATAGGGTGAGGTAGATTCACTTCTTCACTTTCTGCATTTCAAATTCCAGAGCTTTCCCGGCGACCGATTTTTTCTCGTGTTCGACGGATTTTTGAAGGTTCTCCAAGGTAGGATTCGATTTCTTTTTCCTTTTTCTTCCCTCTTTTGCTTGATTTTTCTGTTGTTTCTTCGGGATTACAGGATTTTTGGACCGTGGATTGTACCGAGGAACTCTTACATTTCTCTGACTCTTGGATTACTGGACTTTGAGACCTTTGAACTCTTCTAAGACCATGTCGACGCGCTCTTCGAGTAGAACTCTGTCGGACCGGAATCCTGATAAACTGCCCATAATTGAGGATGAGCCACCTCGGGTTTCGTATGTGGAGATTGGCTCCAGCTCTGAGGCGACCTCGGTAGCTCGCCGAGTCTCCGGTGAGCTGCGCAGCGAGCTACCCCGCGAAATCTGTCCCAATGCGGAGGAAGGAGCCTCCAGTTCTGTATACCGCGAGGTATGGGATGAAGGCATTGAGGTCGCCCAAGAGGAAAGAGTTGCCAGCGGCAACGAGGGACCCGAGGAGGTTGATGAGGGTAACGCCGAGGTCGGCGAGGAGGGTGGCGATCTGGAGGAAGTTACACTTGAATGGTTCCGTCGTATTGGCTTCCCGGAACCCCAGCTGGTAGAGTACCAGGTCCCCACCCAGGTGGTTCACCCGTTCGACTGGAATGAGTATATTGCCGAGTACGCGGCGAGCTTTCCTTGTCCAAATCGGGTACCTCACGCTGACCCCGCCGACCTGGAAGAAGTTGCCCCTTCTGAGTATAAGGCTGGCGAGGTGGAGAGCCTTATCGATGAATGCGACCTGTCTATTATACGCAGGGAGTATCGCATCCCACTGGATATTTTTGTGTATGCCCCGATGAAGGATGAGCGGGCCGACGCACCTCCTGAGGGGATGACTGCCTTGAACGTGGATGTCCTGAGGGCCGGGCTTACTTTGCCGCTGCACCCGATCCTCGGTCAATACCTTGCTGACAATAATCTGGCCATCACCCAGCCCACTCCAAATGCATGGAGCAACCTCCTCGCCGCCCTGTCTGTTTTTGGGTTGGAGGGTTATGAGAACGCGACAACCTCGGCGGACCTGGGCGAGCTCTTCGCCGTGACCAAGCGGGCGCAGGACGGCGCGGGGTATTATTACTTGAAAGCTCATCCAGGGGAGAAATTTCTTGGGGAACTGCCCAATAAAGTCCGTGAATGGAAGAAGCAGTTTTTCTTCATCGGTGGAGATTGGCGAGCCTCCAACACGTATCACGGACGGGGTGACCGTATTCCCACCCCAGGGGGATATGGAGAAGCCAGCAGTAGGTCGCTTATTTCGGTGTGCGTGGGTTGAATTAGATATACTAATTCTAATTTCCTTTCCTTTTGCAGTTCCGAAGCGACACAAATCCAGCCGGGGCAGGCCTAACGTGTCGGAGCAGTTCGACGTGGTGCGCGCCATTTGCTGTTTGAGAAGCGAGAAGGACAGACAGGTCGCCCATCTGTGCGCGCACCATTGCCTGCGGCTCGCCGGGCTCCTCACACTACCGCACCACCTTGACATCCAAGGTCCCGAGCTCCCAGGTCTAACTCTTTGCAGCTCGCCTATGGGGGGGTAGCTCGTCCATCATGCTGACATTTGTATTTTTTGTGAAGGTGGTAGCTTCGTTGCCATCCCAATCGCCGAGGTTCCCGAGGCCTATCAACTCGTGAAAGAGCGATTTGAGATGGGCCCACCTCGCCCCAACAGACTTGCCCCGCCGTCTATGCTCGCGCTGGAGGCGAGCAAGAAGGCGGAGCTCGCCTCCAAAAGGGGCCAGGCAGGTGGATCGGGAGCCCAGAAGGAGAAAGCTAAGGCTCCTGAAAAGTCCAAGGCATCGGAGGTCGCCCGAGCCGGGCGAGGTGGAGGGCGAGTTGCTGGCCCCTCCGAACGAGGTCGAGGAAAGAGAGGGACCCAAGGTGGTGGTGGCTCCCGAGCTGGCGAGGATGATCCCCCGGCTCGCAAAAGAATGAGATTTACCGGCCTGGTTGACGAAGAGTCTGACCGGGCCGAGAGGACCTCGGCGAGGTCGGGGCAGGGGGGTTCCGCTCAATCTGCCGCCCCGCTGGCGGCCACGCCCATCCGGAGCTCGCCCCCTTCGCCGTCTCCGTTCGTTGTTCAAACTACCGATGACACCCTGCTGGGTTGGGATCCCAACCGAATTCAGTAAGTAGTTCGCCCAACTGACCTTCTTTGCCCATCATTATTTTATTTTTCTAACATTTTCCATCTGTTTTGATTCCGCAGTTATACCCCCATTGCCTTCCCGAACCGCCACGAGGCCTTGCATGCCTTTGAGCGATCTCGCTCTCTCACATCGATGCGGAATCTTCCTCCGGGCATAGCCCGGAATGCTGTGAGTGAGATACCTAGGCACTGGACGACCCCACTGGTGGCGGGTGTCAATGCCCAGGATCTGAGAGAGAATCTTCTTCTCTCGACCCACTATGCGAGCAGGGTGGTGCTCGCCAACCAAAAGGCCCTTGAGCAGATCGACGAGCTGGAGGCAGGGCGTTCTGACAGGAACAAGCGAATGCTGGCATTGGCGGACTCAGCCGACAAGGCGAAAAAACAGGCGCAGCTCGCCGAGGAGAGGGCCGAGGCCTTGTTGGCTGCCGAGCAGAGTGCCCTTCAACAGCTTGACGCCGTCCAATATCGGCTCGCCCGGCTCGAACAGGAGACGGAGGCGAGAATAAAAGCCAAGGAAGAGGAGTTCGCCGCCCAGCTCGCCCAAGAGGTTGGCAGCCATGGAATCACGAAGAAAGACCTCGCACTGCAGCGGGGTCTAGTGAAGAGCTCAAACGCCGACTGTGAGAGGCTGAGGGGCGAGTTGGAGGCGAAAGCTAATGAGATCACCGAGCTGCGTAATGCTGCCTTCTCCTCACCGGACCTGGCGGCCGTGAAGGCCGAGGCCTCTGATAAAGGATGCGTCCAATGTTACGCTGAAGTTTTACGGACTCTCTGGTGGGCGCGAGCTCACAAGGATGATGAGGTGGAGGCAGTGGTGGGCGATTTCAAGGCCTGCTTGGACCGGGTTCCCTTTCCCGATGGCGCCGAGCTAGATATCGGTGACCTACCTGAGCTCGGCATTCCTCTCGACTTTGTACCGGACCGCTTTAGAATTATCAAAACAGTCGAGGTGCCGGAGTTGGACATTGCTGAGGGGGAGGTCGCCGGCGGGGAGGAGCATGTCCCTCTCACTATCGAGCAACTGCAGGAGGCCTGTGGGGATGCCGTGCTAAACTTGGGCGAGTTCGACGCCAGCGCACTGACTGGTAATATCACTTCAGAGGCCGAACTCGCCCTTCCCAGTGCCCAGGTCGCTCCCGTTCCTGCTGAGGTTGCCGCTGCCCCGATTGAGGTCGCCACCGCTCCTGCTGACGCCCCCGGGACTTAGGTTTTTTCCTGCTTTCCTAGATTAGCTTTTATTTTCCAAGTTGTAGCAGGTCGTCGGGTTATGGAGCTCGCCCAGAAGGAGCTCCATTTTTGTAGTCTTTACTTTTTGTCCAAGTAGATTTAGCTCGCCGGGCACGTGCAGCTCGCCCAGAAGGAGCTTTTTGTAATTCAAAGACGGCTAGCTGGTCGGCCTTTGTGGCCAGCACCACTACTCATACTTAGGATTTTTTTCAAGTATATTTTTGGCTTGAAAATCTCTTAAGTATCCTTTTGAATATAAGTCGAGCATTTTTTGTCCAACTTTTTCCATTTATGTTTTTGCGCTTTACGTTATAATTTCTTAAAATAGCTCGTTCTTGTTTATTTTCCTGGTACATAATTGTTCGTCTTATTCTACTTTGAGAAGCGAATCGTTCGTTTTACGTCACTTACGACTACGAATTGTACCTCTGTTTTGAGAGTGCGTATTCTTCGTCTTACGCCACTTAAGGCCGCTAATCGTCCGTCTTAGACCACTTAGGGCAGCGAACTGCACTTCGATTGATTCACATTGGGCCATTGGGTTTCATGAACCTTGCCTTAGACGTTTTTGTCTTTTTCGCGAATTTTTCTAACTTGTGGCAGTATGTGCTTAGCAACCCTTTAAGAAGGGTACCTTCGCGACCTTGGGCACTTTAGCCTTTGCCTTCGAGCTATTCAATTACAACGCTTGGGACCTTGGTCCTTGCGCACCGTGGATTTTTTAGCACATGGGCAAGCTGGGTTTGGCGAGCTGGGCCTGGTGTAGTGAGCGACCTGGCGCAGCTCGTCTGGTTGGAGAGCTGCATAGGTCTAAACACTTGGGAATTTTTCTGAATTTTCTGAATTTCTCTGACTTTTTATAGCTACGTAATTTACATCGGTTGCCATCTACATTTTTGATGCCAACCTCCGACTAGTCTATTACAGAATTCTAGTCTATTGGTAGAACTTTTTTAGATGTGCCGAGCTCTAGGTGTATGACGAAGCTTTGCCTTCTGCGTCTTCTAGATCATAGGTATCGCTCGGCCAGGCTGCAGTGACCCGGAATGGTCCTTCCCAATTTGAACCAAATACACCTGGTGGGGCCATCAATTTCTTTTTCAACACCAGGTCCCCGACCTTGAACTTTCGGTCTCGGACCTGAGAGTTGTAATATTTTTCCGCTCTGCGCTTGTAGGTGGCGTTTTTCATTTCTAATGAAGCTCTGGTCTCTTCGATCAGATATTTTTCTACTGCCAAGGCTTCATCATTCTTTTCTTCATCATATCCCACCACCTTCCAAGTCTTGTTCTGGACTTCTACCGGGACTACGGCTTCAGTCCCGAAGGCTAGGGCGAACGGGGTCTCTCCGGTACTGGCCCTATAGGAAGTTCTGTAAGACTATAGGACCTCCGGGAGTTCGTCCGCCCAGCTTCCTTTCTTTTCCTCGAGGCGGAGCTTTAATATGTGTTTCAAGATCTTGTTTACCGCCTCGACTTGGCCGTTCGACTGGGGGTGATACGGAGTTGAGTAGTGTTTCTTGATGTTCCATGAACTGCAGAAGTCCCTCAACTTCTGTCCGTCGAACTGTCTTCCGTTATCAGTGATGACCGACTGCGGGAGTCCAAACCTGCAGATCAGGTTTTTCCAAATGAAGCCGATCATCCTTTCTTGGGTTATGGTTGTGAGAGCTTCGGCCTCAGCCCACTTAGTGTAGTAGTCTACTGCTATGACAGCAAACTTTACACCGCCTCTACCAGGTGGAAATGGGCCGATCAAGTCGATTCCCCATTTCGCAAAAGGCCATGGGCTGAACACCGACCTCAGCTGGTTGGCTGGGGAGTGGATGTTAGGTGCGAAAAGTTAGCACTTTCGGAACCTTCGAGCGAAGCTGATGGCATCTTTGCGAAGAGTGGGCCAGTAGTAGCCCTGCCTGATCGTCTTGTATGCCAATGCTTGCCCCCCAGCGTGACTCCCACAAATCCCTTCGTGAATTTCTTCTAACACTTCGGACCCCTGCTTCCTAGTTAGGCATTTGAGTAGGGGTAGAGAGAATCCACGTTTATAGAGTTGGCCATCCAGCAGTGTATATCTGGCAGCTTGTTTTACTAGCCGGCTAGCTTCCCATGTGTCCACGGGTGTTGTTTCGTCTGTTAGGTATTTTTGGATTGGAGTGCACCAATCTTCACCATCTTCGCTATCCTCTTGCCCCCCACTCGAGGTCTGATTTATCTTGTAATCAGACGTCGAGGGGTTTTTCAGTGTGGTGATCACAACCTCCGTGAATTCGGCTTCGCCGTTGCTAGTAGCTAGCCGGGCTAGAGCATCTGCCTGTGTGTTTTCTAGCCGCGGTATTTGATTGATGTAAACCTGTGTAAACATCGAGATTAGATGCGCGGCTATCTTCTGGTAGGTCATCATCTGCTGGTCTTTTGCTTCAAATTCCCCCCGGACTTGGGATATTATTAGCTGGGAATCTCCGAAAACTTGAAGATTGGTTGCCCCCACAGCTAATGATAGCCTAAGTCCTGCTATCAACGCTTCATACTCCGCCTCATTGTTGGTTGCTCGAAAGTCGAACCGAATTGCGGAGGTGAAGACTTGTCTGTCAGGGCTGATCAGGACCACACCGGCGCCTGCTGCCATGCTAGTTGATGATCCGTCCACGTAGAGATGCCACGGAGTTATACGCCCCCTCGTCGGATCTTGTGGGAAAGTTAGCTCGATGATGAAGTCGGCCAGGGCTTGTCCCTTGATCGCTGTTCGGGGTGCGTAAGTTATACCGTATTGGCTGATCTCCAGTGACCATTTCAGCAGGCGTCCGGCAGTGTCTGGGCGCTGTAGTATTTGACGCAGTGGGAACGTTGTCAGCACCTCTACTGGATGGTCAAAGAAGTAAGGCCTCAATTTTCTAACACTCATCACCAGTGCATAAGCCAGCTTCTCTGTTGGGGTGTACCGCAGCTCAGCTTCATGTAAGACTTTGCTCACGTAGTACACTGGGAGGTGTGTTTTCGCCTCTTCTCGGACCAGGACGGAGCTGATAGCCACCTCTGACGCGGCTAGGTACAGATACAGGTTCTCTCCAGGTATTGGCTTTGACAGAACCTGTGTATCCGCCAGGTATGTTTTGATATCTTCGAAGGCTCGTTGGCATTCATTTGTCCAGACGAAGTGGTTTTTGAGGTGGAGCTTGTTGGCCTTGGCCGCCTCTTTGTACCTTCGTGTGTTTGCTTTAATTGCCTCGAAAAATGGACAATTTCTGTCGCCGGACCTGGAGATGAATCTGTTAAGGGCAGCCATGCACCCAGTTAGTCTTTGAATTTTTTGGATGGAATCTGGTATCCCCATCTCGATTATGCATTGGACCTGTGTCGGGTTGACCTCAATTCCCCGCTGGCTAACTAGGTGCCCCAGGAACTTCCCAGAATGTACGCCGAAGCTAGTCTTTTTGGGGTTCAATTTCATGTTGTAGTGGCGCAGTATGTCGAAAGTCTGTTTCAGGTGGTCCAGGTGGTCCTCCTTTCTCAAACTCTTAACAACTATGTCATCCACGTACACTTCCATGGATTCGCCGATGTGTTGGTCGAACATTTTGTTCACCAATCTCTGGTACGTAGCTCCGGCGTTGATGAGTCCGAACGACATCCTTTCCCAGCAATACATGTTCTTGTTGGTGTAGAACGTCGTGTGTTCCTAGTCTTCCGGGTGTAGATCTATCTGATGATAGCCTGCAAAAGCATCCATGAATGTCATCATCTCATGGCCTGCAGTGCTGTCCACCAGCTGGTCAATGTGAGGTAGTGGGAAGTTGTCCTTCGGGCATGCTTTGTTCAGGTCCGTGAAGTCAATGCAGAGTCTCCACGTCCCGTTGTGTTTCTTCACTAGGACGGGGTTCGCGACCCACTGCGGACACAAAGCCTCCTTGATGAGCTTGTTATCTAACAACTTCTCCACCTCAACTGTTAGAGCTGCGTACTTGTCTGGTCCATATTTTCTTCGCTTTTGGCGTACGGGTCTCCTCGTCGGATCTATGTTGAGTCTGTGGAAAGCATGTTCCAACGGGATCCCCGTCATGTCTTCGTGGGACCAGGCAAATATGTCCAGGTTGGACATCAAGAACAGCTCCATCCTCGACCGGTACGGTTCAGGTAGCTCAGAACCGATGAAAAGTTCTAAGTCCCTTTCCGGGTCCACCGGGAGTGCCGTCAACTCCTCCATGGGGGTTGCCTTTCTCTTCTGACATTTCCACCTCGGGTCGTTGATGAACTCATCCCACTCCCCTTGTGACATCTGCGCAGGCTCGTGGCCTATGCGCGGCTCGAGGTCATCGGGTTGGCTTTCAGCTTGGGTGAGCTTGTCGGTTGTGAACACCTCCGGTGGTCCGTCAGCTTGGGACGGTGCGGTGACTTGGGGAGTTGGGTCAACGTCCATGGGTGTTGGTTCTTGACCTCCCGCAGGTCGTCCACCTTGAGCCTGCGCAGTTACCGACACCTGCGCAGGTCTCAACACTTGGGTTTCTTCTACGCCCTCCATTGGTGTTGGTTGTGTGTCTTGCACAGGTCCACCGCCTTGGTTGATTTATGCCAGATCGCCTACCTCCATCATCTCAGTTTCGACCGAGATGACATCTAGGATGTTTGGCTCGTCTGCAGGGATCTGTACGTCCTCTTCGAGGATGTGGACTTGTGTAAAGGACTTCCTGATCCGGCCATCTTTGATTTGGAGTAAACACTCTCGGGCCTTTTTCTGGTCACCTATTATAGTTCCGGCACCCTTTGGAGTCGGGAATTTCAAACAGTAGTAGTAGGTCGAACACGCCGCTTTGAATTCATTAATAAAAGGGGGGCCAAGGAACCCGTTGTAGGAGGACTGCTGGTCGACAACTAGGAAATCTATGAGCCTAGTCAGTCTCCTTTCGGGGTCCTCAGCCGATACAAGTTGGACGCTCAACCTAACACTACCTAGGGGGACGGTTACAGCCTCTCCGAACCCCACTATCCTAGCATTGCTAGGTTCCAGGTACGACTCAAAATCACCTAAGGCATCCAAGGTGGATTTGAAGAGAATGTTGGTGAATGCGCCGGTGTCCACAAGTAGCCTGTGAACTCGGACGTTCATGATGTCGGCGGTTATCACCAACGAGTCGTTGTGGGGCATCAGTACCCCCTCCAGGTCCGTTGAAGAAAATGTCAGCTCGTCAGCGAGCTGTGAGTCGGGCATGGGGCCGGAGCTGCCTTCCTGGACCTGATTTATGGCTCGGATTTCGGCCTTCCTCTTTCTCCTGGATATGGAGAATCCCCCGTCCTGGAGACCTCCTGTAGCTCCGATCTCCTCCTCAAGAACCAAGAGTTCCCGAGTCGGCTCCATATTTTGCTGAGGTTGGGGAGGTGCCCTCCGTCTGTGATGGGGACCAGGTTGGTCCGCTTCCTCCTCCTCGTCATCGGAGGTAGCCCTCCTCTCGAACCTCGGTCTCTTAGCTGGGGCCTTCTTCACGAACTCGGCCAATTTCCCATCCTCGTAAAATTTCCAGAGTTGCTTGAGGAGGTCTCGGCACTCGCTGGTGAAGTGGCCGATGGCCTGATGGTAGGCACAGAATTTGTTGGGGTTGAGCTTCGTGCGGTCCTGGCGGATCCGCCTTGGCTCCTCCAGCATGGCCTTGCCTTGGATGGCAGTGAAGACATGGTCGACGGAGACAGTGAGGACCTGGTTGAGCTTTTCTTTGAGCTCGTCTCCCTCGCCAAAGGCTTTTAAGTTCCGGGGAGCCTTGTAGGCGCCCCCAGACTTCTTCCCGTAGGGCTTCTTTTCCTCGTGGGCACCAACTTCTTTCAGTAGTGCCTCTTGCATGGCCACAAACACCCCCGCCTTGTGGCGGAATTCGCTATAAGTGTTGGGACATGCGAGGTGCATTTCCTTCCAGAGGTCGGTGCCCCTCTTGAGTCCGGCCATCGCTGCGACAATCTTGGTATCCTCGCTTATCGGCTCGTCTTCCAGCAAAATTTTGTCGAACCTTTCCAGGTACTGCTGGTCGGTCTCGCCCTCGCCTTGATGGATGTTGGCGAGCCAGTGCTTCTGGGTGAGGTAGGACCCGAACCCAGAGAAGTGGGCCAGGAACTCCCGTGAGAGTTGGCCAAATGAGCAGATTGACCCCGGGGCGAGTGAAGAGAACCAGCGGTGAGCTCGGTCCCCTAGGGTCAATGGAAAGTTCCGGCACTGGGTGGGGTCGGTGGCGCCGACCGAAATCATGAAGTCCGCGTATTTGGCCAGGTGGACCTTTGGGTCTGACTCGCCTTCGTATGCGGACATCACCGGGAATTGAATTTTCTTCTGGACCGGTGCGCGGAGGATGGCAGGTGCCAATGGAGAGGTGGGGAGAGTCGTGGCGTCAGGTCCGCCAGACTTGGCTGCTATCTGTGCTTGTAGCATTTCAACGGCCTTTTTCAGTGAGGCCAGCTCGTCATCTCGGGTCACCTCCGGCGGAGGGTGCTCAAAAGTCGTGCGTCTCGCGGATGCACGTCCCCGAGGTGCCTCACTCTGGGGTGACCTCTCAGTGGCGGGCTGGAACTGGCATCCACCGTGGGGGCCTAACCGGTCAGCGGCGGGCCTCCTCAGCCTTTCGTGGGCTGATCTGTGTGGCTGTTGGTCGGAGTCCCCATGGGACGCGACTGGGGCTGCCGTACGCTCATTTTCTTCGTACCTTGGGCCCAGACGGCCTCGGAGGACTTCCCTCCTTTGAGATTGGTGGGTGCAGATGCCCCGGTGTAGGCAGACTCCCTTCCAGTGTAAGGAGTGGGACCCTCCTCCACCATTTTGGCTTTACCGATCCTCTCCCTGCGCTGGCGAGCTTGTGCCGAGCTCGCCTCCTGCTCGGTGGGGAGTACGTTGTAGTCTCCCCTGGTTTGGGTGCCCTGGGTGGGCCTGGTCTGCTCCCTGGTTTCGGCGGCTGGAGCTCGCCTAGGTACTAGAGCGAGCTCGTCCTGCTGTCGCTGCTGCAACCTTTGTAGGGTCGCGATGGTGCGTTGGAGCTCGTCAGGATTGCTGACCAGGTCCCTCAGAGAGGGGGCTAAGTCTTCCTGGGTCGCCGCAGTTCGCTGAGGTCGCGGAGCTGCGGCTCTCTTCTGGGGAGGCGGTTGTGATGTCTCCACCACCTGGTGTGAGGTCTCCACCTCGGCCTGGTTCTGATTGCCCCCTCTAGACCTTCCCGCAGCTGCGGAGGTCTGTCCCTTGGCGGCTCGAGTGTTAGCCATTTTTGGGTTTCGGAGGGGGTAACTCGCTGAAGGGCGTCGAAGTGGAGGGAGGTCGCCGGGGTGATGGAGGTCGCCTGAATGGTTATCGTCCAGCTTAGGCGGAGCTGTGCAGGTTTTCGTCTAGCCTCGCGTGTGACGAATTGTCCGAAGTTCGGTTTATTCATGTGCACGCGCGCGTTTGAAAACTTGTTCAGGACCGATTTTGTGAAATTCAAAAATTCAGGTTCTTGTCCAGAAATCTGGGTTCTTCGTCCAAGGGATGAAGATGTATGTGTATCTTTAGGTGTTCTTGAGTTTTACCAAGAACACCTTCAAATCTTCAAACCTTCAACTAAACCCTAACTTTTTGTTCTTGAAATTTTTCCCTTTAATTTTTCAGATTCGGGCCCTCCTTCTAGCGCCAAATTGTTGATAGAATTTTCTAATCTATGTTTGTTTATGTGGCTTTACAACACATTAATCATATCAAACAATAATCTTTGAATTAATGTTCTTGGGGAGGGAGAATAGAGAGTTTAGAGAGAGAAATATTGCAAGAGTAGTAGTATTAATTCTCAGAATTTGTGTGCATTATTATGTGAATAGTACAAGAGAGGTCTTATTTATAGGTGTGTGAGTGTGAGACGGCACCTTACGAGCCTATATGGCTTCCGGTGTTGACGAGGGTCCGTAACCCTCGTCCTGGTCCCTTACACTGCTACCTATGTTGTGCCTCGTCCTACTACTATGCCTTAGGCTAGATGGGCCTCATTAAAAACCTCACCGTAAACCACCCTTGTGGATAAACCGGACGGAGGGAAAAAGAGTACAACCATCAGGATCTAGTAGGCTAACAGGCGAGCTCATGGGCGAGCTCGGAGATGAGTTTCAGTGGCTCGGTGAGCTCCAGGGCGAGCTTCAATGCCTAGCATGGCTTAAGAATGCTACATGGTGGTGGAACTCGGTGAGGCCCACAGGGGGGCATGGGGCGAGCTCCGGTAATGACAGAGGTTAGCTCTTTTGGGCGAGCTACGTAGCTAAGTCGTCCCTGCATGGGCGAGCTCCACACTTCAACGGATCTGGATGGGCCCTGGCGACCTGCTAAGCCTTGCGTAATTGCCCCATGTCGATAGTGTTAGTTCGCCATATCAACAATATTGTAACACACATTTGCTCTAATAGTAACACACATTTGTCTCCCAGTTTGTGTTACTATATGGGCAAACATATGTTACTCTATGGAAAAATATATTTTTATCAAAATAAATATGTGTTTCTTAATTTATTCATCATCCATTTAAATCTAGGTATATTGTTTCATGTAATACATATGTTATTATATGAAAAATAATAATTATTTATATAAAAATAAATAAATACTTGTAAATAATCAATATTTGTTCTTATAGTAACACACATTTTTCTCTTGCATTATGTGAAAAATTATTTATTCTATAAAAATAAATGAATATATGTAAAATAAAATTTTTATAAGATAATAACACACATTTGTTCTAATAGTAACACACATTTGCTCTCCAATGTATGTTACTATATGGGCAAATGTGTGTTACTATATGGGCAAATACGCGTTACTGTAAGGACAACATGTATTTTTATAAAAAAATAACATAAAATTTTCCCTTATAGTAACATGTATTTGTTCATAGAGTAACACAAATTAAGAGCAAAAATTTAAATTTATTGTGACAACAGTAGTGCAATAGTCATTTCTCATAACCCAGTTTTGCACACAAAGTGTAAGCATGTGGACATCAGGCATCACTTTATAAGAGATCATGTTGAGAAGAAGGATATTAGGATGGAAAAGATCGCTACTAACAAGCAGAGGGCTGACATCCTGACTAAGGTTTTACCTGAAACCATGTTTGTTGAGCTGTCATTAGAATTAGGACTTCTTGACCCAGGAGTAGAAAACTCAAGATGAGTTTTAGTTCAGAATGAACAAGTGGTGTCAGGAAGAATGATTAACTCAGGATCAATGAAAGTTCAGTGAGGGGGTGATAGCTTTCAGGGGGAATTGACCTCAGGAGAAGGATCTTAGGATCAGTATGTTATGATCCAGGACACATACCTCAGGACTTGTCATCCTGATCTTCCAACAAGTGGTATCATTCAAATTACTATATTTGACTGATTGGCATGAATCCTGAATCCTTTCATATTCCTCTTGTATGTCAGACATCACATCATCACTGGTTTTATAACTTAAATACTCAACCATTCATTTAATTTCAGTTATTATTTAATTCGATTATTTGCAATAAATTCAAACATGCCCTGACATTGCATTTAATGCAAAACACTTTTCGCATGGGCGAGAATGGGTTTCAATAAAAATTTAAATCATTACTTTTTATTGGAACTGAAAAGGCATCAATTTTGTACACGATTTCACGCATATTGCCTTTTAATCCCAACCGTTGAATCTCAAAGGTTTTATCATTTAAACCGTCTTTTAAATTGAAATTTTGGGTATAAATAGAGAAGGACTTATATTGTGCGTCATTTACACACTCATATTTCTCTCTATATTCTCTGCAACTAACCCTCTCTCTCTCAAGCTTAAGAACTCATCAATGGTGACCTCTGGCATATCGACATCTTCCACTGATTCTTCCAGAGAATGATTTTTGGGAGAGCTCCAATCACTGAAGAAATCCATTACCTTTGAATCGGTGGTTGATTTATCTTCCTCGACCTCAGAAGAGGTAAAATTTATCCATACTTATTGGGAGAAGGCTAGGATTTTGAAATGGGTCACGAAGAGGCCATCCAAGTTATCCCCGGTGTTGGTAGCTGTCTTTTATTCAAAGTTTGTGAAGGGAAAGGATGGATAATGGGAATCAACTATTCCTCTAAGTCACATTTGTTCCAAAATGGTGGCTGGGAAGACCATGATCGAGAGACGGTGGGTCACAATCAAGCTAAGAGAGATGATTTGGAGGATTTTTGAGCTGCCCTACTCCTTTCCGGACAATCAGTTGGAACTTCCTACTGATTTTTTGATCGGCAAGGAGCAGGAATTTCTAGATCACTTTCTGACCGTACCTGAGAAGTTCAATTTCGAAGATGAACAAGCGGTTATGGAGGCCAAATTATAAACTCTTATTCGAGGTGGCAGTTCTCAGTGTCATGGGATTCGTAGGGGGAACTGAGCAAATTTTACTCCCTAAGATCTGGACGATGATAGCCATCCGTGACTTTACCCCTCTGGACTGGGAAAAATACTTTCTTAAGAAGATTTTGGAGGAACTGAAGAAAGTGGTGAAGGAGGATAGGATGCTGGTCTTCAAGAAGCCACTACATTTTGGGACCCGACTGTCCCTGATGTTGCAAACTCTATCCTTTGGTGATGTGGATGCAAAGGATTTTATTGATGTGCCTTCAAAGCTGGTTCTCTTCCGAGATGAAGCTGATGTGAAGAGGAGGTTGAATCCTCCAGTGGTCAATAGAATGAAAGGCAAAGGTGTTGCATCAGCTTCTGAGCTAACTGAGATGAAGAAGGCCAAGAAAGTTCCTAAGGCCATAGCTCAGATAGTCACAGTGCCGGTGGATGAGGCCACTGAGGAGGAGATAGAATTTGAGGAAGAAGATGAGCAGGAGGGAGCCCAGATATCTGTTGCTCAGGAGCCAGCCATTACTGTTGCTCAGGGAAGTTCAGGAATCAGCGAGGGCATATGAGGAGGTCGAGGTAGTTGCTGAAGATGCTCAGGTTGAGCCGATGCAGTGGAACCTCAGGGGGAGCTTCGGATGGAAGGAATCCAGGATGGGACGCAGGCGGATCAAATCCCAGTGGGTGACGATGATGATAACACCCCACTCAGCACTCGGACAAAATTTCAAGAGCGGGTCCATCCTCCGCAAGTAACCAGCTGTCCCTTGGGTCATCTTGATTTCTCTGCTTCTGACAGTGACAAGGATGAGGAGAAAGATGAGAATCGTTGGGAGTTTCCTATTCCTAACATGGAAAACCTCACTGACTTCGAGCTGGATGCGAGAGCTGAGGCCACCAATTTCGTCAATCAGCATCTCTCTATCCTTTTAGGAGCTTACAGGGAGAAAGACATCCAACACCGCACCTATGCCATCACCAAGAAAGCCACCTATGCTGAACTAGCGATACTGATTGAGAAGAAAGGGTAGGATGCCCTTCAGGCCGAAGAGAGGAAAATCTGCAATGCTTTTGGGATATCAGGCTTCACTCACCTTCTAAAGCCTGAAGATTTCATCCGGATGGTCCGAAACCGCATTCCGGATGTGGTTCTTTTTAGATCTACTCCCCATGCCGAGATTGTGGGCGAGCCCATAGAGGAGGCTGAGAAGAAGGAAGGGGAGGAAAGGGTCGAAGTTGTGGAGATCAATGAAGGGGATGGTGCAGCTCAAGAGCAGAGTGCACCAGCCGATGAAGTACCTACTGAGACAGTAGATACTGAGGCTCCCCCAAAGGTCCAAAAGTTGAAGAGAAAGCGTTCATGGGTCAGGCCAGCCAATCTTGTATCTTCCACCATCTTCAGGGAGTTGAACTCCTATGAATCCGCACTTAAGAGGATATCTTCCTTTGCCAGCACCATTACTGACAAATTTGAGAGTCTTCATGCAGAGAAATTTGATGGCTTTCAGATGATTGGGACTCAGCACAGTGTCGAGCTGATGACCATGAAGTCACAAGCTGAAGAGTTATTTGCTAAAGCTCACGAAGAGATTAAGCGCCAGATAGCTGAAGCATTGTCTGGTCAGGAGGCCAAGATCAGGGAGATCGCCACTACTGAAGACCAGAAGCTTATGGCCAGCTGAAGGGCAGAGGAAGAGGCAAGGAGTAGGAGAGTCACTGATCTTAGGTTCGATGTCAGCAAGTTGCAGACCTCTCAGGCCGCCCAGCAGAAGGATATTCAGAACTTGCAGTATGAGAAAGTGGTTCAGGCTGAGAGGATCGGAAACACTGAGAAGGAAACTACCACTCTGAATGATCAGGCCACCTCCTTTGAAATTTCCCTCAATGACTTGCAAAGAAGCATGATGATGATGATGATGATGCCAAAAAGGGGGAAAGGAAGAAGAAGAAGGCTATCCGGAAGGAGGAGAAAACTGACAGGAATAGGAAGGAATCAGCATCCACTTCTGCTGAAACTGCTGTTACTGAACCTACTGTTCCCAGGAAGAGACTCAGGCAGGCAACTGTCGCTGATTTGTATGATGAACTGGAAGAAGGTCTCCATCTTGAAGTTGCACTAACCCGGAAGAAGACTGAGCAACTAACTCTTCCAATGGTGATGAAGTCTATCACTCAGGAGACTCAGATCAAGAAACTGACAGTTGAAGCTCTCGAGAAGATTATCCTGAAGCAGAGGAAGAAGCCAGCAGCCGGAGGCTTCAAGGGGAAGGCACCTGCAAAGAAAGTTGCTCAGGACTCAAGGCCTCTCCTCTGAGAGCATGTGGATCAGTTCATACCCAAGGAGCTAAATGAACAGTGGATTATGATCAAGCGAGAGTTCGTATATTTGACATAGTCGGGGTATGGGACAATTATCTGGAGGACACTGCAACTGTGTTTCACCACTGGATGCTTCAGGAGCATCCTGAGATCTGGGCAAAAATCAATCACCATGCGGACAGAAAAGGTGTAGAGATCAAGGCCCCGGAGAACATTAAGTATTCGTCTCCGATGTTAGGAATGTCGCATCAGCTGAACAAGCCGCTGATACAGGAGGAAATCAGATGGATAGCCAGGGCAACGGACTCGCTGAAGGATGAATGAAGAATGAATGCCATCCTTCTTCGTGTGCTACACAAGTATGGCGTTCCGTTAGATCAGTGGGACGAGTAGATCAGGATAGAGCTTAGGAATATTTCACTTGTAATAGTTTCAGGACTGCATTGTAATTTCTTCAAATATTAATAAAACTATTTTTGTTCCTGAGACAACACCTCGTTGACTCTTGATCTACTTACTGCACCTTATCAAGAACTGTACTGACCCTTTTTATGTTTCCATCTTATAGACTAAGTACCTCAAGTGTTAGAGGTTTACTGTACTGAACTTGTACCGACTTAAGATTAGTTTTTGTATAGATAGTTAATAGATGGTAAGGGTTTTGGCATCATAAAAAAAGGGGAAGTTGTTGGGATATAATTTGAGTTTTATTTCAAATCCCAAAACCCCTAGTTGAATTGCCAAAGTACAATAGTTCAGGATTGTGTAATTCAGGAAAAGTTCAGGTTAGAGTAGACTTGTTTTATTCGCAGGTATTCAGATTAGGGGAAAATAATGAAGATTGAAGATTGATGGAGACGTCCTGAAGATCCAAGTCAGGAAGGTGTTAATCTTGAAGGTCAGAAGTTTACATTGAAGATCAATTCAAGACAACTGAGCTAAAGCAGAAATCTGAAGATAGGTCCTGAAGATGAAGAGAAGTCAATCCTGAAGGAATACCACCAATGGTGTTTCTATTGAGTAGTCTAAGCATGCTCAGGACAGAACCCCCATCTTGTGAAGGCGGACGTAGCATGAGTAATCAGGCTGAGTGCTCTCTCTTACTGATACTCGTAAGATCTTGAAAGAAAGGATTACTGAAGCATTGAGAACTTAGCATTTATGCAAAGATCTGAGGACAAAAGGAATGTCAGGTCTCCCACATAAGACAACATTTAAACCTGAGTATAAATACATAGTATTCAGAGTTTTTAATGGTACGATGAAGAATTCTGTCACATAAACAACTAGCTGTTTGAAGAACAATCAGTGAGGTGTTGACACGTATGTACGGAGACTGCACACACATTTAATGTCCACAGACTGCAGGAGACGACCATAAGACTTTCCCCATTTGTGTTTGGTGAAAAGTAAACAAGTACAACCTTAGACTGCCACCTATCTAAAATAGAAGATTTGATTTGATCTCCTCCAACAGATTTATTTCAAATCTCCTATAAATAAAGAAGACCTTGGACCTAAACGAGGTTACGAGAAATTTCAAAACTTGAGATTAACCAAGATTCCGGTGCTCAAAGCACATTCAAAGCAACATTCTACAATTTAAATTTCCCTAGTGTTGTAATAAGAATCTATTCTTTATTTGCTTAGAGTGATAATCATACCCTTAGCATTGTTTAGATTTCAAGGGTTATCACACAATAGTTGGAAAACCAGAAAGCCAAACCTCTCAAAGTTTGTGAGTTTGGTTGGTGGGAAGGACTGGGACTTGTAAAACTACCCAGTGGTCGAAATTCCTAAGGAGAGGAATGAGACTGATCGTGTCCCTTAGCACGTATAAAATCTAGTATCCAATCCTCAGGAGAGGATTACTCCTGTTTAATCAGGCCATGGACGTAGGAGTTGGTTATCTCCGAACCACGTTAAAAACCCCCTGCGTGCTGATTTACATACTGCTCTGCATTCATAAACTAATCATTCTTAAACTGAGCATTCAACGTTGTTTACAAATCAGGAGGAATCAATTCTCCTGATCCTGAACTTTTCGCAAGCCTTAACAACTATCTTCTAAGCATTCAGTAAAATAGTTTTTCAGGACACTAAAACGAGTAGAAATTAAGGGCTCACACTACCGCACGTAACTTAGGCTTGTAGAGATAGCTATCCAACTGACTAGCTACTGAAGCGGTCAGTAGGTGGGTTATCTCCACTGAGCCTTCTTGAGCACAACACTCAGAACTCAATTTTTGTGGTTCCTGACTGGTTTGTCCCTGCTGCCACTGAGACTATCAGTTCAGTGAGCAATTTTCAGGATCATCCTAACTGAGTTTTGTAAGAGCATTCTCCGAAGAATTTGAAAAATCTGACATCAGTGTATTCCCCCATACATTGATTATACTCTTTTCGGTACGAACACCTATTATACTTATTATTACTCTTTTCAGTAAAACACACATACAATATTTATTATTTCTATTATTATATTTATAATATCAATCATTTTCACACTCTAATTAAACTTGCTCTCGGTCAGTCAGTTTTGTGACCGAGGATATAGTGTAGAATTTACATCTAACATGTGTCTTGTGAAGGACAAATCTACACTACAGGTTCTGATTACAAGTGTCAGGAGGGGCAATGTATATTTTGCTGACTTCAAGAGCAGCCCTCCGGAAACTTGTTTGGTCGCTAAGAGCTCCTCTGAGCTCAGTTGGCTTTGGCATAAATGCCTGAGTCACTTAAACTTCAAGATTATTAACAAAATTTCTAGACTTTCTCTTGTAGATGGTCTACCTAATGAAGTTTTTAGCAAAGACCACGTGTGCGGAGCATGTCAGGAAGGCAAGCAAACCAAAGCCTCATTCAAAGAGAAAGAACCCTTCTCAACTGACAGAGTGCTTCAGCTCCTGCACATGGATCTCTTTGGTCTAGTTACTCCTATCAGCATAAATGGTAGGAAATATACCCTTGTTGTTGTTGATGATTATTCCAGGTACACACGGGTTATTTTCTTGCTGAACAAGAAGGAGACTCAGGTCAAGCTTCCAGAGTTACTCAAGCAATTGAGTACTGAATAGGATCAAAGCATAGCCAGGATCCGATCAGATCGAGGAACAGAGTTTATCAACTCTATTATAATTGACTTTTGTACTAACCATGGTATAGCTCATGAGACTTCTGCAGCTAGGACCCCTCAGCAGAATGGGGTAGCTGAAAGAAGGAACCGGACCCTGAAGGAAGCAGCCCGGACCATGTTGGCTGAGTCAGGACTGCCCAAGAAGTACTGGACTGAAGCAATCAATACTGCTTGCTACACTCAGAACCGATCTATGCTGAACAAACAACATGCTCAGACACCTTATGAAACTTGGAACAAGAGGAAGCCTCGCATCTCTTATTTCCATATCTTTGGGTGTAAGTGTTTCATCCTGAACAATGGGAAAGACCAGCTGAAAGCCTTTGATAGCAAATCTGATGAGGGAGTTTTCTTAGGATACTCCTCAGTCAGTAAAGCTTTCAGGGTGTATAACTGTCGGACCCTTTGTGTGGAGGAAACACCTCATGTTGTGTTTGATGAGACTGCATCAGTGCATAGAAAATAGGTTCCGAGTCCTGACACTGAGCGGGTTACCAAGAGAGTAACAAGACTGAGCCTGAAAAATTCTGAATTCAAGATCAAACTTGTCAGTGCTCCCAAAGGATGGGATGATGATGATGAAGATCAGGATGGACCTCAGGTCGACCCTCAGCAAGCCCCAGCCTCGGAGGATGTTGAGTCTCAGACGGAGGGACAGACTCAACCTGAGGTACGTACTGTCGGTGATGATGCTTCTGCACTTGAGACAGTTACTGAGTCCAACACTGTAGGGGGAAACAATGCCTCTAATGTTGCCCAACCCTCAGGAAATGACTCAGTATCCCCTGTTCTTGCTCGTTCCGCTTCTTTGCCTGTTATTGTCGAGATCAACATTTCAGGATCAGGCGAGGGAACGTCAGCAGCTCCTAGTGCAGCCGTCAGCAGGAGGCGGTGGCTAGATGATCACTCATTGGCTGACATCATTGGTGATGTCAATGAGGGGGTCAGGACGAGGTTGTCCTTTGGCGAGAGTGCTATGTTCTGCTGCTTCCTGAGTGATCAGGAACCTAAAAGCATAGAAGAAGCTCTAGCTGACCCTAACTGGATCTTAGCCAT
This sequence comes from Prunella vulgaris, assembly GCA_026898435.1. Taxonomy (NCBI): domain Eukaryota; kingdom Viridiplantae; phylum Streptophyta; class Magnoliopsida; order Lamiales; family Lamiaceae; genus Prunella; species Prunella vulgaris. The sequence continues at coordinate 121,685 of JAPKLY010000112.1, read as the reverse complement.
GCAGGATGAGCTCAATCAGTTTGAGTTGAATCAGGTTTGGGAGTTAGTTGAGAGACCTAGGAGTCAACATGTTATTGGCACCAAGTGGGTTTTTAAGAACAAGAGGGATGAAAAGAATGTTGTTGTCAGGAATAAGGCCAGACTAGTGGCAAAGGGTTACTCTCAGGTCGAGGGTATCGACTATGATGAGACCTTTGCTCCGGTCGCAAGGTTGGAAGCAATCAGGTTGTTTCTGGCATATGCAACATTCAAGAAGTTCAAAGTGTATCAGATGGATGTGAAGAGTGCTTTTTGAATGGTGTACTGAACGAGGAGGTCTATGTTGAGCAACCTCCAGGGTTCGAAGTTGGGAATAAGGTATATCACCTGAAGAAAGCTCTTTATGGCCTGAAGCAAGCCCCGAGAGCTTGGTATGATACACTTTCCCAATTCCTGATAGACCACGGGTTCGTGAAAGGAACAGTGGACAGGACCCTCTTCCAGATATCCGAAGAGGAGGACATTCTCTTGGTTTAAATTTATGTGGATGACATAATATTTGGATCTCCTAATTTGAAGCTTTGTGAGAAATTCTCCAAGCTAATGAGTGGGAAATTTGAGATGTCAATGATGGGAGAAATGAACTTCTTTCTGGGTCTCCAAGTCAGGCAATTTGACTCCGGAATTTTCATAAATCAGTCTGAGTATGCGAGGGACTTGATTCAGAAATTCGGAGTTCAGTCCAGCAAAGTCTCACGTATTCCCATGAACACAAATGAGAAGCTGGATCCTGACAAAGAAGGAGTCTTAGTAAATCAGACTGAATATAGGGCACTTATAGGATCCTTGTTGTATCTGACTGCTAGTCGTCCTGACATCACTTATGCTGTCGGAGTTTGTGCAAGATATCAGTCTGATCCGAAGAAGAGTCATCTAGAGAGTGCCAAAAAGATACTAAAATACCTGAGAGGTACAGTCAATTTAGGACTTTGGTATCCCTCTGATGACAACCTAGAACTGACTGGCTATTCAGATGCAGATTATGGAGGTTGTAGGCTTGATAGGAAATCAACTACAGGCACATGTCAATTTTTAGGGAGTAAACTGGTCTCTTGGTTTTCAAAGAAGCAAACCAGTGTTGCAACGTCTACTACTGAGGCTGAGTATATGGCGGCAGGCAGTTGTTGTTCTCAGATCCTTTGGTGGAAACAGCAACTGAGAGACTACCAAATTGAGGCCACTGAAGTCCCAATTTATTGTGACAATAATAGTGCCATAGCCATATCCCAAACCCCAGTCTTACACACAATGTGTAAGCATGTAGATATCAGGCATCACTTTATCAGAGATCATGTGGAGAAGAAGGACATAAGGATGGAGAGGATCCCTACTGACAAGCAGAGAGCTGACATCCTGACTAAGGCTTTGCCTGAAACCAGGTTTGTTGAGTTATCAGTAGAGTTAGGACTCCTTGACCCAGGCTTAGGAGATTCGATCTGAATCTCTTATCAGAATGCACAAGGTCAGGGGGAATGACTAACTAGGACTCAGGATGAAGGAATCTCAGAGAGAATGTGAATGGTTGTAGGGGGAACATTTAGTATGAAAATGATGATCAGTATAGACTTACTAAGATTCAGGACACTGAATTCAGGGCTTGTCACCCTGATAGGTCACATGTGGTATCAGTCAGAATACAAATCTGACTGACTTGTATGTTTCCTGATTTTCTTTTGGTCATCTTATCTTGCTTGCATCATCCTTGATACTGCTTGTCGTATTGTCAAATCAAATTATTTTGTCATTTAATCCCAGTCATTCATTTAATATTCAGTTATTATTTAATGAAAATTATTTGAATTAAATACGGACATGCTCTGACGCGCATTTAATGCACAGTGGGCGGGAACAGTTTTCGATAAAGTTTTGACTCATTACTATTGAAAACCGAAGAGGCTCCATGCATCTTGTGTTTTAATCTTAACCATTGAATCCCATAAGTCATTACTTTCTGAGCCATCCGATTAAAACTGGATTTTAGTATAAATAAGGGAAGTTTATGTTATTGCGACCTTTACGCATTCAAATCTTTCCTTGCTATATTTCTCTCTGCAATCCGATTTCCTTCATATCTTCAAATTTCTCATCCATGGCTTCTCCCTCTGTAGACTCGTTCTTTGGAAATCTTTTCCATCTCAGAAACAAAATTCACTGGGAACCTTTTGGAGATTTCTCTTCTAAACATCCTGACATTTTACCTGTGAAAGAACTGTTTGAAAATGCAGGACTTCTACGATTCATCACAGCAAAACCCCTGAGACTTCATCCTCGTCTTGTTGCTGCTTTCTACATCAAAATGGCACAGAACAAGGACTCTCAGGAGTGGGAAACCTGCATTCCTCTGACTTCTTACGTGAAAGGGAAGAATGGTGAAGATGAGATGACCAGGAAGTGGGTCACTCTCAACATTAGACAGAAGATTAAGGAGGTATTTAATCTTCCCCACTCTGGACGAAGCCCAATTGACTACGGGTTTGGGACTGAGAAGGACTATCTCCAGTCTCTCTGCGATGGAGACGTTGTTCTGAAGTCGGGCCTGAACAAGTCCGTTCTGAGGACTGAGAATCGTCACCTCTTCGACCTGACTAGTCAGAGGGTGATGGGAATTGCTGGAGGGCTGGAGCAGATCTCCCGGCCAAAATTATATACCATGATGGCAATCTCAGACGCCTCAGTGCATAACTTCCACTGGGAGGATTACTTTCTCCATCTACTGGTAGCTGAGACTAGTAAAATCAAGTACTCGTCGGAGGGTCAGGCGACGTTTGAGGCCAAGATGCACTTCGGCACCAAGATTTCTTTGATCTTGGAAACCTTGGATCTCGGTGATGTGGATCAGGCCCAATCACTCGAGATTCCAGCGAAAATTGACATCTTCAGAGCTTATTCCGGTGATGCTGGCACAAAGAAGCGACCGAGAACCCAGAAGAAGAAGGCTCAGGCGAGCACGACTGGAGGAGTCAAGGCTCAGGCGAGCAAATCTTCAGGGGCCCTTATTTCGAAGCCAGTGGAGGACAAATCCAAGCCCTCCGGACCCAAGCAACATAAGCTGAAATTTTTATATACAGGGTCAGAGGAGCAAAAGAAGAAGCTCGTGGAAGAGAAGGCTGCTGAAGAAATGATTCAGCATGCAACTCTGGAGGGGGAACCAGCTCAGCCCGCTCTTGAAATTGCTCTCATCTCTGCCGTTCCAGAAGTTGCACCCTCAGATCCGAAACCACTGATCCTCAACATTGCATCAGCCTATCAGGGCTTGGAGGCCCACTCGGGTGAGGATCAGGGGGAACCCACTCAGGTAGAAGGAGTTGAGAAGGAGGTTGCTGAAGTGGTTCAGGCTGAAGTCCCATGGCCATTCCCTGCGCCTGACGAGAACACATTGCCTGATTTTGAGATAGTGGCAAGGGGAACGGCTGTGGAAATGGTGGAGAAGAGGTTTCCTGACCTCTCAGATGCTCAGAAGGAGGCGGTTGTGCAACTTCGCACTTACGCCATGATCAGGAATGCCACTTGGCCTGAACTAAGTCAGCTTGGAGAATCGAGAGGATGGGACAAAATGGCTGAATCTGAAGCTGCTCTTTTCGATCATTTTGAGGTAAATTCCTTACATCACTTGATCAAAATGGTAGACTTTATCAAAACTGTCCACCGCATCTATCCTGAGCCCGAGCAAGAAGAAGTAGGGGAGGATCAGTCTGGGTTGAAAGCTGAGAAGGAGAAGGAAGTAGAGAGGGAAGTGATTATGATTGCTGATGACATTCAGCAAGGTGGCACAGAAGGGGTCCGTGCACCGGCCGATGAAGCACTCCTAGGACCCGGGACTGCTGAGGCTTCAGGAGAGGGTCCAACAGGTCTGGTCCGAGTAAAAGGAAAATGTATCACCCCAGAGTCCTTATATGTTCAAAACTCCTCACGAGCTCTTGCCACTGAAGGCGGAGCTACTGAGTGAAATGTCAGAACAAGAGAAAATGGAGATTGCCTCTACCCTGGACAACCGAATGAAGAGCTTCGAAGGACGACTGAAGGCTGAACATAATTCAGTTACTGATAAGCTCAGTGTTGGTATGAGAGGAATGACCGGGAAAATAGGGCAACTTCAGGCTAAGCAGACTGAGATGGACAGTCAGTTCACCTTGTTGGCGGAGTCAGTAAACGAGGTCGTTGGCCGAATCAACGACGATAATGCCAAAAAGGGGGAAGGGAAGAAGCAAATTGCTGCTGGAAAAGCCAAGAAGAAGATCTTCCCCCCTGAACTGAAAGCTGCGGACAGAAAAAGGACTAGGTCCGTCGCTGCCATCGAAGCTGCTGAAGGCTCAGATCCGAAGAGGTTGAGGTCCTCTGAAGATCCTGCCCTGGAACCCTTGTATACTGAGATGGAGGAACAAATGCACCCGGGGACGACCACTCAGAAGAAGATGGTGATGACTGAGGCGGAGAAGTTAGCGAAGATGAAGGAGATTTCGCTACTCAGTCAGATCCAACGATTGAAAGAGTCCAATGAGTACCTGACTTCGCAGGTTCAGAAGAAGAAATTTGTGCCTTCTGGATCTCGAAAGAAGACTCAGAGGAAGTTGGTGGTCAATCCAGGTCAAAGTCCTCCTCCACTTCAGTTTGTGGAGGATTTCATTCCGATTGAGATGTTGGAGGTATGGATTCCGATCCGGAATAGGTGGGCCTATCTATTCTATGTGGTGGGGTTATGGGACAATCAAACTGAAGACAAAGACGTCATACTCCATCACTGGATGGCACAGGAGCATCTGGATTTCTAGGCTGAAATCATCAGATATGCTGACACTGAAGAAGTAGAGATCGCTCCTCAGGAATTCATCAAGTATCCTCCTCCACTCTTCAAAAACTCCAAGCAACTGGACCGGAAAGCAATTTCTGAAGAAGTCATCAGGGTAGGATGCGCTGCCGGGGCCGTTGGTGATCGGAACAGGATGAAGCAGGTCCTGAACCGAGTCTTGGAGATGTATGAAATTCCTCAAGCTGCTTGGAATAAGGATGAAGACTAGATCAGGAGTTAGTTGTACAGGGAATTGTAATAGCTTCAGGATAATTGTAACTCTTATATCAATCAATGAAGTTATTTTATTTTCCTGAGTACAACTTCTTGTTGACTCCTGAATTTACTTTTCTGTATCCTTATCAAAAATTGTACTAACTCATTCCTTGTTTTCATCTTATAGACTAAGTGCCTAGTTGTCAGAAGGTACTGAACTTATTTCACTAACTAAGTCAGTTGATTGTATAGATGAATAAGAATTTGCTTAAGGGTTTTGGCATCATCAAAAAGGGGGAAATTGTTGGGACAATCTGAGTATTTTGATTAGATCCCAAAACCCTTGATGAATTTGCCTAAGTACAGTTGTTCAGGTTTGTCTAGTTCAGGATAGTTAGGTTAGGAATTCAGTTCAGGGGGAACGTGCTAAAGACTTAAGAATATTGGAGTCGACCCAATTTACTGAAGTCTGAAGTGCAATCCATCCTGAAGAAGTCAGTCAGTCTTGCTGAAGATTGCCTGAACTGAAGCTGAAGAACGAAGCCTGATGATCCGTCCTGAAGACAATCCGGAAGTACCATTGGCTGATGTTTCTACTAAGTACTCTAAGCATACTCAGGACAGAACTTAGTCAGTGAAGACTAAGTATAACCTATCAGGCTGTGCTGAATGCACATAAGACCTGACTTAGGCCTTGGTTCAGTTTACCTGAATCATGTAAGTCAAAAGCAAAAAGGTTACACATACTGGGCTGAATAACCTATCAGGCTGTGCTGAATGCACATAAGACCTGACTTAGGCATTGGTTCAGTTTACCTGAATCATGTAAGTCCAAAGCAAAAAGGTTATTTATGCTATGAGACCAAGAGACAAATAGAATGTCAGCAAGACTCCGATAAAGACAAACATTCAGGCTGAGTTATTAACAAGAGACTCAGAGTATTGAGTGTACGAGGAAGGACAAATGTCAGAAGGTCAACTAGCCGTTTGAACGGAAAGCCAATGATCTTTCGACATGCATGTACGGAGTCTGCGTAGCATTTAATGCGTCTCAGAGTTGCAGGCGGCGGGACAAAATTGCCAGATTAAGCATGGTGATTAGGTCATCAGTACATCTAGCCTGCAACCACCCTAAAATAGGAAAGATTTGGTTAGATCTCCTCCAACGGATCTATTTTGAATCTTGCCTATAAATACAGAGAGCCTTGCACTCATTCAAGGCTAACGGGAAATTTCCAAGCGAAAGCTCTCAAGAATCAAAGCACTCAAAGCATACTTTGAACAACACTCTGCAATTAAATTTCCCTAGTGTTGTAGTAGGATTCTCTCTGTATTTGCTTAGATCGATAGCTCTAATATTTAGCATTGTTTTGTATTGCTAGAGCTATCTTAGTTGGAAACCAAGAATACCAAACCACTCAGGGTGTGAGATTGGTTGGTTAGAAGGACTGGGACTTGTAAAACGCCCAGGGGTCAGTTCCTAAGAGAGGAAGTTGGCTATTCGTGTCCCTTGGCACGTAAAACCCAAGTACCTATCCTCAGGGTTTTGAGGATAGCTTCCTGTTAAACCAGGTCGTGGACGTAGGAGTTGGTTATCTCCGAACCAAGTTAAAAAGACCCTTGTGTGCTGATTTACATTCTTGTTCAGGATCATAACTGTCATCATACTAAACTGAACATTCGGCATTGTTCTTATATTCAGGACTGAATCAATCATCCTGAATCTTAATACTGTGCATTCAGCCTTAACCATCAGTTTACTGAGCAAACTCAGAGAAAACGTTTTCAGAAACTAAAACGAGTAGAAACTAAGGGCTCACTTTCCGCACGTACTCTAGCCCACTGAGATAATAGTCCAACTGACTAGCTTCCGAGCGGTCAGTAGGTTTGTTATCTCTACTGAGCTTTCGAGCACATTACTCACACTCAGCTTATCTGACTCGTTACTGAACGGTCCCTGCTGCCCCTATGGACATTCAGCATACTGAGTATTTCAGAAAATCCTGACTGAGCGTGTTAGAGCATTTTTCTGAGTCTTTCAGAAAAATCTGACATCAGTGTATTCTCCCCATACACTGATTATACTCGTTTCGGGACCAACAATACCTATCCTACCAAAATTCTAAAATAAATACATATTTTTACCATCCATATCCTTAAACACGCCTAAATCTGAAAACAGTACTTGAAAAAATCAAGTCAAATATCTTTCACGTGTAAGGGACACGTTACCAATAAATACTCAATAAATGTTTGGAAACAGAAACAGAAACAGCCACATTTATCTACCAATAGTCTCGATTAAAAGCGAAATCATCCGGGGGGTGCCACCGCCTTCATAAAGATCACCAAAATCGAATAATAAATTCAACATAAACTTTATAATTTCATTTAAGAATCTATTCTTTTCTTCATTCATCGTCGCTAAGTTATTTCCCCTGCAGAAGAGAACTTGGACTAGCAAGATGACGAGCGTTGAAGAGAAGGTGGAGGTGGAGGATGCGAACGGGGATTCGTTAGGGAAGATTAAGTTAAGGCTCACCGATCGATCCAAGGTTCGACTCTGTAATTGAATATGGAGAAAGTTATCTCCAATTAGGTTTTTAAAATTATTATTTTTTAAATGGATGGTTTTGTTGATGGGGGTGTTTCACTGTTTTGGTAGAAAGTGGCTCAGACGAAGGAAATGCTGTCGAAACAAGCAGAACAGACGAAGGAGATTTTGTCCAAACAGGCAGTTAAGATCGCCAAACAGGCTGAAGAGCACGAAAGATTCATCAACAAGGTATGATTAATCTTAATGGGGATGGGGGGATATGGAGTTTTCTCCTTTTGATTCCATTTTGCAGGACCAAATTTGATGATTTTTGTATTTCTTTTATCCGTAAAGTTGTGACTAGTGAGTGGTAGCTGCACTATTTCGTGAGTTATGTGATGTTAGATTTAGGAGATAATTCTGCAGGTGACACACTTGATAGGTGTTCTTGGCTTTGGTGGCTTCTGCTTTATTTTGGGTGCAAGTGAGTAGAACAACTGTTGCCTCTACAAATAAATTTCTGATGTGCATCATTACATTGGTTGTTTAATTTGTTATATTTAACAGGGCCGCAGGATGTTCGATATCTGTATTGTTTATTCTACATAATCTTTGTTCCCCTTCGATGGATTTATTACCGATACAAGAAATGGCACTATTATCTTCTCGTACGTTCCAACTCACCAATTTAATTAGCTACCCTTGTTTCTAAAATTTTACTTATGTAATAGATAAAGCAAATGTGGCTCACTGGACTTCTTTTAACACAGGACTTCTGTTACTATGCCAATACAATTTTCATTATAATGCTCCTTTTCTATCCAAGTAACGAGAAGCTCTTCATGGTTTGCTTCTCATTTGCAGAGGTAAGCAATGTGAATTCTGCTGCTTCACTTATATATTAATCAATGAATTGATTCTTATGCCTTTTTGTTTTTGGGTTATGCAAACTTGAGTGCAGGGTCCATTGGCATGGGCACTGATTGTCTGGCGCTGTAGCTTAGTTTTTAATTCTGTGGACAAAATCGTAAGCGTCTTCATACATCTCTTGCCTGGTAAATACACTTCTCTGTTTCATAGAATTGATTTCAACAGTACTGTTCTTCCATCAATGAAGCATTTACTTCATACTTGATGACAGAAAATACTTATTTTTGCTCTGCTCTTCTTGTGTTTAATTGTATATAAATTCAACTGAAAGGATTTAGGATCATTTTCTGTTCTTTACATTTGGTTCTCCATATCTGCTAATAAAGGGTATGACTTTAGTCCGATACGGGGTATCCCAAGACATACCTCAATTTTATCAAATCATTAATCGACACAAACTTCTTTGTGCCTTGTCAGTTGAGCTTAATGTTGCCAATGTGTCATGCTTTCAGGATTAGTTTTCTTCACCATAAGATGGTGGGACCCAGTGTTTTATGAAGCAATGCATTCTGAGGGCTCAGCCAGTAGAGCCTCATCCCCTTATGTGGAAAACAAACAATACCTCTGGACATGGCTCTTCTTCATTCCTTTAGTTGTCTACATCATCTGGCAGCTTCTTTATTTTCTCTTTGTGGATGTCCTTCGTCGACAAAGATTACTTCGTGATCCAGAGGTTATGACTTCCTACAGGTTATCCATCTCTCTCTCTCTCTCTCTCTCTCCCTTGCTTCTCTGTGTTTTTGAGTACGCATTTTGCCATAATGGTACCGCTCGGATACCTGCATTTCGATTCCTGTATGCTACTTTTCGTTTTCCATTTTGTGTTCCACCCTCTAGATCTTTAACACGTGTTGGTATTGGTATTGATTTTTTTTTTACCATCCACGTGCCATGCATCTAAACTGTTTTAACACCAGAAGTGAAATCATTTCAGTTACATGGGGTCCATTCCTTTTTCTTCTTCCTACCTTGTTAAGATATACATCACTCAGGCTTCCACTGTTGTACCTCGTAGGGAACTCTCGAAAAAAGCACGGAAAGCAAACAACGCATGGTGGCGCTTGAGTGGATTGCTGGGGGATCAGAATCGGTTGTTTATGTATATTCTGTTCCAGGCTATGTTCACTGTGGCAACAACAGCACTTACAGTCCCGATTTTCTTGTCATATGAATTGCATGCAACTTTCCAGATACTCAAGGTCTCTGCATCTGTATGGAATGGAGGAAACTTCTTGCTAGAAGTGATGCCTAGACAAGTGATTCAGAAAGAGAAAAAGAAAATGGAGATGCAACCGATTGAGTCTCAGGTAGATCATCAGTTAGTGTCTGAAAAATTGGTAGAAGCAAATAGTAGTCATGTAGTTGAATCCGAGTAGCAAGCACTTACGACTTGTACATCTGGACTTTTGATGTAGTTGCTGGGAGGACTTGCTGGTTGATTTTAATTAATTTTCTGGACTTTTTCCTTGTTCAATTCTGGCTATTATCATGCTTAGCGTCGGATGCACATAAACAGAAGTCTATGCAAGTGCTTGCCCACTTTGTTTTCAAAATAATTTCTCCCCACTTTGTTTTCAAAATAATTTCTCCCTACATCCTATATACTTCATTCATCCCCAATTCTTTTTTCCACATTTTCTATTTTGAGATGTTCCAACTCTTTTTTCGCACCTTAAAAAGAAAATAAAGTATATTTTTTATATTTTATTATTTAACTTCACACTCACATACTTCATATTTTTCTTAATACGTGTGCCTAGGTTTTTTTTTCAAAAGATCCGGAACGGAGGGAGTAAAATTTTTTATTTGTACGCCTCATATGAATTTGCAAATCATGAAAAAGAATATAGATTTGTATACACAATTATAAAAGTATAAATATATTTATTATATATTATTATTTTATACTCTTAAAGAGCATATTGATAAGGAATGGAAGCAATACTGTACATGATACTTGGTACTTATTTTATTTTGAATTATGCCAAAACAATCTAAGCAAATTATTAAAAAATAGCAAATTATAATATAAATTATTTTACATATGAAATAATCTATATTTAAAATTTGTAGATTTTGGTTGGGTGTAGTTGGAGTTGGACTTTTTTTTTTTCAAAATTTTGCGCTTGAGAAATTTCATGATTTTCACTCCTACTTGTGTGACTATATGTGCAAATGAATGTTATCGTAAGATAAATTTTGTGTTACTATTAAAGTAAATATTATATTTTACATATTTTTTTTGTAAATATTATTATAAAATATAAGAGCAAAATATTTGTTACTATAAGAACAAATATTGGTTTTTCTTATAGCAAACACATGTATTACTATATATATTTTTCTTATAGCAACACATGTAAGATATTAGATGTATTACTGCATAAACAACATAAAAAAAGATAAAAAAAAATAAATGGATTAATTGCAAAATAAATCACCACTTTTACGTAAATTGCAATTTAATCTAAATTTTTAAATTTTGGCAAAATAAATCATCACCTTTTATATTTTCGCAATTTAAACTTTGGACAATTTGCCTCTTACCCAAAAGATGATGTGGACAAATAAATGCACATTCATCATCTAAATAAACATCCACATCATTAAATATTCAAATTTATTTACAATTAAAATATAAACATCCACATCTAAGTACAATTAAAATATTCAAATTTAAGAAAAATAAACATCCACATCTAAATAAACATCCACATCAAAAATATAAACATCCACATCTAAATAAACATCCACATCAAAGTACAATTAAAATATTCAAATTTATTTATAATAAAATATAATTAAAGTATAAAAAATATAATCTTAATTTAAAAAATATTTTTAGAATCATGGATTTTGTGTGAGCTTTTATAATTTAAGAAAAATAGATAATTTTTTATATTTAAAAAATATAAATATTATGTATATGAATATTTATTAAAAATTAAGAATTGATTTAAATGTTTTATTTAATTTTTAATTTAATTCAATATATTTATTTTTAAAGAGAATATATATAATTTTTTTATTTCTTTTAATATTTTGTATTTGAATTTTTTTTTTAAAAATTATATTTCAAAAAATAATTTTTAAGTTAAAATATAATAATATATTTTCATGTGAAAAATTTAATGAATATCTATTTTGAATTTTTTATAGTATTTATTTAATTAATTACTTATTTTAAAGTTATATATTTCTTAAATTTATAAAAGCTCACGCAAAATTCATGATTTTAAAGATATATTTAAAAATTATCATTAAAAATATAATATTTACATTTATAGTTATTGTAAATAAATTTGAATATTTTATTTTTATTGTACTTTGAATATTTTATTTCTAATTTTAATTTATTTTTGAAATATATTCAAACTTATTTAAAAATATCTATTTTAAAAAAAATTATATGTGTTTTTTATTTATTTTTATATTTATAGTATTTATAATTTTATGGGTCACTTACATATTGGTTCAAAAAAATGATTATATTTATAAATTGGTTCACAATTTTTGCACAGAAGTATAATTTTTTTCTGCATAGAAGCATATATTTTTTCTGCACAGAACCAATTTGTAATTAGTGTCAATTTTTTAAACCATTTTGTAATATTCCCTTATTTTATTTATATTTTTAGATATTTAATGATGTTGATGCTTATTGGGATGATGCATGTGCATTTATTTATCCACGTCATCTTTTGAGTAAGAGGCAAACTGCCCAAAGTTTACATTGCAAAAAATATTAAAGGTAGTGATTTATTTTGCCAAAATTCAAAAGTTTAGATTAAATTGCAATTCGCGAAAAGGTGGTGATTTATTTTGCAATTAAGCCAAAATAAATTAAGAAATACATATTAATTCTTGTAAAAATATATTTTGTCCTTATAATTATTTTAAAAATATAAAAATTTATTTTTTTAAAGATTAGTAAAATACATTTTCCCTTTCAGTAGTGCATATTTGTCCATATAATAATACATTCTGAGAGCGAATTTTCTGAAATAAGCCATTTGTGAATTTTTATTGAAAATTTTATGTGACCCGGTTAGAATCCGCGAATTTTAACCTGGAGTAATCCATAACACGCGAATTTTAACTTGGAGTGATCCATAACCCATAAATTTTAATATTTACTTATTTTAAATATACTTTACATGTGAAATATTTCACATCAGAGTGCTTCTTAAAAAAATAAAAGAAAAAAACACATTTAAGACCACTTTTTAAGTTGAAAGTGCATCCTAGGCAACCTTCGAAAACCCATTACAAAGAAGACCAAATTAGTATAATAAAGACAATTTATAAATTTATTATGGCTTAATTGCAAAATAAATCACCACCTTTTTGCAAATTGCAATCTAATCTAAACTTTTGTATTTTGGCAAAATAAATCATCACATTTCATATTTTTTGCAATTTAAATTTCGGGCAACTTGCCCCTTGCTCAAAGGATGATGTGGACAAATAAATACACATTCATCATCCAAATAAGCATCCACATCATTAAATATCTAAAAATATAAATAAAATTATAAATATAAAAATAAATAAAAAGATATAATTTTAGAAAGTTAGACTTTTTTTAATATAAAAGTTTGAATGTTTTTCTGAAATAAATTAAACATTATATTGTCCAAAAAATAAATAAATATTTATTATGTATAAACACATAAGTAAAAAATAAAAAAATAAAAATAATTTTAAAAAATTTAAAATAATATATTCAAAGTTCAATAAAAATATTTAAATTTATTTATAATAAATAGGGTGGATTACATAGTACAACAATTATAAGGATAATATTACATAATGCAATACTCAAAATTTAACTTTTCAAAGTGCAACACTTTTGTGGGCACCTGCAACCATCAAATTGTTATAATATATGGAATATATTATTATATTAATGGATATAATATTAGGAATATATCCAGTGGGCTTTAGGCCCACAAGACTTAGGGTTAGGTATTGTATTTATACTGTATCATTCCCTGTATTATGTACTACATATCATTGTAAACGGCAGTTCATACTAGTATAATCTCCTGGCTTGGTCTCCCCCAGACGTAGTCACTCCGTGACAAACTGATCAATACTGTGTCTTTACTTTTGCTTTACGCTTTCCTCTCAAGATTACAACACGTTATCAGCACGAGTCTCTACGAGCAATAAGGATTTACGAGAGGATTGCTCCAGCTGTTTTCGGGATCAAATCAATCGGGATTAATTTTATTAAATTACTGAAACAGTAAGTTTCGTGATTTAATATTTAATCTGAGATAATATGAATATATGTTGATGATGCATATATGTGATTCGTATATATGATATATGTGAGTATGCCTATGCTGTGGTCCAAATATATTTTGATAATTATTTGATTATGTGATCCATACATTGCTATCGGTAAAGGCATCACATAATATTTTTGCGCATATACCTGTACATCCTGTCATGATCCTGATATATGTATACACTGCCAATTTTTTTTCTTATGCTATTAATCAAATTCTGCTCAGTATACAGTGCCTGCAATTAATATGCTTATCTTACGATTATATGTATAAATTGCATATTATATTCATGCTTGGACATGCTGGATTGTATACGTATGACATGCCTTCTGGATTTATTATGCTATACTGTTTTGTTTTGGTTGTTTTGGTACTGCATAACAAAACCCAATTTCCAGAATCGATCGTCTCCGATCGAACGAACATTGAGAAACCCAGATTTCATTAACCTCTATTCTGAAAAAAAAAATCCGTTTTGATTCCAAAATTGCCGAAATGAAATCGGAAATTCTTTTTTCAATAAAAAATGCCCAAAACTCAAATCAAATCGGAAACCTACCTATCGTCAAAAATCTCGCAAAGGCAACGATCTCTCGCAAACGCCGACGGCCCCTGAAGCGGCTGACGGCACGGCGGCGCGACCGCCACTTACCTGCGATAGAACAGCAGTGCGATGAGCGCAACGCACGCCGACAGCGGCGTAAATGCCGCGATAAGCGTGCGACGCCTGCCCTCTGATTGCGCAGCGGCGGTGAACCGGTCGAAATGACCCCTGCTCCGCGCCGACTCTTACGGCGGCAGCGTGAGCGCGGCCTCGCACCACGACGGCGGCTGTGCGCGACGATGCAAGCTGCTGCGACGACGGCCGCGATGCCTCTGCGCGACAACGACTGCTGCGACACCGGCAACGGTGACGGCTGTCGGCGACGAAATGTTACGGCGATACTATCCTCGCGACTGCACTTTGGCGTCTGCCCTAACCGCGAAAATGGAATCTGCAATGGTAGAGTGAGCGGCTACGGTGCCTGTACGGATTTGCGCCAGCGACTGAACGATGCCGACGTCAGGCTTTGTGACGTGTGGCGGCACTTTTTCCGTGGGCGGTTAAGATCCCTGTTTCTCCGCCTTTTGACCAGGAACTCACAATCTGAAAATAGACAGAAACCCTAATTTGTAATTTGGGTCTGTCCCTCCATTTCATTTGATGAGCCTGAATATTAAAATCCTAAATGGGCTCCCACGTTTTGGGCCCTCATTATATTATTTGGGCCTCTGCCTTTCTTAATAAAAATGGGTCGAGCCCTTTAATAAAAAAATATAATAAATAATTAATTAGGCCATTTTTTTTAATTAATTGATTGGACACTTTATTTTAGTCGATCCTAATTATTTGGATCCTAACAATTATTTATTTTTGGGTTAAAGTCCCATTAATAATTTTCTAATTCATAATGGTATTATGAAAGTCCAAATCATCAATTTTTTTAGGCCTTATCCAATAATTATTTTTTGGTCCAAGTCCCATTAATAAATGTCTCATAAAGTCATACACACAATCCTTTATTAAATACCCCCTATTATTAATTTTTTTGTCTTAGCAATATTTTATTGATTGAGCCTTAATTATTAAATGCTACAAACAAATAATTTTAATAAATTTTTATTTATTAATTTTTGTAGCAAAAACATGTCAAAAATCACTAATTGTGAATTCGATAAATTGGCATTTGATTGCCATAACTTTTTGACATGGGCTCTCAACGTTGAAATCAACTTAGCCTCTAAGGACCTTACTGACACAATTAGACAACCATCTAAATCCACTCCTACCCAGATGACATAAGCTCAAATTTTCTTAAGACATCATCTTTACAAAGATTTTAAGAATGAATACCTCACTGAAAGAGATCCATCGACGTTATGGAAATCCCTCCAGGATCAATTCCAACAACAACACGATGTGATCCTCCCCGAAACCAGACATGAATGGATAACACTTCGTTTCCAAAACTTCAAGTCTGTAACGGAGTACAACTCCGCCCTACATCGCATAGTTTCTCAGCTTAAGCTGTGTAAAGAAACAATAACTGTTGATCAGTTAATTGAAAAACTCTTTCCACTTTCCACGCTATTAATCTTGTACTCCAGCTGCAGTACAGGGCCAAAGAGTATCACACACACTCCGACCTTATTTCTGCACTTCTAGTTGCAGAAAAGCACAACCAATTGTTGATGAAAAATCACAATACTAGATCGGTTGGCTCACAAGCTGTGCCTGAAGCACATGCTACTCGGAGGAACTCTAGAGGCCGTAAACGTGGAAAAGGAAATGAGGCGAGGGGGGACGCGGATCGACCCGAGGTCGACGCCGTGGTAGGGGAAGAGGTCGAGGTCGCAACAATGCACAACCTAGTGCAACTGAAAAGAATGCACCTCAAGATCAACCATTGAGCTCACGTGCACAGAACAAACAAGTCTGCCACAAGTGTGGATGCGACGACCATTGATCTCGCTCGTGTCACACACAAAAACATTTGGTGGAAGCGTATCAACGTATGCTAAAAGACAAAAATGGGAAGGCTCATCACGGTGAAACACACCACACCGACCTGCCCAAAGCAGGCTTTGTCATAGACAAAGGATGACCTCTTGGGTGAACATATGACTATTGACTACAAAATTTAATACGTTTTTGATAAAGTAGGACCTAAGTGATCCCTTGTACGGCTGATCAATCAACGTATGTAATCTTGGCTCTCCTTAGCATTCCTCATATCTAAACGTATCCAAACATACACTTAAGTGCTTATGGAGATTAATGTTTTGTGCTTAGTAGATAGTGCTACTACACATACTATCTTAAAAGATAGACAATTTTTCCAAGCATTAACCGAAAAGAAAGGAAGTGTCACTACTATTTCCGATGACGACATACAAATCGTTGGCTCCGGAAGAGCCTCGATCATTCTACTTATGGGTACCGAGCTGATAATCGAAAATGCTTTATTGTATCCACAATCAAAGCGTACCCTCCTCAGTTTCAAAGACATTCGACAGAATGGCTATCACATTGGGACAAATATTGAGGACAATAGTGAATATCTGCTAATGACTCACTATTTAAAATTGTCGTAAACACATCGTCGAAAAACTTCCATCTTTCTCGTCTGGCTGGTATTACACATACATCAGACCCTCAAATCTCCATATAGCTCTTAATCTAAAATTTAATGATCCAAATTCTTTCAAACTATGGCATAAGCAGTTAAAACATCCAGAACAATCCATGATGCGTCGGATTCTATGTAATTCATCTGGCCATAACATAACACACAATAGAATCCCTTTTGTTAATGAATACATATGTGATGCTTGCACAAAGGGTAAGCTCATAATTCTTCCTTCTAGTAGTAAAGTAAGAACTGAATCTCCTAAATTCCTTGAACGGATTCAAGGAGATATTTGTGGACCAATACATCCAGCATCTGGACCATTTCAGTATTTTATGGTCCTAATAGATGCATCCACTCGGTGGACTTATGTAACGATGCTATCCACTCGCAATACTGCTTTTGCAAAGCTTATTGCATAGATCATCCTGTTGAGATCTCAATTCCCAGATCATCCTATTAAATCCATTCGTATGGATAATGCCGGTGAATTCACCTCTAAGGCATTCGATGATTTTTGCATGGCACTAGGAATCAAAGTGGAGCATTCGGTCCCTCATGTTCATACTCAAAATGGTCTAGCTGAATCATTAATTAGACGTCTTAAATTAATCGCTAGATCACTACTACAAAAAACGAACTTACCTGTTTCATGTTGGGGGCATGCAATCTTATATGCATCATCACTAATCCAATTCCGACCAACTGCATATCATGAATATTCCCCTGTTCAACTCGTGCGTGGAAATGAACCTAACATTTCCCATCTGCGAACATTCGATTGTGCAGTGTATGTTCCAATACCACCACCTAAGCGAACATCTATGGGCCCACAAAGGAAACTCGGTATTTACATCAATTTTTTTATCTCTCACAATACTTAAATACCTCGAGCCTTTAACTGGGGATCAGTTTACAGCCCGTTTCGCTGACTGCACATTTGACGAAGATCTATTTCCGGCCTTAGGGGGAGAGAAAAATACCACAATTAACAAATGCCGTGAAATTACGTGGAACACAAAAGATCTTCAATACTTAGGCCCACACACTAATCAAACTTGAACCAGAAGTTCAAAAGAAAATAAACTTGCAATAATCAGCAAGTAATCTGCCAGATGCATTATCAAATGCATTACTGATTATAAATGAAGTGACTGTGAATAGTTAAGGATGCCCCTATACGCCAGAAGAGTAATGAACCTCCTTACACAAAACCATGGTATTAATGCTAATAATATATTCAGTCACTCATGAAATCTCCTGAAGAGATTCGTCCTGAAGACGAGAAATCCTAGTAAAAAGCACGTGCACATAGCAATCAAAATACTAGGATTGCGAAACACCCAGATCAATGGGAAATGATCAAGATCTGGTTTACATGAATCTTAAATAAACACAGGAGACAAGCATATCACTGTTGTCGAGAACATATTCGTACCCATAGTTGCTCTTTCTAAAATCTGGTACCAGTATCTAAATTTGATTAGATGCAATAGAAAGAAGCAAATATGGAAGAGCTAGACTCGCAAAATAAACTGTTTTGTTCTATCGTACACACCCCCTAAATATTTTATTCCTGAAGGATATAAATGGGTATTAATACGAAACAAAATGAAATTGAGAGATACAAAGCGAGATTAACAGCTTAAGGGTTTTTCGCAGTGACCCATTATTGAGTTTGATGTGATCAAACAAATTCTCCTGTTGTTAGTATTATAAAGTTCCGCCATATATCCCTGGCAGTTAAATGCAGTTAATGAACATTGTTACCGCATACTTATACGGATCATTAGATTCTGACAACTATATGAAAATCCCTGATGGATTAACTATTCCCCAAATGAGGAATAACGAACATCGTAGTATGTTCAGCATTAAGTTGCAACGCTCGTTATATGGCTTAAAAAAGTCAGGTCATATGTGGTATAATCGACTAAGCGAATTTCTCCTGAAGAAGGAATACGTAAATAACGAGGCTTTTCCTTGTGTCTTTACTAAGAAATCCCTTAATGGTTTTTGCATCATCTCGGTGTATGTGGATGATCTTAACATTATCGGAACAAGGAAAGAGATTGAAGAAGCAAGTTCAATCTTAAAAACTGAATTCGAAATGAAAACTTTGAGTAAAACCAAGTTCTGTCTCGGTCTGCAAATCGAGCATTTCCCTGAAGGAATACTGATACACTAATCAGCTTACCTAAAGAAAGTGTTGGAGAGATTCCACTTGGATAAATCTCATCCTCTACGCACTCCAATGGTTGTCCGTTCCCTTGATTTGGAAAAGGACTCATTTAGACTTAAAGAAGATATCGAAGAGCTATTGGGACCTGAAATTCCATATCTAAGTGCAATTGGTGCACTGCTCTATCTTGCAAACTGCACTAGGCCCGATGTTGCCTTTGCAGTTAATCTACTTGCAAGGTTCAGTGCCTCCCCTACGAGGAGACATTGGAATGGTGTGAAACATATCTTACGATATCTTCAAGGTTCACAAGATCTTGGTCTTTTCTATCAAAGAAACCAAGATAAAACACTTATAGGTTATGCTGATGCTGGTTATCTATCTGATCCCCATAATGTGAAATCGTAAACGGGTTATGTTTTCCTCTGTGGTGGTACAACCATTTCATGGAGATCTGTCAAACAAACTTTGGTGACCACTTCGTCAAACCACTCAGAGATCATAGCTCTATACGAAACTGCACGAGAATGTGTATGATTAAAGTCCCTTGTAAAACACATTCACGATTCGTGTGGTATCCCTTCTGTTGACTTAAGCTCATCAATTATCTACGAAGATAATGCTGCATGTATTGCACAAATGAGCAATGACTATGTCAAAGGGAACTTGACGAAACATATATCCCCAAAATTCTTTTATCCTCACGAACTCTAGAAGAGTGGTGAGATCACGATAAAATAAGTACGCTCAAGTGACAATCTAGCTGATTTGTTCAGTAAATCCCTTCCCACTTCGACTTTTGAAAAGTACGTACATGGAATCGGGATGCGTCGACTTGGAAGGTTGTTATCTTCAGGGGGAGTAACAAATGTTAAACAATCCTGATGATTGTATCCTCGTGGCCATTTGTAACACTCCACTAAGTAACACTTGCATTCTTCCTTGTCATATTTTATCCAAGGGGGAGTGTTATAATATATGGAAATATATTATTATATTAATGGATATAATATTAGGAATATATCCAGTGGACTTTAGGCCCACAAGACTTAGAGTTAGGTATTGTATTTATACTGTATCGTTCCCTGTATTATGTACTACATATAATTGTAAACGGCAGTTCATACTAGTATAATCTCCTGGCTTGGTCGTCCCCAGACGTAGTCACTCCGTGACGAACTGGGTCATCAATACTGTGTCTTTACTTTTGCTTTACGCTTTCCTCTCAAGATTACAACACAAATCACCACTCTTCCTCTCTCGTAATTCTCTCCCATCTCTCCCCATATTTCAAAATGTAAAATCCGAATTACCCATTTTCATCTTCACTTTCTCTCTCTCAACCTCTTCATCTTTCTCTCTCTTAAATAGTGTCTCTCATTTTGAAATTGGTGTGGCGAGGTTGTTGACGAAGAGGTTGCGACTATTGAGGGCGATTTCCGGCTGTGAATGTCTCCCTCCATCGCTATCAATCGCCGACGCACAACCACAGAAATCTTCTCCAACAACCGCCTATTCTGTCCACGGTCTTGCTCAACCACCGCAGCGCCGGCGGAGCGACGGGCTGTTCGATTCCAGCGGAAGAGGCGACACTGGGCTTCGATCGGGCTTTCTTCGATTTCTGATTCCGACGAGAGGCGGAAGGTGTTGGCCGGTTTCTGGATATTGAGAAATTTTTCGAGATTTCTGGCTTGAAGATGGTTTTTGGGTGTGTAATGTGAACAGAGGAGTTTTTTTATGGATGTGTGTTGGTGTGCGTATGTATTGCGTGTGTGTGTTTTATGAATCTGGTGTGTTGGTGTGTAAGTGTTTTATGTATCTGAAGTTTTTGTGTGTGTGAATGAATGTGCCTGCTGGTGTAGGTGTGTGTGTTTTATTGTGTGTTGTGTAGTGTATTGTGTGTTGTGTAGTGTATTGTGTGTTGCTGTGTGTGTGTTTATCAAAAAAATTTTATTAAAAAAATATACACACATTTTGATGCAGAATTTGACGAGATGAAGTTGCAGATCTAAGTTGAAAGATAAGATTGTAATTTAATTTTTTAATTTTTTTGGAAAAAATTATATTGTAATTTTTGGTTTTGTGTTTGCAAAAAAATTGATTTGCATATTCAATGTTTTTTTTATTATATTCAGAATTTTAGTTTTGTGTTTGCATAAAAATTGGATTCTCAATGTTTTTTGGTTTTTTTATTTTTTGTATATTCAATATTTTTGAATTATATTGAGAATTAATATTAAAAATTAAAATTAAATATATGAATATTCAACAATAGATTAATTGTTGGGCATAAGCCCAAATGGGTTTTGGCCCAATTGGTTTTATTTAGGCCCACACTCTCTCATAACCCTAATGAAGAAGGGTAGCCTCCGTATAAAAGGCCGTCAGCTTCTCCTTGGCACATCTGATCGATAATTTGATTTCCTATCGTGAGTGTGGAGTCGAGTTGCTAGGGCTGTGGTTTGCTACCTCTTCGTGACGGGCCTTTGATAGTCATTCCCTCTTTACCGGTTTTGTGTCCACTCAGGCGGGTGGCCTGAACCCACGTCCGGAACCCAAACCGTGAGACGAGGTGCGAAGGGTGGAGACCCAACAGTGGTATCAGAGCCACGGGTCCCTTCGTCGTCTCTGTTTGGGTTCGTGGGTGCCGCTGCTCCTCCGTGCGCCGCCGTGGTTGTTCCGTTCGCATGGGTCAAATCAAAGTGCCGATCTGCACTGTGCCTTCGTGTTTGGAGTCGCGCCGCCTGAAGCCGCCGAGCCTGGAGGTTGTCCGTCCGTCCGCCCGCCGGAGCAGCGCTGCGTGCTTGGAGTCGCATCGTCGCTCCTGTGTCACGCCTGAAGTCGACGCGCCGTCGTGCCTGGAGGTGAAGCTGCGTCGCGCCTGTGGTGTCGCGACCCTCCTGCTTCTTCAGCCGCTGTGCGCCGCTGCTGTCGAAGTCGTTCGTGTTGGGCATTTCGTCGCTCCAGTGCCTGTGAAGCCGCGTGGCTTCTGGTCTGCCTGTTGACGTGCCGCTGGAGCTGCTTCCTTCCGCCTGAAGCCGACGCGCCGCCTGGAGTCGCCGTGGGTTGCTGTGCGACGCTGCTGTCCGCCGCCGGGTGTCGTCTCCATCTGCCGACAGTCAGGTAAGGAAGGTAAAGTTTGGTAAGGGTTTGTTCTTTGTTTTTTCCCTTACTGTTAGTTAGTGGTTCTTTAAATTGTGACTTTGGGTTAGGTTTTCATATTTAATCTGTCTCTTTGTCTGTTTAATTAAACTGCTGAAATTAGTGTTTAAGCAACGTTTTTTAAAAATTTATTTTTGAGTTACTAACAAGCTAGCAAGCTGCAGTAAAAGTGTGTTGTTGAGTTAGGTCAATCCCGGGGTTACTTAGCAGTAGGCTTTGGACATAAAGCTATTGCTTGTGGTTTCTGCGGCATACGTGGGATCTGCCCCCGTCATTGACGGGAATTAGGCAGCACGTTTTGCTTGGTCCCGGGAATGCGTTGCTGTCTTTGGGCGTTTTGAGGCCCTTACTTAGGGTCTCGCTCTGGTAAAGCGGCTGAAACTCACTTATTTACTGCTTTCATAGTGTAACCGCTTGCCGCGGTTTAGGATTTATTGCTTTCATAGATCGCCGCTTGCTGCGGTTCTAGCTGCTGGTTATACGTGCTCTCTACGTGCTTGTTTGTGCTTGTTTCTTTTATTGTTTCAGTGCTTTGTGGTCTTTATTCCTGTGACCTGTGTCGGCATTTGCTTCCGCTTGCTCGTGCTCTGTTATTTCTTGCATCTTTGTGTGCTGTGAAATCTGTGTAAGTGTTCAAAGCTTCGTAAACCACATGGCCACTAATACTCCTACGTATGTGTTGGCCCCCTTCACTGGAAAAGGTGATTTCAGTATCTGGAAACAGAAAATGAAATGCATCCTGATCCAGCAGCGTGTTTACAAAGCCATTGATCACTCTTATTCTGACGCTGAAACTGAGGAAAAGAAACTTGAAATGAATGAACTTGCTTTGTCTTCTATTATCTTGAACTTATCTGATGCTGTGCTTAGGAAAGTTGGTATTATGGACTCTGCTAAAAAATTATGGGATAAATTGGAAGAGTTGTACACTGAAACTTCTTTGCCTAGCAAGCTGTTTTTACTTGAAAAGTTTTTTCGGTTTAAACTTGATTTGAACAAAGATATTGAAGAAAATCTTGATGTTTTCACTAAACTGATTCAAGATATCAAACAAACTGGTGACAAGCATATTGATGAGTATACTCCTATTGTGTTGTTGAATGCCATACCTGATACTTATAATGATGTCAAATCTGCGATTAAGTATGGTAGGGATAGTGTCACTCTTGATATTGTTGTTAATGGGCTGAAAAGCAAAGAGCATGAATTAAAACACAATGGGAAGGGTAGTAAAAATTCTGGTGAGGTCATGCATGTTAGAGGGAGGTCTTCTACTAGGTCTCATAACAAAAAGAAACATGATAACCAAGATTCGGATAATAAAAAGAAGCCTCAAGGGAACAATAGGTCCAAGTCTAGGAATAGGAAGTGCTTTAATTGTGGTGAAACTGGTCACTATTACAAAGCTTGTCCTAAGCCTAAGAAAAACCAGCAACAAAAAGAGCATGCTAATATGGCTTCAAGTTCTCAAGATGGTAGTGTGTTTATGGTGACTGAAATGTGTGATGAACAACATGTGAATTCTGTGCTTTCTTCTTCTGTGTGTGAAAATGAATGGCTTATTGATTCTGGTTGTACCTTTCACTTGTCCCCTTTTAAACACTTGTTTTCTTCTTATGAGAATGTTGAGCATGGTCATGTTTCTATGGCAAATGAGAAAAAGTGTCATATTGCTGGAATTGGTAATGTTTGCTTAAGGCTTGACTCTGGTTCTGTTGTTACTTTGAAAAATGTGAGGCATGTCCCTGATTTGTGCAATAACTTGATATCTTGTGTTGCTTTAGAAGATGAGGGTTATGAGGGAAGGTGGGGTAAAGGTTGTATGAAAATCATGCGGGGTTCTTTGGTTCTTTTCAAAGCTGTTAAAAGAAACAACCTGTATGTTTGCTTTACTAAATCTGATGTTTGTGCTAATTCTGTGAATGTTGTCAAGTTAGACAAAACTGAATTGTGGCATAAAAGATTAGGACACATGAGCAACAAAGGTTTGGAAATCTTGCAAAAATCTGGTGCTTTTGGCGATGAAAAACTGTCTTGTGTGCCATTTTGTGATTCTTGTGTGTTAGGTAAGCAACATAAAGTGCAATTTCCTGTTAACCCCTACCCAAATTCCCCTTCTAGCACTGATATACTTGAGTATTTGCATGCTGATGTTTGGGGTCCTGCTAGTGTACCCACACAAAGTGGAAACTTGTATTTCCTATCTGTGATTGATGATTTTTCTAGAAAAGTTTGGGTTTTCTTGATGAAAAACAAATCTGATGTATTTGATAAGTTTAAGGAGTGGAAAACTCTCATTGAAAACCAAACTGGAAAAAGGATTAAAAACCTCCGGACTGATAATGGCCTTGAATTTTGCAACAAATTGATGGATAAATTGTGTGCTAATTCTGGTATCAAAAGGCATAAAACTGTTCCTTACACGCCTCAACAGAATAGGGTTGCTGAAAGGATGAATAGGACTTTGATTGATAGAGTTAGGTGCATGATAGCTGCTTCTGGTTTGACAAAAATGTTTTGGGGTGAGGCTGTTATCACTGCTGCTTATTTGATCAATAGGTCTCCTTCTGTGCCTTTGAGAGGTAAATGTCCTGAAAATGTGTTTTATGGTAAATGCATTGATTATTCAAACTTACGTGTGTTTGGTTGTGCTGCTTTTGTGCATCAAAAGGTGGATAAACTTGAACCTAGGTCTAGGAAATGTGTTTTCTTAGGTTATCCTGAAGGTGTGAAAGGTTATAGACTGTGGTTGAAAGATGAGCATGGTTTTAAAGTGGTCATTAGTAGAGATGTTATCTTTAATGAATCTGATTTTCCATGCTTGCATGCCTCTGTGTCTACACCTGAAAAGGAGACTGCTCCAAATGAGGTGGAGCAGCCGCCTCGTTTATCAAAATCTGATAATGTGCAACACGAACCTGAAAACACTGATTTAAATGCTCAAAATGATGATTTACCTGCTGTTACTGAAGACTTGCATGTTGAAAATGATGTTTTACATGCTGATAATGCTGATGTGCCTGCTGATAATGTGGAAAATGTGCCTGATAATGCTGATTTGACTGATTATCATCTTGCTAGGGATAGGCCTAGAAGAAACATTAGACAACCTGTTAGGTTTGATGATTTCCACATTGATACGCATGCTTTTAATGCTTTTGAGTCTTGTAACAATGAGCCTACTTCTTATCATGAAGCCATGAAGTCTAAAAATTTGGTTGAGTGGTTAAATGCGATGAAAGATGAGATGAAATCTTTGCATGATAATCAAACATGGAATCTTGTGCCCAAACCTGAGAATTGTTCTCCTGTTGATTGTAAGTGGCTGTTCAAGGTTAAGAATGAATCGAATCATGTTAGACATAAGGCTAGGTTAGTGGCTAAGGGTTTTACTCAAAAAGAGGGGGTAGATTATGCTGAAATCTTTGCACCTGTTGTTAAATTCACCACTGTGCGCATTATGCTTGCTCTTGTTGCTCACTTTGATTGGGAGTTGAAACAAATGGATGTGAAAACTGCTTTTTTGCATGGTGATTTGGATGAAAAGCATAAGATTTATATGAGACAGCCTGAAGGCTTTGTTGATTCTAAAAAACCTGAGCATGTGTGTCTTCTTTATAAATCTTTGTATGGCTTAAAACAATCTCCCAGACAGTGGAACAAGAAATTTGATGCATGCATGATGTCTTTGAAGCTTAAGAGAAGTGCCTTTGATCATTGTCTTTATTTTAAGGAAAATGCTTCTGTGCCTTTCTTCTTGCTCCTTTATGTGGATGATATGCTTCTTGTGAGTCCTTGTCTTAAAACTGTTAAGCATGTTCAAAAGTGTCTTTGTGACCAATTTGAAATGAAGGACCTTGGTGATGCTAGGAAGATTTTAGGCATGCATATTGAAAGAGATAGGAAGAATCATACTCTCTTGCTTAATCAGATTTCATATGTGGATAAAGTTTTGAGTAAATTCTCCATGTCTAATGCTAAAGCTGTCAATGTGCCCCTTGCTGCCCATTTTGTGTTAAGTAAGACTCAGTCCCCTGTGACCAAGTCTGAAATTGATGAGATGAAAGATGTGCCTTATGCCAATGCTATTGGATCGGTGATGTATCTCATGGTAAGCACTCGTCCCGATATTGCTTATGCTGTGAGTTGCTTGAGTAGATACATGTCAAATCCAGGTAAGGATCATTGAGAGGCCTTGAAATGGCTTCTTAGGTACATTAAGGGCTCGATGGAGGTAGGTCTCAAATTCTCAAAATGTGCTAATGGTGTTAAGTTGATTGGTTATGTGGATTCTAACTTTGCTAATGATAGAGATAATAGGAAATCCACCACTTCTTATGTGTTTACCTTGTGTGGTTCATGCATTAGTTGGAAATCTCAATTGCAAAATGTTGTTGCTTTGTCTACTACTGAATCTGAGTATATTGCAATAACTGAGGCTGCAAAAGAGGCTATTTGGTTAAAAGGCCTTATTTCTGAGATAGGTTTCCTTGAAGGTGAGGTGGTTGTATTCTCTGATAGTCAATCTGCTATCCAATTGTGTAAGAATCCTGTATTCCATGATAGAACAAAACACATTGATGTTAGATATCACTTTGTGCGTGATGTTGTTGAAAAAGGCATTTTGAATCTTGAGAAAATTGCTTCTGAATTCAACCCTTCGGACATGGGCACTAAGTGTCTTTCTGTGGAGAAATTTAGGTCGCGCATGAGGACTTTGAACTTTGATTCGTTGGATTAGTTATTGTCTCTTGCTGCCTATGTTCTTTGAGTTTCACTTGTTTGTGTTTTGTGTGACTTAACTGTTGTGTTTGTATCTCGTGTTCTTCATGTTGTGTTGAAATTGTGTTTCCGTTAATAACTTATCTTGTATTTGTTATTAATGTTTCGTACTAAACTTACTGCTTCGTTTTGCAGGTGTGTTGTGTGTACGTGTGTTGTCTGTGCAGCTTGTGTGTTTGCTGTACAGTGTGTGTTGGGTAATGATGAAAACCCTGTGGATTCCGGTGTTGTAGGGAATGGCCAAAAAGGTGGAGAATTTGTTGGGCATAAGCCCAAATGGGTTTTGGCCCAATTGGTTTCATTTAGGCCCACACTCTCTCATAACCCTAATGAAGAAGGGTAGCCTCCGTATAAAAGGCCGTCAGTTTCTCCTTGGCACATCTGATCGATAATTTGATTTCCTATCGTGAGTGTGGAGTCGAGTTGCTAGGGCTGTGGTTTGCTACCTCTTCGTGACGGGCCTTTGATAGTCATTCCCTCTTCACCGGTTTTGTGTCCACTCAGGCGGGTGGCCTGAACCCACGTCCGGAACCCAAACCGTGAGACGAGGTGCGAAGGGTGGAGACCCAACATTAATAGTATTCACAAATTAAAAAGAAAAAGAAATTTATCGGTATTAATAACTGAAAAAAGAGAAAAAAGGAGAGATGAAGAGAAGAGGTAGAACGTGTTCAAAATTAAAAAAAATAAAAAATAAAAAAAGGTAAGAGAAAAAAGGTAAACAAAATTCATAATTGAATTTTTTTAATTCTAATTAATAGTAATTGGCCTCAAATTATTGGGCTTGAATTTAATGACATGATCCTACAACATTTAATATTATAATGACACAATTTTTAAAAATCGAATATGAATATTCAACAACAAATTAGTAGTATTCACACTTTTAAAAATCGAATATGAATATTCAGAAACAATTTTTAAAAATCAAATATAAAAATTCACAAATTTTCGCGTTGTATTCATTTTTTTGTTAAGTATTCAGAAATAAATTAGAGGTATTCAGTATTTAAATTTTGCAGGATTCGAATATAAGTATATGAAAAAAATCGAATATGATTAAAAAAAATTAAAAAAGGTAACCGAAAAAGGTAAACAAAATTCAAAATTGAATTTTTTATCGGTATTGATAACCGAGAAAGAGAAAAAAAGGAGAGATGGAGAGAAGAGAGAGAACGTGTTCAATTTTTTTTTAAAAAAATTAAAATAAAATCTCAGCTTGAATAAGAATTAAAATTTACTAAAATAACACAACATATTAAGTCTGAATTAATCTAAAAATAACACCACTGATTAAGTCATCAGTGCCCTAATTTACTAAAATTTATTTTAATAGTAGAAAAATATGCCTATTGATAGCATTCGATTTCAATACATATATTTATAAAATCAAATAAAAAACGTATGAAAAAAAAAAGAAGAAAAGAGAGGAGAGAGGAGAGAGAGGGTGTGAAAAAGTAGAAAAAATAGGAAAGAGATAGAGAAGGGAGAGAGAAACGTACGAAAAGAAGAAAAGAGAGGAAAGAGGAGAGAGAGTGTAAAAAAGTAGAAAAAAGAGGAGAGAAGAGAGAGAGAAAAATTGAAGAGTTTAAGGCACGAAAATTGAGAAATAATATTTATTTAATTAAGAAAATGTTATGTTTAATAATAAAGTGTTGTGTTTGGAAATATGTAATTATGCGTGTTGTGTTTTTAATTATGAGTCTTGTAATTGTTGCATTATGTAATTCATCCTAATAAATATAATTAAAATACTAAATTTGTAAGGAAAAATATAAAAACCTATAATCTTAATTTTAAAAAATATTTTTAGGATCATGAATTTTGCGTGAACTTTTATAATTATAAGAAAATATAGTATATTTTTTTATATTTAAAAAATATAAATATTATGTATATGAATATTTATTAAAAAAT
>JAPKLY010000112.1:18159-92568 GCA_026898435.1 Prunella vulgaris | reverse complement strand
AAAAAAATTGAGAATTGATTTAAGCAATTTATTTAATTTTTAATATAATTCAATATAGTTTATTTTTATATTGTTAATATATATATATATATACAATAAATATTTATTTATTTTTTATAAAATATAATATTTAATTTATTATTTCTAATTTTAATTTATTTTTGAAATATATTCAAACTTTTAAATTTAAAGAAATTTCAATTTTTTTTTTAAAATTATATGTACTTTTTATTTATTTTTATATTTAAAAATATTTATAATTATATATATTTAGATGTTTAATGATGTGGATGTTTATTGGAATGATAAATGTGCATTTATTTGTCCACGTTATCTTTTGGGCAAGGGGCAAAATGCCCAAAGTTTAAATAGCAAAAAATATGAAAGGTGATGATTTATTTTGATAAAATTCAAAAGTTTAGATTGTGGTGATTTATTTTGAGGTGGATGGCGATGGCGGGGAAGGTGAGGTGGGCGGTGATGGGTTTTCTTCATGGTTTTCCGGCGAGGGGAGATAAGGTTTTTCAGATACGGGTTATCCGGGTCCGGAAAGCGAACCCGCCGCCGGCAGGGCTGAGCTTGACACTTCGGTGCCGTTCGAGTCGGTGAAGGAGGCGGCGAACCTGTTTGGTGGAATGGGCTTCTGGAAACCCGTCTCTCACAGGCCTTCCCAACATGCTTCCCAGGTTTTTTGCTTGCCCTGTTTTTTTAAGGTTTTATTTTCTGGGTCAGTGTTTTTACAGTGTCTCTTTTGTAATTTTTGACATTTTGGAGTTATATGCGTTGTTTTTACCTTTTTGGGTCTTAAAGTTTTAATGTTAATGTTGTCAATTTTTGTGGGCAATGGTGGGTTTTTTGAATGTCTATCTATTTTGTCAAGATTTTGGGGATGAAGACCCAAATCAGTGAAGATGAAGTCCTTAACTAGAAATGCAATTTCAGTGTAGTTAATGGTTTTTCTCTTGATTCGAAGTTTGCATCGATGTAATAAAATATTTGAATGCAATTCTGCGACTTTTTCGCTACCAAACCCCCGCCATTCTCGGATTTTGCATCGAATTCTGTTTTGAAGGCTTCTTTCCCGGCTGCAAAAAGTTATAGGGAATGAAGATTTCAGGGGTGAGGTTGTTGAAAAAGGTGCTAGATTTAAGAATGTGCATTGGTATGAAGAGAAGAAATTGCTGGGGAGTGACAGTAATGAAGCAGAGCTACTTCCAGTGTCGGAGATTGTTTGTAAGATGATTTATGGGTGGAATGAGCCTGTTTCACCTCATTTAGCTGCTGAAAGGGAAGAAGCAATGGTCGAGGACTCAGAGGTGTTGGATATGTTGAAGAGAAACTTAGGAAATGGTTTTGTTGGAAATTCATGTAGTTCAGAAGAATTCGAAGGCATGTGTGTGATTGAGACTGCTGCCAGTCCTGGGCCTTCTGGATCTCTTCACTTCATAGGCATGTAGTTTGGAGAAAACTTTGCTGTTCACAAGGTTAGCATTTTAATAAGCAAGTTCACAGGAGTTTGGTTCTCTATATCATTTTTGTTCATAAAAAATTAGCACTTAGGAATAAGTATGTTTACAAAGGATTTCTGCATAGTTTCATGAAATCAGAATGACTTCCTTGTGTTAGGTTTTAACCTTCATGTAGTTCATTAACATATAGCAATTTTTAACTCAATGTTTGCTTACTATGAGCTACACATGTCTTCATTTCAGAGTGTTGATATGATTTCTCAACAATTTGATGCTTGTGCAAGTTGGTGGACACAAGGTTGAAAAAGATTCTCACATTATGAGTAAAAAAGTTATAATCAAATTAAATCTGTTCTTGAATTGAAATGTTGAAAAAGATTCTCACATTATGAGTAAAAAAGTTATGCTCTATGATTTCATATTAGGATGGTTCTTGGTAATTGATGAATCTGATTTTTGTGCATAGAAGCGGAATGTGGAAGAAGTGGTTGATGTTGTTGAATTGGAGGAACAAACTGCACAATTGGAAAGAGATCTTATCCTTAAGGAAAGGGAAACGCTCGATGCAACATTTTATGATGTTTTATTAGTTTGTGTAAAACTAAAAGTGTGACAACACTGCCTAACTTATGGCATACTTTGAAGGACGAATGTGGTGATGGTGGAAGAGCACAACCTACATGGGATAAGCGGTCAACCGATGGTACAAAGTGGCAAGTGACTAAGCTTATGGAAGAGAATGTTGGAGGTTTAATTTCATTGTTAGATATTATGTTATTGTTATGGAAATTAGTGGATTAGTGTGTTTTGGGTCATCATGATTTTATGGAGTTTCTAAAGAGGAAAGAAAAGGAATGTGAGGTTTGAGCCATCATGATGTTATTGTTGAAAAATGAATTACTATATTTTTTTATTTTTGTTTTTTTGGATTAGTGTGTTATACCATGCATGAATTTGAGATGATTAATTATACTACACTGTTCTTCGTTATACTATAGTACTCTCGTTTATACTATAATGTTCTTGATTATATTATAGTTTGTTCGATTATACTATTTACTAAACAGTTATACTATAGTGTTCATGATAATGCTATAATATTCTCAATTATACTATAGTTTTCTCGATTATATTAAAGTATGCTCGTTTATACTATACTGTAGCGTTTAAATTTGAATTCGGGTACTGTAGCATGTCAGCCTAGATTACTGTATTAGTAGCCTAGGTCACTGTAGCAGTCAGCATGATTAAGAAAAAGTAATCACTTGATTAAGAAAAAGTTATTTGGTCTTCTTTGTTATTCAAAAAGTTTTTTGGCTTTACCTTTAGTTTTGATTAAAAAAGTGGCCGTGGTTGTTGTTGCCCAAAATAAAAATTATACAGATGATATGAACGGATAAATATTATATTAGGGCCGCTAAGATTAAATTTAAGGGCCCGACTACATAATCCACTTACACCTAAATTATATAGGATAAATTAAATATAGATAAATTACAAGCATCTAATTTCAAAATGGGATACAAAAATTTATATTACAAAAAAAGGTTTTTTTTTAAAAAAATATATTTTTTATTTATATTTATGATATTGTAGTGAAAATTAGGGGTTTTATGTTTTTAAATAAAGTCGTGAGTAGGAGTCACGATTTATATATTTTCCGACAAGAGAACAATAGTCCAGTGATGGCAGAAGCGAGCCCATGAAAACATGAGCCCCATCCACGTTTTATACGTGGAAAATCGGGCCTGTGGCTAGTTCCATTCACATATGGCCCCATTCCTTGCAATGTATTTAAATAAAGAAAAGAACGCTATTTATACTCCAAGAAATACAGTTGAAAGAGACTCATATCCTAAACAAATTATTTAAATAAAAAATACACAAGTGTATGTCGGTTTGTATATGTGGATTTTCCAATTAATCCAAAAATATTTAAGAGGAAAGCAGAGGGAGAAAGAAATATTCATGCAAAATCAAAACAAATAAAATGGAAAGTTTTTATTTTTTATTTTAAAAAGAAACGTATAATCACATATCTATAAATATACAAAAATAAGAACTATTTCGTAAATAGTTTAGGTATCAAATCGTTAGAACCGTTGATCGTTTTTTCTATTTATATGTTAGTCGTTGGATCTACTCATGAAAAGTATAACGGTCTCATATATAATTAAAGTCATTCCACATATTATACTTTGTTACTTCATAATCATCATTCATTTGCTTATTTAGTAATTAAGATAAATGGACATATAATTTGTTCATCAGTTGCTGTAAAATAGGAACCATTTAATTTGAGATCCTATTTATATTATTATATATGTTCATTAATATCTTCACATCAAATCTTCAAAGTCTTTCATAATGTGATTTTAATGTTATTTAGTTCTTAATGTTCTATTGTAATTTTTTTTCTTAGATATTATTTGTCAGAAATATGTATTTTTTATTGAATTTGTATTTCTTCTCTTTTTTATATGTATATACTTCTATTGGAGATCATATATTAGTTCATCATTTGATTCATCTTGAGTGCAGCGATGCAACTATTTTAGAGGAGATAATTGTAATGGATAACTTGTGTGGTGATTAAACTGACATCTT
Source organism: Prunella vulgaris (assembly GCA_026898435.1). Lineage (NCBI taxonomy): Eukaryota > Viridiplantae > Streptophyta > Magnoliopsida > Lamiales > Lamiaceae > Prunella > Prunella vulgaris. The sequence goes on along the minus strand of JAPKLY010000112.1, from coordinate 88,492 downwards.
ACGATGAGAGTTTCATAGTAATTATGATGGGAGTTTCACAGCTGCCACTAGTGTGAAGAATACCCCATCTGTCGAGCAATTTGTGTTGCACCCCTATTTTCATAATTTTCATAGCAACGGAAGTCTTAGACTCTTAGTAATCATTTAATTAATTACAAAATAATTGGAAAAAATTTTCTTAGAGCATGACTAACTAACTTGAAATAAAAAATTTCTTTTCTTTTAAAAATATTTGCGACTAAAATCAGAGTACACATTCATGAAATGATTAAATTAAATTAAAACATCAATTATAATATTTATAGTAACATACATCTCAAATAATAAAATCCTATTGAACATGCAATTTCACCTCAATAAATAATTCACATATAAACATAATTTGTTCAACTATCATACAACATATAGGACACCAATTAAACATGTAATAACACTTAGAAAATTAGTGTACAGCAGCTAGTATGCAAAAATTCGAAAATCTTGCAGTGGGTGTATTTACTAAAACTAAGTTTGCACAAACAACTTCTTAATTCTTGCAAAGATTCTTAGGGCGCAAAATCTTTAAGAACACATGTTTCACTATCTAGACTCTCTGGTGTAATTTCGGCGCGCATTTTCCTTATTCTCTCATGGATTCGGGCCAAACTTCTTCCGACACGACCCTTTACCCAACACTCTTGACATTCTCGCGTTACTCCATCCTTCCATTCGAGAGTTTATTAGCTTTTAGAGGGGGTCGTGGCTCAATCGCCAACAGGGCGCTCAATTCACACCTTCCTGGGTTCAGGACTTTTTGGGAATCTACGACAAGGAAGTCAACGCTTCCGGGTGTGGTTGCTCCGACGCCATGTTCCGGCAATGGTAGGGAGGGGATGATCCATTAGTAGGGATGGATGCGGATTGGGGGAATTTCACCCATTCTGTGGGGCTGGGGACCTCGACTTATTCGGGACAGAGTGCCCCTGCAGCCTGGGGGGCGCCGACTACATTGGCTCATGCACCTTTGTCCAGGTACTCATGGTTGGCGACATAACAAATGTTGTGGACGCGCCACCGGAAGACCGTGATCCCCCTCCAAAACCCGTACGACAGGGCGAATTCATGGTTGTGGATGTGGACGAATAGGCATATCAATCAAATGTGGACAATTCAAAATGGCTTTTATAGGCCGTCTAATCACGATGCATAGGAAACCGTTACTTACTTGTACGGCTCTGGCTTTGGAGCTCTCTCTGGTGTTGGGGCTCTCTCCCGTCCGAAACTTATCCCCTTGGGCCGGGGCTTTTACACGATGGTTTCTGATGGATTGGAGGACAGAGACAGGGTATCCATGGGCAACGCTTATAGGGTTAGCACCGTACTGTTTCAACTTCAGAGGTGGATACCTGATTTCAATCCACAAAAAGTTAAGACCTCTACTACTCAAGTGTGGGTTCGCTTTTCCAACCTCTCCATTTAATATTAGCATCCCCGTATCCTGGAGTCTCTGGCCTCCGCAGTTGGGACTCTGGTGCGCATTGATGATAACACTAGGAACATGATGTACGGGCACTTTGCGCGTATGCTAATTGAGGTAGATTTAAAGGAGCCTTTAGAGGAGAAGATGATGTTCCAACGTGCGGGATGGTGTGCATTCACTTCTTTGACATATGAATGACTTTCAGAATATTATCGTGAATACTCTGTTGTGGGGCATGGGCCTTCGCGCTGTAGGCGGCATAGATCAGCTGATGCAAGGCCTCGTGAACGCAGCTATAGCCAACGTCAATACCGACATATGAAAGAGGTGAAGGTTCCCTTCACTACCCAGGGGGAAACGTCTGGCCACAATTGACAGGATCATCGAGGACTTGAATGAACTCACACAACAAGGCTCCTCCTCCCATGGCCCTGGCCACGCCCCCACTGCTCTTGCATTGGTTCCAGTGGGGAACCCTTTCCGATCTCTTGAACCCTCGTGCGAACTGGTTGGGAATACTCACTCTTTGTCGTGCACCAACAGTAACTCATCTCATAACTCTCGTGGAACAGACCGTCTCCGGGACGCCCTCAGGGGGTCAGATATCTCAGATGTGGAATTGGGAACTCTTCAAAAATAAAAAAACAAAGTCAAAGACAGACTTGTGCTCGATGGTCAGGGCCTTAAGGCACCCAAATTAACCCTAATGGCTAGACGAAGTTTGGCCGATGAGGTGAAGGGTGTTCATACTAGGACGCCGATGCACGGTCAGACACCTTTGGAATGATAATACTATATTGGAATGTGCAGGGGTTTGGCAATAACCTCACTCAAGATTCACTTCACAATCTTTTCCGAGCACATCGACCAAATGTTATTGCATTAATTGAACCCAAGATCTGTTTCCAGACGATGAGTAGGGAATACTGGAAGACTATCGGGCTGGAGCTCTTGGTGGAAAATAGTTGCTCCCTTTCACGACCGAATATATGGTCCTTTGCGAGCGTGACCTTTATTCCTACTTTCTGTTAATTTCTCCTCGGAATAATGTGTGGTCCTTCATTGTCGCTCGCCCTTTAACTCTACCTTGGGCTTTGTGCATGGAAAAAATAATTATGTACTCTGGAGAGGATTATGGGATGCTTTGCTGGGGCTAACCAGTGAACTTCTCTGCTTGATAGGTGATTTCAATGTAGTCTTAGGGGCGCATGAACGGGTTCCACAAAATAATTATGAACGACTTGTGCAAAAAGGCATGATGATGATGATGATGCCGAAAAGGGGGAAAAGAAGAAGAAGGCTCTCAGGAAGGAAGAAAGAGTTGACACAAAGAGGAAATAATCTGCTTCTGCTTCTGTTGAAACTGATGGTACTACTGTTGAAACTGAACCAACTGTCCCCAGGAAAAGACTAAGGCAGACTACGGTCGATGACCTGTATGACGAGATGGAGGAGAGGTTTCATCCTGAAGTTGGTCTAAACCGGAAGAAGACTGAGCGATTGGCCATCCAAACCACGATGAAGTCAATTACTCAGGATTCTGAGATTCAGAAGCATCATGAGACAAATGAGTAGGGGTGAGCATGGCTCGGTTCTGTTACCGAACCAAACCGAATAAATAAAAAACCGAAATAACCGAACTACTCAAAGTGAAAAACCAAAACCGAGCCATATATTTGCAAAACAGAAAAAACCGAAACCGAAAATTTCGGTTCGATTTCGGTTTTATACCAAAATAAATGAAATATTTTTAAAACAATAAAATCCAAAATTCTATACAAATTCAATAGTTTCAATTAAAGAAACTTAAGTCCAAAAACTCAAAATAGCCAAGTAGAATTTAAAATTCATATCAACAAAGCAACCAACCATTAAACTGTCTCCAAACTCCAAAAAGAGAACAAATCTAAATCATTCCAAACTCCAAAAAGAGAACAAACTACAACCCATTTTCAAATAAAATCTAAGTTATCTAACTTTCTAATTGTTCATTTGTTGGTGGTTGAACTAGAGTTGTTGCCATTGGAATTGGTTGATGATAATGCTCCAGTTCCTTCAACTCCTATATTTGGCAAATTTGAAAATAACATATAACATGTTAATAAATAAGAAATTATGACATCAAAGAAAAACATAGAATTTATATTTATCATATAATTACCTTTCTCAAAATTCTCCAAGTCCTCAAGTTGTTCTTCAACACATATAAGATGTCTTGAACTTCGTAGCCAATCTTGTCCACAAACCAAAGCTTCAACAACTTTAGGAGTTAAAGAACTCCTAAATGCATCAAGTACCCTACCACCTGCACTAAACGTTGACTCCGATTTGAAATTGGGACGGCCAGAATGTCACGAGCCATTCTTGAAAGAATTGGCTGCCTATCGGAGTTCATCTTCCACCACTTTAACTCATCAAATTTCATCACTCCACTACTCTCGAAGACAGCTTCATTCAAGTAAAGTTCAAGTTCATTTTTCTTGCTTCCCACCAATCCACTCTCCATTTTTTGTTTCTTAAATCTAGCTTTAGACAATGACTGCTCACTATCCATATCATAATCAACCAAAGCACTAGAACTTGACCTATTTCCATTATCATTTGCTTCACTTTCCGCCTGGTATTTTTTCTTGTACTAATTGAACACCTCAAAAAGTTCACTCTTCACTGATTCAAAGACTTTGGCAGCCTTCTCTACCCCATACATTTCACCCAATGTGTACTCGATATACTCTAACTTATCACGGGGATAAAAAATATTAGCCCAAAAGATGATTTTGTTCATTTTATATGCATCTCCAATATTCATCAAACTTCTTTCTCATGGACTCACCCAAACACTTAGTCTCATAATCCGTACTTCCAATCCAATCATTCGAAATGCAACACAAATCTCTAATCTCACTTAAAATGAGTTGGATGTCACATAAAATGATCCTGAAATACGCACAGTCAACTTACGAAAATGCTTCAACAAATCTGCATGCTTACGAATACAAGCTCAATCAATATATGATGGAACATTAACCTCCCCCAAATCAGTCTCAAAGCTTGAATCAAGTTCATTATACTTGTCAAATGCTCTCTCAAAATTTTCAGTTGTACTAAGCATTTTATAAGTTGAATTCCACCTTGTAGGAACATCTAAACATAGTGAACACTTACTTTTTATCCCCAATTCAAAATCTTTTTTTCAAGAACGCTATAGCCACATCATTTAAACTTGCATTATCCACAGTAACAGTGAACACATTTTTCAACCCCAATCAAGAAGACAATTTTCTAGTGCCTTACCAAGGTAGTCACCTCTATGACTAGAACATGTACAAAATTGATAATCTTCTTATGTAAATTCCACCCATTATCAATTAAATGAGCCGTAATGCACATGTAATTAATTCTTTGCAAAGAAGTCCAAGTATCAGTGGTAATACAAACTCTCTCACAGTTTATCTTAAAAAAAGACTTCAAATTTGCCCTTTCACTAGCATACAAATCATAACAATCCCTAGACACAGTGAATCTAGATGGAATATGAAATCTTGGACAAGATTTAGCCACAAATTCCCTAAATCCTTCTCCCTCCACAAACTTAAATGACAATTCATCAACAATAATCACGCGTGCAAGTGATGTCCTAATATCATCTTGATCAAACTTCCAATTACTAAGTGAGCCTACCCCAACATCACAATTATTACTAGGCTGCAAGTTTATCAAAGTTTGACTTGAATCTTGATTGGATGGGTTTGAAATGCATGATTTCATGTGAGTATTAAGTGATGAAGTGTCATTTATTCTAGGATGACAACAAAGCACTTTATCACAATACTTACATTTAGCTTTTGAGACAACACCGTCCTCACCCTTGATTTGCTCATAGTGATCCCACACTTTCGATCTTTTTTCCATTGTTTTTCTCTTCATTGTTGTTTAGCTATTTACAACATTTGAAGATTGAAATTGTGATTGTGAGTTGTCAATTGCATTGCTTCCAATGCCAACATCTTCATCTTGCGTGTTTGACATCTATAATGAATAATGAATATATGAAACGTTAAACAAATAAATTACGTATCAGAAACTTCAATGCATTTGTGAAGGTGACCCACAAGTTGACCTAAACCAAATAATCATATAAATAAAAACAAACAGCAGCCTAGTAGATGTACAATTCTGTTAACAAAGGGGTTCAAAGAAATCAATAAAATTATATTGATTTGTTACAATTTTTGCTTTAATCTGTTACAGTTAATATATTACCATAAAAATGAATCATAGGTAAAATTAGATTTCTAGACTTTAAATGCATTCAGAAGTAACCCTAACCCACATTCACCACATAATCTATAGAATATACATATTTTCTAATCTATACATATTTACTTTTGATTTTTTTTGAAAGCTATACAATAACAGATCAATAATTAATTTTATTCCTTTTCAGGGATAAAAAAGTCTACTGTATTACAATTAATCTATAACACTTTTACCGATTTAAACAACAATATATTAATCTGGTATATAATAATCAAAGTATCATATATTAGATTACCTCCTTGGCTGTTTCAACAAAGGGGTTCAAAGAAATCAATAAATCATGGGCGACTCTCGTAGCGGACTCGTGTGCACGACAGAACTCAAAAGAGATGGTGACTTAGTGGCCACCGACCGTGGGCTTAGGCGGACGATGACGTATGGTGGTTCGGATGAACGGTGGTTGGGTCGGCCGGACGAATGATGAATTGATGATTGTAGGAGAGTTAGGGTTTTTTTTCTTTTGAATCCAGAGGAATCAGTAGCTTGTAAGCTAGAAGAGAGAAGAGTTGCAGTCTTGAAGACCAATTCAACTTAGAATTTGAAACGACATTTGATTTCACATAGGAATAGGATAAAAATTAAAAATTAAAAATGTATAATATTAGTATATATTACTAATTTACTATTAGTATATATAATTATATAATATTATATATACACAACACAACCGAAATTTAATATATATCTAATCTAACTAAGTGCTTTTTTATATATAAAATATGTATAATTATATTATATCTAATCTCAGTATAGAATATATATATAATTATATATATATATATATATATAATATTTTATTTCGGTTCGGTTTTTGGTATTATGGTATTTTTGCCACAAAAATCGAAACCGAATACCAAAAAACTGAAAATCTAAAACTAAAGAACCGAATTTCTATTTCGGTTCGGTTCGGTTCGGTTTTTCCCAAACAGTGCTCACCCCTACAGATGAGGCCCTTAAGGAATTTATTTTGAAGCAGAAGAAATTAGCAGCTGGAGGTTCCAAGAGGAAGGCCCTCGTTAACAAAATCGCTCAGGAGTTAGGGCCTCTCCTCTGGGAACACGTGGATCATTTTGTGCCCAATGAGCTGAACGAACGGTGGATCCCACTGAAGCGAGACTTCGTAGATCTTTACTACGTTGTCGGAGTTTGGGACTATTGTCTAGAGGACAAAGAAACTCTTTTCCACCACTGGATATTGCAGGAGCATCCTGAGATTTGGGCGGAGATCAACCGCCATGAAGATAAGAAAAGAGTCGAGATAAGGGCCCCTGAGAACATTCAGTATATCCCTCCGATGATTGGAATATCTCATCAGCTGGACAAACCACTGATTCAAGAGGAAATCGGAAGGATTGCCTGGGCAACAGACTCACTGAAAGACGAATGGAGAATGGATGTTATTCTCCTACGTGTGCTACACAAGTATGGGATACCATTAGATAAGTGGGACGATTAGACTTGTATAGATGCTCAGGAACTTGTAATAGTTTCAGGGAACCGTGTACTTAAAAATTCAATATCAATGAAACTTTTTACATTCCTGAGACAACATCTCCTTGACTCCTGTTTTATCTTTGTACACTTTATCAAGAACTGTACTGACCCTTCCATGTTACCATCTTATAGACTAAGTACTTCAAGTGTTAAAGGTATGCTTTCACTGCTGATTAAATCTGATTGTATAGATGGTTAAGGGAATAGATGGTAAGGGTTTTGACATCATCAAAAAGGGGGAACTTGTTGGGATATAATCTGAGTTATTTTGATTCATATCTCAAAACCCTTAGATGAATGTTCCTAAGTACAATGTGTCAGGATTGTATAGTTCAGGATAGAATAGATTTTATATTCACATGTATTCAGTTCAGTGGGAACGTACTGAAGACTGAATATTGGATTGAGACGTCCTGAAAATCCAAGTCAGGAAAGTGTTAATCCTGAGGGTCAGAGTTCACATTGAAGATCAACACAAGGTGACTGACCTGAAGCTGAAACTTGAAGATCCTGAAGAGTGAAGATCGAGGCTGAGGAAGATCTATCCTGAAGATAAAGAAGACAATCTTGAAGGACTAACACTAATGGTGTTTCTACGGAGTATTCCTAGCGTGCTCAGGACAGAACCCATCTAGTGAAGGCGGATGTAGCCTGAGTAATCAGGATGAGTGCTCTCTTACTGACACTCGTAAATCCTGAAAGAAAGGGTTACTGAAGCATTGGGTACTTAGAATTTATGCTGAGACTCTGAGGACAAAGGGAATGTTAGATCTCCACATGAAGACAACATTTAAACCTGAGTTTAAATACATGATACTTAGAGTTCAAATGGTACGATGAAGGATAGTGTCACATCAACAACTATCCATTTGAAGAACAATCAGTGAGGTGTTGACGCGTATGTACGAAGACTAGAAAATCATTAAATATTCTCAGACCTGCAGGCGGTGGCTAGAAGACTTTCCCATTTAAGTAAAGTGAAAAGTAAACACGTACAACCCTAGACTGCCACCTACCTAAAATAGAATTTTGATTTGATCTCCTCCAACGGATCTATTTCAAATTTCCTATAAATACAGAAGACCTTGGACCCAATCAAGGTTACAGGAAATTTCAAAGTTTGAGATTAACCAAAATTCCAGCGTTCAAAGCATACTCAAACAACACTCTGCATTCTTAAATTTCCCTAGTGTTGTAGTAGAAATTTGATTCTGTATTTGCTCAGAAGTGATAACCCTATATACCTTTAGCATTGTTTAGATTGCAAGAGTTATCACACCACCCCTCAAAGTTTGTGAGTTGGTTGGTGGGAAGGACTAGAACTTGTACAACTACCTAGGGGTCGATTTCCGAAGGAGGGGAAGAAACCTGATCGTGTCCCTTGGCACGTACAAAATCAAGTATCCAATCCTCAGGAGAGGATTGCTCCTATTTAATCAGGCGGTGACGTAGGAGTTGGTTATCTCTGAACAACATTAAAAACCCCTTGTGTGCTGATTTATTTCCTGCTCTGCATTCTTAACTAAAAATTCAGCATTGTTTTACAAATCAGGAGAAATTAATTCTCCTGATCCTAAACTTGTCCTCAGCCTTAACCACTATTTCTAAGCAATCAGAAAATTGTTTTCAGAACACTAAAACGAGTAGACTTTAATTGCTTACACTTTCGCACTGACTTGAACTAATATTTTGCAAATTAATAAAATCCAAACCCTAAAAAAAAGGGAACGTGTAGTATGAGCAAGTATAGGGACAAGTAGTATCGAACCCAAATGAGACAAAACTAGGAATGAATTATTTGTTTATTGTTTGAAATTAAAGGAAGATAAAAACCTAACTATGAGTTGAAAATATAAGGGAGTGGTTTTCCTAAACTCTAACAAGACTTCAATGAGAGTGTAGACTCCGAATATGATTCACTAGGCATCCCCCTATTCGTAGGTAGTTCAACAAACACGATATGTATTTTAATTCACTTATATAGAGCCGCCACTATTATAAACAATCATTTTCTAGACAAAATAATTACGTTGTTGCCTCTCATCTCCCCATAAGGTTTAGTCCCTCCAGTGCCCTCATTTGAGTCCTCAAGACAAATTAAATCTCCTATGGTGGTGAATTAATTATTCCGTTCCAACATGGGTATAAGTCTAATTAATTCGTCTCTCACTATGATAGACAATAGTGTTCAAGGTCGGTAAATCTAAGAACCTAGACTCTTGGTCAGACATCTAAACACTGATTTGATTCAAAATCCACATAATCACCCATACTTAGGCATGAATTATACACACAATCAAGCTTAAAGAATATTGCATGCAATATTTACTCAACAAAACACAACCTTGAAATATAAATTACGGAATTAAAATTCACAACACATGCATCTATTTTCCTACCCCGAATAGGGTGCCCCTAATTTCACATATTCGAAATATTAAGAAATTAGTACATAACTCATCCTAGAAAACAAATAAAATAAGAGATAACGATTACTAAATCCATAAATTGAAATTGCAAAATTAAAATGAAAGATATCACCGTAAGTGTAGAAGAAATCCACAAAGAAAAGCAATTAATTATGTCTCAAAATAAAGCCCTAAATCCTATGATAAAAACTGCTGTAAAAATATGAAAGAGAGAAAATAAACTAAACCCTAAATCTACTATTAATGAAAAATAATAACTAAAACCTATTCTAATAATCTCTGTTTTCATCAAACACGTCCTCCCCAATAATATATACCTCGTGCCCTAATATGTAGAATGTAAATGGGCCAAGTAATGTTATAAAATGAAATTGGGCCTCAAACACAATGAGATAGGAGTTGGGCCCAATTAACCTTTTCAATTTACCAGCAAGGATCGGTTAAAGGTGCAACTCTCCGGCGGTCTTCAAACGGCGATGATGGCAGTTTGGCTATTGAGGCGGTGGTCTTCCAGCGATGGTACGTTGAGGAACAGGGGTGGTCGGTCAGCAACAGTGTGTGCGGACGGTTACAGTCGACTCCGGCGGTTTTGATTGGATCGGAACAGAGAACGGCGCGCAGTGCTTCAAATCGGGCGGCGACTCCGGCGTGTGGATTGACTTCAAGGACAGGGGCTGTGGCGCGGCTTCAATGGCAGGTGATTCTTCCATCGGTGTCAAAACAGAATGGTGGAGGTGCGACGTTGGTTTCGTCGCTGGAAATTGAGGTAGTTGTGGTTCCGATTTCCGGCTGGATTTTGACGAACAGAGATGTGAGGGGCGACTGGAGAGCGGCTCTGTCTTTCCGATTAAGGCGGAACAGAGACTCGGTTGCTGCGAATTGGTCGGACTTGGGGCGCAATTCAGGCGAAATCGGCAATTTCCGACGAGTTGTGCTGCGAAGATGAGAGCAGTGGACAGGTATGGCTGTGTGGTTGAGTCGGTTTCCAGTAATAAACATAGTGTGCTGCTGTTGATTTAGCTTTTGGAATTGCGTATTAGTGGTTGCAATGCGTGAGTGTGAACAGAGAAATCTTCATTGGATGATGGCGGAGATGTGGCATTTTGTGGGGAAAAAGAAGCACGTACCTGCTCAAACAATTAATAGGAAAACATCAGCTCATGAATTATAAGCAATATTGGGCCATGAATTAAAATTAATTGGGCTTGGAATTGTGAATTGGCCCAAGTTTTATGCACCCAAGGATGTTTGAAGTACACACACCATTATATAATATTAATAATAATAGTATTTAAGATGTCAAAAATATCCTTTATTATTTTTTTTGTAAATATTGCATTTTTTATCGAGAGTTATGAAAATATAGTGAGTTCACATGACTTTTGTTTTTTAAGCAAAGTCGTGAACCCAAATCACGTTTTCACCTAAAACGTGAACTGTGGTCACGTTTTAAAGTTAATTCTTTTATGCTGTGTAAACAATGAAATCAAATGAATTAAATGCCTATCTCCTTTTTGTGATAAGAAGACTTGATAGATAAGTTTCGTCATAAAGTTATTGATATTTTATCTTTTGCATTCTCATGTCATGCATTGGAAGTAACAATACATCTCAATTAATTACATTTTATTTATTTTGCAAAAAAATTATATTTGAGACATTTGTATAATTTATTATTTAAACCTAATTTTTTTTTAAATATAATTAATTTATTAAATATATCCTAATAAAATTTAAAAAAATTAACAAAAATTACTAAAAATTATTTATCATTTAAATATTTATCTAATTTTAAAAATAATTATTAAAAATTAATTGATTTTAGTTTTTTAATTACTATATTATGTGTAATTTTCTTTTATTTATTTTAGAAATTGATCGATTCTAGTTAAAGAATTTAAAAACAATTAAAATTAAAGTCAATAAAATTTTAAAAAATTAATTAATTTATTTCATATTTATTAAGGATAACTTAGTCTTTTTATCTTTAAAATAATGGAATATGTTTAGAGTTTTGTAGGGTATAAATTGATCCAAATATATAAAAATTATAATATAATATCATTGATCCAAATATTTGATATTTCTAATGACTCAGAAATTTTATTGAAATGATACATTAAAAAATAAAAAATTACTATTACAACTTTATTTAATAAACATGATATATTTCAACATAAGCACATTAAAAAAAAATTTATTATTAAAATGCATTATTAATTCCAATGCAATGCTTTCAACTTTCTGCAAAATCATTAATATATAGTATATATAAGGTAATTTTATCGATCAAATTTTTCAAAACAAAAAGGGAGAGAAGCATTTATTGGGGTTTGACTTTGGATCAGGAAACGTGAACACCATTCACGTTTTCTCCCTTTTTCTTTGTTCATCAAATAGCTAACGGTGTTAAGAAAACGTGATCTCAATTCATGTTTCTTCATAAAACGTGAATTGAGTTCACATTTTTGCTTAAAAACAAAACCCCCTGAATTTCACTGTATTTTCATAATCGTAAATAAAAAATGCAATATTTAAAACAAAAAAACCTTTATAATCTAACAAATACACCACCACATTGATTTTCGGTCACTTCATCTTTGATCCTTTTCCTATTCCGGCAATAAAATCGATCACCGCCAACAACCGCTAGAAGAAGAAGTTAAGCGCCGGAATCCATGGCTAACTCGCCAAAAATCGAAGCTCCATTGCAGCCGCAGCTCCACCGGAATTCGCAAGCAACCGAGCCCCTGTTCGTCGCCGGAAGCCAATTGAACAGCCATGGAAGTACAACCCAGCCCCACCTCAACACTATCGTCTGAAATTAGCGCTTCTCGCTACCATTGTTGCAGCTCTCTCCGCTGCCTGAAGAACCACCAAGCACCACCTGTGGAATTCCGTCACCGCACCTCGCCGAAGATGAAGCTGTCGACGTCCTCTCAGACCTCAACGCCAAAAGAAATTCAACCACCTGTTGACCACTGCCGAAATCGAAGTTCACCGTCGATTGAAAGAGAATTGAGGCCACTGCCGCTTGAGTCACCATCTTCATTCACGTCGCTGCTGCTATTGTCGAAATTCCTCCTGCCAAAATTTAAGACAACAACCGCCATTGTGCGTCTCCATTGAAGCGACACAATGGTGGAAATTGCTCTGGTTTCACAACTGCCCCTAGTCTTCCACAACAGTAACATCCGCGATCTAGGATCTAGTTTCAATTTTTTTCAGTTTTTTTCAAATTTGAGGATAAATTTCAATTTTTCACGAGTTTTTTTTTTTTTTTTTTGTGCAGATATGGTGTTTGCAGCAACCTGATTTTAATTTTCACGATTTGTATTCTAAATTTGGGGGTGCATGGCGATGAGGGTTAGTTACAGGATTTTATGGTGTGTGTACTCATCATTTGATGAGTGAACTCATCTTGTGTGTGTACTTCAAACTCGTGTGAGTGCACATAACCTGTGCCTTGTGAATTAATATGGTAGCCCAATTCCTTTTATTCTTTGATGCCTTCCTCGAATTATCTCAACAAAATAATAGGCTCATGTATGCTCCAAAAAAATGTGAATTTCCTGGGAAGATACCTTTCTCATCCTTAAGCACAATTAGTCAATTAATGAAAATAATTACAAGAAATTCAATCAAATGAAGCAAAATATATACATGAATTTCGAGTAATTTTCGCACCAATCACGCATGTAACTCAGGCTCGTTGAGATAGCTATCCAACTGACTAACTTTTGAGCGGTCAGTAGGTGAGTTATCTCCATTGAACTTCCTTGAGCACAACACTCAGAACTCAGCTACAGTAGTTCCTGACTGACTTGTCCCTGCTGCCCCTGAAACAATTAGTTCAGTGAGCATTTTAAGGATCGTCCTAACTGAGTTTTGTAAGAGCATTTCCTGAGAATTTAGAAAATCTAACATCAGTGTATTCCCCCATACACTGATTATACTCGTTTTGGAACCAACACAGTGGAAGAGTGATACTGTTTTCTGTGTTGATATTTTGTTATGCCTGAAAAAGAAAAGGAGTTAAGGACGATAATTCTATTATGGCTTTATAAATATGTGAAAGTGAAGAACGGTTACAAAATTCCTCGATAATTATAATATATGATTGTTATTTTGTTGTCTACTTTGCGCCAAACTTTTTATAAAGATACTTGCATATCAAATTATCAAAATTATCTCCGCACCTTTAAAAAAATTATCTTTCTGTTGTCTATGAGATGTATTCTTTTAATAACGAAAATACTTTCTTCAATTGTCTATGTCATGTTACTAATAGTATTTTTAAACAAAAAAATAATAGCACATATTTTTAGTCACTAAGTGACGACTCGGGTTTCTAGAATGTCAAAATTATATTTTGAAAAATTGGGGCGTTACATGTTAGGTGAATGTAATGTGTTAGTTCTAAGGTTTAGAACTGCTAGAGAAAAATTTAGTGCCGGACATAGAACAATTACTATGAGGTTAAATGGAAATAGATTCTATGATTCAAGGACACATAATTTACCTGCAGTTTCTGAAGTCGCAACAATTCTTACTGGTGACCTCGACAATATTACTGGTGTTCGAGATATTATCATTGAGACTTCCTCCGAAAAATTGAAACGCGTAACTAAATTTAAACCATCTTACCTTACTTCACAGTATCCTCTTTTTTTTCCCTATGGTGATGATGGATTTAGAGAAGATATACCTTTTTCATAGTCTGTGTTGAGGGCTAGACAAATAACAGGAATTAGTATAAGATAGTTTTTTGCTTTTCATCTTCAAGAAAGAAATGGAGAACCACCTACATTACTTTCTTGCAAAAGGTTGACTCTACAATTCATTGCAGATGCTTACACTATAGTTGAATTTTCACGGCTTTTTTATGTAAAAAATCATTAAAAGGAGCTTCGATGTGATATGTACAATGGTCTTGAAGATGCTTATTTACATGGAGAAAGAGATGGAAGAGCTGTTGGCAAACATATTGTGTTACCATCTTTATTTACTACAGGTCTGCGGTATATGTTGCAAAATTATCTAGATACTATGGCTATATGTTGTTGTACTGGCTATCCACAATTATTTAAAACAATTACATGTAATTGAAAATGGCCAGAAATTGTTCGTTATATGTTACTTAGGAATCAAAATGATGAAGATCGTCCTGATATAATTTATCGCATATTCAAAGTAAAATTGGATGGATTAATTTGTGATATTCTTCAACATAAGATATTTGGTAATGTCAGAGGAGGTACAATTTTTTTTAAATATATATAATGTTTTCAGTAATTTTAATTATATATATGTTTTTAATTTTTTTAAATCTATATTCTGACTAATATTTTTTTCAGTTTTGTATACAATTGAGATTCAGAAACGAGGACTCCCTTATGCTCATATTTTAGTTTTTCTTGAAAGCTATAAAGATGCTCCTTCTCCTGAAGATATTGATAGGATTATATCTACTGAATTACCAGATGAAGTTACTGACAAATCATATTTTTAGGCTGTTCGTGATTTCATGATGCATGGTTCTTGTGGTCGAACTATTAAGCACTCTCCTTGCATATCTGAAGATGGTAAATGTACAAAGAAATTTCCTAAGAGATTTTCTTCTGAGAGTTTATTTGACGATGATGGATATCCTATATACAGGAGAAGGAATAATGGAATAACTGTTAAAGAAAGATTTTGTTATGGATAATAGATATGTGGTATATCATAATCGATATCTTCATTTGAAAGATGACACACATATCAATGTTGAATGATGTAATCAATCCAGAACTATTAAATACTTATTTACGTATGTCAATAAAGGCAATGATCGCGTAACTGCAACATTTGTTGACAATGCTACATATTCAAATCATTCAATAGATATTGATGAGATCAAAATGTACTATGATTGTAGATATATTTATCCATGTGAAGCTTCTTGAAGATTATCTGGTTATGAGACCAACTACAGATATCCATATGTTGAGCGTTTGACGTTTCATCTTCAAGAATGCTATTCTTAGGGACTCAGAGTCATTAAATTCGGTGTTAAACCAACCAAGTGTAATTACTAGCATATTTTTCACTTGGTTTAAATTAGACATTTGGTTTGATGTAGCTACTAATTTAACGTATGTTGAAATTCATCAGTTTTTTGTTTTGGAAGTAGGATTCAAGGACTTGAGAACCTAGAGAAAGAGGTTTTGCAGTTGTACATCTTTTGTATGTGCCACCTGGTAGTGGAGAAGTGTATTATTTAAGGATTCTCTAAAATATTGTTACCAGAATAAAGTGTTTTGATGATAAACAAAATATTTCAAGGCATTTTGTATCCTACATTTCGTAATGCATGTTTATGCCAGGGATTTGTTAGAAGATGATAAGGAGTATGTCGATGGTTTTGAAGAAGCAAATGAAGGGCTTGAGAAAAAAAGTTTTTTGGTCCCATAACTTATTGAGTGTCCGCTTTTGATCCCAAAATTTTTGACTCTTCGATTTTGGTCACGTGACACTTTGGGTTTGTTTATTTTTTGTCCCATTTTTAACGAAAAAGTAAAAATAATTTTTTTTTTGCAATGTACGACGCACATGGTGGTTGGATTTGGATCTTTCCATCATTCTAGCTGATATATTTCATTATTTTTTATTAGTGTTTCAATAATATAGAAAAAATTAATAAAAAATACAAAATAAAAGAAAATTTGATTATTTGGCAGCCGCATATTAAAGAGTACTGGAAAACCCACAAATTTTACCACCACATGCGTCGTGCATGACAAAAAATGATATTATTTACACATTTTTTGTGGTAAAAATGAGACCATAATTATACAAACTCAAAGAGTTACAGGACTAAAATCGAAGAGTAAAAAATTTTGGGACCAAAAGCGGACACTCAAAAAGTTATGGGACCAAAAAACTTTTTATCTATGAATTGTTTTGCAACAAGAATAGACGACGGTTAAAATTATTTTTGTAGAAAATTTTATGTTTTTTATGGTCTTTGTTTCTTCTGCTAGTGTAGATGGCCACATGAATAATCTTGAACTTAATATTTAGGGAAGATCTGTCCGATGTTCACAATTTCAACTTAACAACGAATCATTCGACTGCACCGTTTTTGATGTGTTTAATGTATCATTTGTTGTTCAATCAGCCAATTTGAGTAATCTTTCTTTATGGAGTATTGTGTATAAGTTTCATTCTTGTAACAGATTCAATTTAAACTTAAAAGATCAGATAATTAACAATGATACCAATGCAGTAATCATTATGATAAAAAGGCAGTTAATCTATTGCAGCAGAAGTAGGAATAAAAAGATTATACCTTATCAATGTTGAATACTAACACTGAAATAAATATGTGTGTTATTATATAAAAGAATGTGTGGTGTATTTATACAATGAGAGAAGAAATAAATACTTCTGGATACTTTGACTAATTAAAATTTTGTTAATAAAAAATGAGAGTTGTGAGATAAGTGCACGTGGCAGCTAAACATTTAACAAATCCAAGTGTTTATTAACCAAACAAAACCCTAACCATGCATACGGATGACACTATTCTCATAGTGCAGGTTTCACCCAAAAGATATTTTGCCGATAAAATGCATTCACATGTTCTCCTTGATTGAAAAAGTCCCGCAAATAACTAATTTCTTCGCTATATCCATGGACTCCTCTTTTGAAGCTTTTTGTTGCGTAATATCCTCCAAAAGATTTATCGCAAAATATCTTTTGGGTGAAACGTGCACTGTGAGAATAGTGTCATCCGTATGCATGGTTAGGGTTTTGTTTGGTTAATAAACACTTGGATATGTTAAATGTTTAGCTGTCACGTGCACTTATCTCACAACTCTCATTATTTATTAACAAAATATGAATTTGCCAAACTATCCAGAAGTATTAATTTTTTGTCTCATTGTATAAATACATCACACATTCTTTTAGATAATAACACACAATTCAATGTTAGTATTCAACTTTGATAAGTTATAATATTTTTAATCCTACTTCTGCTGCAATAGAATAGCTTATTTAACTGCATTTTTCATCATAATGCTTACTGCATTGGTATCATTGTTAATTATCTGATCTTGTATGTTTAAATTGAATCCGTTACAAGAATGAAACTTATACACTATACTCCATAAAGAAAGATTACTCAAATTGGCCGATTGAAAAACAAATGATACATTAAATACATCAAAAACGGTGCAGTCGAATGATTCATTGTTAAGTTGAAATTTTGGACATCGGACAGATCTTGCCTAAATATTAAGTTCAAGATTATTCATGTGACCATCTACACTAGCAGAAGAAACAAAGACCATAAAAAACATAATTATTTTTTTTTGCAAAAATAATATTATTTTTACTTTTTGGTTAAAAATAGGACAAAAGTTTGACAAACCCAAAAAGTTACGTGACCGAAATCGAAGAGTCAAAATCTTTGGGATCAAAAGGTGACACTCAATAAGTTATTGGACCAAAAAACTTTTTTCTCGCTAAGGTGGATTAGGTGCTGCTATGGTGGCAATAGTTGATGCTTAAAGAATTGCTTCTAATTAAAATTGTGCACTCACAAAGAAACTGTGTATTGACAAAAGAAGTGGTGTTTGACTTGATATTTGTAGAACATAGTATTCGTAATGTATCATTGATCCAATGTTTGCGAATGTGTAGTGGATATAATGCATGAAGAAATTGATTACAATGATTCTTGATTGGTGTTGTGTTGATGTATATGATGCATTCCTTTTGATAAACTTTTTGTTGTTCTTCAGAAAAAACAATGATTTAAATCTTCAAATTCAAATAGAAATCCTCATAATAAACAATAAATATTATATAATTAAAATTCTTGGAATGCTGATTTTTCTTCCCCTTAATAAAAAAATTGACAAGGGCTACTCAATCTTAGTTACAAGATAACAAAAGCTCTTTTTTTTTTGGCTATTTCTCCACATCATTGCTGAGTCACCTCTGCCCTTACCCCATGTATTCCTCCCACCTCTTCAATACTATCTTAAATGAATTATTCATCATATTGACTTGGCATTAATGTGGAAAAATTAAATATTATGAGATGGTATAGAATCTTAAATCAATATAATATTTTAAAAAAAGATATCATTTTTTGTACACAGATGGACCGGGCTGATTGCATATGTATACAAAAAGTGGATCCATTGAAGGGTATAGCCGGTTGTTATTAATACTTTTATCTATCTAACTGCACCCAAAATCTAATATAAAATAGGAAAATGGGTGGAAGGTTCTAGATTCCGATATAATTCTAAACTGATACCTTACCCCTATAATAATATAGAAACTTAAAACTCTTTAGTAAAATAAATTAATTTATTAATTTAGCTTAAGAAATTCAATAAAAATTATCACAATTAATGTCAATAAAATCTAACAAAATCCAAATTTTTTAATGATTAACTAAAATTATGTTGAAAATTTTATCAACACAAATATAGAAATCAATGACATTGTAAGACCATAATATATCTTTAATTCTCTCATTACTGTTATTATAATTCATATATATATTCTATTTGAAATTTAATCAACATTTATTTCAATATAAGTATCATGAAAATGTAAGAATTTTAAAATAAAATAATACTCCCTGCGTCCCAATATTTTTTCATAGGTTGGATTGCACGCATATTAAGAAAAAATGAAGCATGTGAGTGAGAAGTTAAATAATAAAATATAAAAAAATGTACTTTATTGACTTTTGTGAGTGTAAGTTGTTTCCTTTTTTATGGTGTGAAAAAAGAATTGGGACATCCATATAAAAAAAGTGTGAAAATTATCTTGGGTAAAATGGAGTATAATTTTCCACAAATGCAATTAAAATTAAGTTTTCCTCTGATACATATATATTAATAGATAAAGATAAAGATAATAATGTAAAGATAAAGACAAATTTATATAAAATTAAATAAATATACTCCTTATGTTTTAAGAAATCCTATCTTATGGAATCTTAATTTATGGATAATCTCAACCTTGAGATTGTATATTAAAAAGTTCTATTATTGAATTAATAATATTATATGAATATTTTAATTTTATTAAATTAAAAATTCAAATGAAAATTTTAAATACAAATCTATAATACCTATGTGACACAACTACATTAATCCAATTATAATTTTATTTGGTTTAATTATTTAGTTTGAATATCTATGAATTCTCATTAAAAACTCATTTAAATATATGTGCTCATTAACAATTTAGCCCATATAAGTTCTGCATCATTATATGAGATACAATACATCGTTCTCAAGTATAATTGTTCAATATTTGATCTTTCTTGATTGAAACGTCCACGACTAATCAATATCATTTTAATTGTTATGGACTTTTCTTCTTTTTAAACTTTGCCTCGTGGGAATGTTTTTCTTTAAATTATTCTAGCTATTTAATCATCTGCGACGGGAATAAATTGTTCTAGACCTTTGTGAATGCATTTCATCGCTAATTTTTTTTGGTGATACCTACCCAACGAGAATGATGTCATCCTTACATATTTCATATTATATGCTAAAAAAATAATAAGTTATGTATTAGGTGACAAGTGCACTCGATCAATTCACAATTCTTGTTTTTCGTAACAACATTATTTAGTCAAAGTATCTAAAACTTCCAATTCTACTATCATTTAAGAAACACGTCACACATTCTTCATGCGAAGTTAGATCCGGTTAAAAAAAAATGAATTTTTGAGAAATTTTTCATCATTTTTTTTATTCTATGAATTTTTAGATGATATTCATTTGAAGAATTTTAACCAAAATGATCCTGTTTTAATAACAACAAAAAATAAAGAAAATTTTATTTGAATAAAACTGATACACAATTCTCCATAAAAAAATTACTCAATTGGCTGATAAAACAACAAATCATATATTAAATTTTGTATACATTCATTTTAGACTATAGATCTGCACTTCTTGAGCGCTACAAAGTAAATAAACTAATAACTACAGTTTTGCCGACTGCTACTCAACCAACAATTCTATTATACCCATTGATGGAGAGGGTTGCTCGAAGTTTATTCTCCAATATTCATATCTATAATTTGTCATCTTTTTCTGCACATCTCAACAGCAAGGGAAAGATTCATCACAAACTTCACAAAGAAGTGCAATTTGCACCGGAGAAAGACGCATCCGATGTGCAGTTGTTCGGAATACTCAATTGTAAATGTGTAAGTCCAATCTGCCAAAAATCTCTTAAATATTAAACCAATTCCAAATATAATTAAATATTAAAATTATAAAAATACTGTATAAAAAGAACTAAATCAAGAAATTTGTATCTGAGAAAATGAATTCAGGGATGTATTTTGAAAGGAAAAGAACAAGTTCTTTTTCAAACAATACTTTTTGATTAGCCATGCATCAGGCGCAGATTAGGATAAATTGGAGATCTAAGATTTTAAGAGTCGGATCCCCTTCATTTAATATTTCGTCCATTCAATGTAAATGTTATCATTATAATGGTTATATATGCATTACTAAAATAATTAATAAATATATACATATATGTAATCCATAATAATAGGTGATATTTACTAAATGGAGGAAATTGAGGAAATATTAAATGGAGAGGATCCAAATCGAAGATTTTAGTTTTGGAGAGAGAATTAAAGAGAGAGAGGCGCGGCTGCAGTGTGCTTGTAGGGAAATGGAGAAAATATTAATGGTAGGATATTTATTTAAAACTAAAACCACAGCCCATGGTTTTTTCCTCACATTATTCTATAAAAGGAGAGGCAGAGACCTAACTCTTCAAACACCAGTGCCTCCCTTCTATTACTCCGACATCAGATTTCCAGTGCCTCCCTTACTCCCTTCCCATCTCTTCCGTCTTTATGTTGAAGACAAAGAATAGTGAAGGTAGATCCCTGTTTGTTCATCTTTTTCTATAATCTGTATTTTATTCTTCAATTTTAAGAATCTCTTGCTAGATTCTGCCATTAATTCTTTTTAACATGTATTTTAATTATTTTGTGGCAGATGATTTTTGACTGTGATGCATGAAGAAAAGGATTCCAATATTAGAACAATATCTGGCATTCGTGATAGAGGGTATGTATGTTTTGATTAGGGTCAATTTTTGTAAATAGATCTCAAATCAGATAGTTTTTTTTTTTTTTAAGTGCAGCAATTAAGTGATTGCAGATGCAGATGTGGAGGGCCCACAGAAAATAACAAAGGGCCCACAAGAGATTGATGCCAAACAATTGATCCACCGAGCAGGCATGATCCCGCAACGGTCTAATTCTCATTTGTGGTATGATCGAAATGCAGATGACTACAAAGTTGTGAGAGAGGAGGCTGACGTGGCAAAGGTTGATGTTGGTGAAGAAGCTGTTTGATTTGAAAATTAATTAAGGAGATGTTTATTAATTTTTTATTTTTGTATAACATAGCATTCGTAATGTGTTTTTTATTGAACTTAACACTTGTAATGTGTGATACGAGATGTGTATCATTGTGGATTTTGTATTGGATATATTGCACGAAGAAATTGATTACAATGATTATGGTTAGGTGTTGTGTTGATATATTTAATGCATTAATTCCTTTTGATAAAAGTTTTGCTGTTTTTCCAAAAAAATTAAAAAATTGATTACAATGATTATGGTTAGGTGTTGTGTTGTGTTGATATATTTAATGCATTAATTCCTTTTGATAAAAGTTTTGCTGTTTTTCCAAAAAAAAAAAATTAGAATTTGATTTGGTGGCTAGCTGATTTAAAAATCTTCAAATTCAAGTACAAGTCCTCATAATTAAAAAAAAAAATATATATAAAATTAAAATTCTTGGGATGCTAATTTTTCTTTCCCTTTTAAGTAAAAAATTGAAAAGGATACTCGATCCTTAGTTACAACTTAACAAAAGCTCATTTTTTGGGCTATTTCTCACATGTAGAACTAAACAGAAGTCCAATGCCTATTGCCAATTTGTTCTCCACATCATTTCTAAGTTACCTTCTGCTGTTACCCCATGTATTCCCCCCACCTCTCCAATGCCATCTTAGATAAATTTATTCATCATATTAACTTGGCATTAATGTGGGTCCAAATAGCCAACGAACTCCAGTTGGATTGAACTGGTCTAAATTGACACAATGTTGTGTTATATATAAATAGATAAATCGAGCGTATCTTTGTGTTGATTACGTATCATGTAAGAAAATAATTGGGTTTATGAAATGTAACAATTAAAGTGTCTGTCATGATTTGGATGTAAGGTAAAGTAAAAATCTCTACGAGAGACATTTTAAAAAAAACACGTACTGCATGCATAGAGATAGCAACACAATATTAATTAATTACGAACTTTGTAATCAATTAGTAGTAAATGTGAAACATTTATTCTAAATGAATATGAATATTTTTAGTCTACTAGAGGCACAAGAAATGTAAGTTTCATATTTATTTTCAAGTGCAATCCTAGATGGCAAAAATAATATTTTTCATTCTCTTTGAAACATGAACTTTAATTTAATTTTTAAATTATATTATTTTATTAAAAATTGTATTACTAATTATTAAAATTTTAAGAAAATTATCCCATTCAACCTATTAAATATCCCACATCAGTAATGAGTGTGGTCATAGGTGGGTTTATAAGTATGGGCAATCCTCTCGTTTAAAATTAATGAATTTATAAATACTTAGATTTGAGTCATGTTTAAAATGGGGGAATTTTAAATCTTCATCAAAACCATGTCATTTAAAATCTCTTCCCTCTACATCTTCCATCTTTCCCTCTCTTTTATTTTTTCCTTCACTCTCATCTCTTTAAAATTCCTGATTTGAAATATGTCCTTTTACATTTATTATTTTTTATATCCATTTATTTTCAAATCTATCCAGATAGAGTTTTACATAAATTTGTCTTTATCATTATCACTATCTCTATCTCTATCTTTATTTCTATCATTATCCTTTCCAAATAATAGTCAAACTTTCATCTTTATATCATTATCTCTATATAATGTACAGACAAAATTTAATGGTTTTTTTTTTTCAGCATCATACTATTTTATTAGAAAAAATTGCATTATCATAAAGATAGATTAAAATATATAAAAATTTATTTTATCGATAAAAGGAATATATTAATCATAGTAATGATGATGTGAGAATTGAAGATACAATATTGTGGTCATACAAATATATCATTAAATTTTATATTTGTGTTAAGATGCTTTTCTATGAATTTAAGTCAATCTTAAAATAAATACATAAATATTTCTCAATCTTGCATATTGACACTATAGTATAAGTAAAATATAGTGTGAACAATTTTCATTATCAAATTAATTTGAAGGTATCAGTTCTTTTGTTAGAGGGTATTCATTGTTTATATACTAAAATAGAAGTTTTGAAATATATTAACTATTTTATTAATGAGTATTAGTTGAATGATATATATTTTATTATGTATCATAAAAAAACAAATGGGTCAGTGAAATGTAATTATTGAAGTAATTGCGATAATTTGGATGAAAGGTTTAAAAAGAAAAGACCTCCACGTGAGAAATTTTTAAAAAAGCATGGACTGCATGTGTAGAGATAACAACGAGATATTAATTAATTACGGACTTTGCAATCAATTAGTAGTAAATGTGAAACATTTATTCTTCTAATGTAATTTGTCTAAAAAAAATAGGATGAAATGCTGCAAGTGGCAAGACTTAGATGGTCACAATAACAAACCGATGAATCACTTTCTTTAAACACTGGGATATTTTTTAAGGCAAAATAAAACAAATTCTTGGATTATATTTAAATGTGTATGATATGATTGTTATGGAAATCTAAAATGTTTGCATCTTCACTAAGTGTGACATGGTTATTTAGGCATTTGTTTTTGTATTTTTTTTATCTTCAAAGTAATTTATTATCATAAAATTTTATATATTTTTTCTAAAGAGAATTTTTTTTTTCGGTCCCATAACTTATTGATTGTCCGTTTGGTTCTAAAAATTTTAACTTTTTTATTTTAGTCCCGTAACTTTTAGAGTTTGTTAAATTTTTACCGAAAAATAGAAAATAATATTTTTTTGCCATGCACGGTGCACATGGTGGTTGAATTTGGAATTTTCCATCATCCTTGCTGATATTTTATTATTTTATTAGTGTTTCAGTAATATAGAAAAAAATATTGTTAAGTACCTTGTTTAGATTTTGATGTGTGCAAAACATGTATTCTTATTGAATTGAATCTAATACTTTGTTAAAAGAAAATTGGCTAAGGAAGTTATAGTTGTGAAAGGAAAGTTTGCAGGTGTATATTTGATCAGTCTACAGTCAAACATGACCTTATAGCTGTAATGTTATTCCTACAACTAGTTTCTAAATTCCAAGTAACTTGCAGCAGTAAAGTTCAAGACCTTGCAGCTGTAATGTTATTTTTAGGGACTTTTCGGGACATTGATCTTAAGAGACTTATCGGACTTTGCTCTCTAAGTTGCTTTCTTTATGATTTTGTGTGTGTTAGAATGTGTCAAATGACTAGAATGAAACCCCTATTTATAGGTGTAGAATTCTAGATTTCCAGGTCAGATTAGATGGGCCAAAAGATTTAATTTGGGGAATATTTCCCAAAATATGCCAAATTTGATAAATCACGATGATATCTTGAAAGATTTGTTGGGCTCCTAAGATTTGATTTATTATACTAGACTTAATTTAATTTGTTGGGCTTTTAAGGGACAATTAATTTATTAGGCCTTTGGAGGACCAATTTAATTTATTGGATTTTAAGGATCCAATTTAATTTATCGGGCTTTAGAGGTCCGATTTAACTTATTGGGCTTTAGAGACCCAATTTAATTTATTGGGTTTTAAGAGCACAATTTAATTTATTGTTTTAGGAATCGAATTAATCTAAATTCCCAATAATAAATTCAATTTAACACGTAATTTCTTCATGTTAATTTTTATTTCGGCAATTAATTTTAATTGCTCACAAATTGTCTACTCGCACCTCATTCGTGAGCATTTTTTTGATGAGGACGAATTGCGAAACTTCGACTTGGTTCTTGTACTTGACTTGAAATTTGGGCTTTCTTGAATTTGTGATGAATACAATTCTCATCTTATTTTTGAATTGACTTTTGAACTCAAATGTGAAGCCCAAATAATGAAATAGTACATACACATGTCTTGTATGCCCAATTTCATTTTAAATGATTTTTGGACTTAAATTGGTTGGAAGCCCACTTCATAGATATGGTACGTATGATCTTGAATGAAAGATGAGATATATGAAATACTCATAATATACACATATCTTTTAGTTTAATATCCAATAACCACCTGACATCCCAATCATCAAAATATAAATCAGAAAATTGAAGGAAAAAAAAAAACCTCCGCTATGTCACAACGGTTCATCTTCAGCCTCCAATAAGCCGACAGCTTTAACCAGACAAGCCGAGCTGACAACCACGGCGGCTGCGAAAACGGCGGCACCACTATATCAATTCTGGACCGCTTGATGAACCGAGCCGAGAAGCAAAACGTCGCCGACGGGATATCTAACGGTAGCTTAACGGAGCCGGGTTTAGCGCACGCCTGAGCCGTTGGGCCGATGACGGAAACAAAGGCTATTTCTGGTGTGAAGGACGTGACGGCCACCGTGACCGTCAAGACCGTCGTCCAAGCGGCGGCGTAGAGTAGCAAAGGCCACCGTGGAATTAAAGTGAGAGATTTGGGTGCTTTTATTTGTTTTTTGTTTCTCATATGTGTCCATGGGAATTTTGAGCTTTAATGGATTGATTCAATTGATTATGCATTTTAGCTTAATTAACAAAAATATGAGATATAGCTATATTAAGTTGAATGTATGATTGATGTTTTTGAGCTATAGAATGCTACTGTTATACTCCCTTGATATTGAAAAATGCTTAAAAGAAGAACAATCCATAAAAGTAATTAGATTCATAGAATGAGAGTTCATGATTTGAGTGATGTTTGTATGAACCTAATTCATGATTCCATTGATATAAATTGAAATGATACTTTAAATGGAGCTTCAAAACTTGCATAATTGATAGCTTTCAAAGTATACACTCGCTCCCCTACACTTAGACAAGAAGTAAGATTACTTCACCCATATCTTCATAATTTTAGTTGATTCATTAACAAACAAAACCTGAGCTTATCTCTTAATTCTTTTATGTTTGAGAAGCATGCCTAGCACTTGCTTTATTAGGTTCTATATATTTTAATTTAGTCGTTGCCTACTTACAACACACATGTACACATACATTCTTGCTAAATTTGTTTAGAATAGAAACAATCAAATATGTATGAAGTTAATCTTTTAATTAATCGATCAATGATGAATTTTATTTGTAAGAAAAAATTTTGTTTTAATATTTTTATAGGGAGAGACCGGAGAGTCACCAAGATAACTTGTTTGATTATATTTTATTTTGATGAATTTAATGTATAAGATAAATTATATATTCAAAATTTTAATAAATAAAAAGTATATTATTCTTAAAAGTAAATTATTTATAACAATTTTATACTATGCATGCTCAAACTGATATTTATAATAAAATAGTAAATAATGTAATTAAAATACACACAAATGATTTGAATCTAACGGTTTTTTTAAATTTGTTTACTCCAATTCGATAAAATTTTAGTTTCCAGATCTGCTAATTGATTACCAGTCCACTAATTACCATTAAATAGGAGCAAAGATTTACCACAGGAGTGGGGGACTTTAGTTTAGGATTAAGGGAAGGAAAGAGAGGCGCTGGTTTAATGAAACATTAGTGTTTCTGCTTATTTAAACAAGATTTTTTGCTTTTATATACAGGCACGCAACTATAAATAGACAAGCATCCTTTTTTATATAAGGAGGTTCCACTAGATTTGTTTTTTTTTTTTTTTTAAAGCAGGGAAACTCAATTATTAACAGTCTACAAAGTCCAGATTCTAAACTAAATTTTATAATTTTTTTATTTGTTGATTCTCATATAATTTTTTAAACCTCACATTAATTGGGAGTGCAAAGTTCTATTAAAATAAAAATATTACAACACCATCAAATATATAAACAGATAAATATTCATAATGGCCTCATACATACATAAATAATCTTTAGCCTATAGATTTGGACTTAATAAATTCCACTGGGCCAGTGTAGAAAATGGCCTCATACATACATAAACACATCTTTAAAACTAATGAAACTAACACACTCAAAAGACATATTACACTCTCAATTATTACACATAATTATAATAATTGCTTCAAATTGAAGAGGAAGGAAGAATGGAGGATTTGAAGCTTTGGCAAACCAGCGCACGATAAGCAGGGATTAGAACACTGGTTGTAGTAGTTATTGTTAGCCAATTGTGAAAGTTTAAGTCCAACCTGCCAAATAATCCTTTTAAAATTAAAAAGCCAAAATGTATACACCTTCTAAAACTTTCAAGAAACAAAAGAAAGAGCACATAAAACTATTCAAATTTGACGAGAAAAATTCCTAAACAATTTGGCAAAAAACAATGGAGATAACACACAAAATTATCCAAAAGAAAAAAGTTATATAATTTAAAAAAAAAAAAAAAAACCCAGTTGACAAACGGTGCAAACCTTTTGCCCTTGGGGTAGTTTCCCATTAAAAAAATATGTAACAAAAATTCTAAATCAAGAAATAAAAGTTTTAGATCTGCAAACATTGGGATCAAGTTTACCTGAGAAGAATATCCGAAGGAAATACATATCTTCCTTCAAACAATAACTTTTGTTTTCTTTTGTCAATAGATTCAGCCATACCTAAAATGTATAACAAAAACCATTAGATTGAAAATCAATTAATAGATCTGGAAAACCATGAAACTAAAAATCAATATTGGATCAGACATAAAGCTAATCGATCATGAGATTAAAAGAGAAGACCAATGCCTAGAAACCAAATGAGATGAAATACCCCACTCTTCAGAGGGGAGACGCCGGCAGCATAAAAACTTAACCGAATAGTCTGAAACTGAATGAAGGGAGGAGCTGCGGCGCTTCTGCTGAGAAAATTTAGGGTTCCCCCTCTTTATATAGGTAAGCAACAGAATAAGCCTGCAGGATCTAGAAGGTTCGGGTGTGTTTTTAGTTTTTTAAAAAATTAAGGGGTGTGAATGAAAAATACAAAACTATATGAGGATACTGTTACAAATAGATTGGAAGCCTCTCTTTTTTTTGGAAAGATTTACTCCTAAATTTTTAATTTTTGTCCCATGTCAATTTTTTTTTTTTTTAAATGATTGAGTCACATAACTATTTGAATTGTTCAATTTTATATCATAAATATTTTTTAAAATGATTTAGTTTCAAAACTACATGAATGTCTACGGGTCTAGATCATTCCAAAATATAGTTGTGGGTTGAAAATTGAGTAATTATAAAATTGAGCGAACTCACGTAATTGTGGGACCAAAATTGAGAGCGGCTCAAGTAATTGCGGGGCTAAATCATCTTCAAAGTAAGTTATGATGCTAAATTAGAATATGTGTAAAGTTATGGGACCACTTGAAATTCAATCTTGAATTTTTAATGAAATATGTTTCTTCCGCGCCATATCAATGGCAGTTGTCGTCCATCAAAACAATTCAAATTGAAATGTTGGCATGGACAAGATGATCCCCTCTCACTATCCCTTTCTTAATTGTGGTTAAGAATTAATGCAATATGTTGAAACAATACCGTTGAAATGAGCCTATTTAATGTAGCGGAAGTTGGAACGGAAAATATTATTCAATTTTGCTTGCAATATGCAGCTTGTTGAGCACTAACACTGAAACAATTGGGTGTTATTGATCAAATAGGAGCAAAGATTCTCCACTCCCATGGTGGACTTGAGATTTTGGATTAAGGGAAGGGAAGAGAGGCACTAGTTTGTTGAAACATTAGTATTTCTACATCCTTAAACAAGATTTTTTGTTCTTTTATATATAGGGACGAAGTTATAAATAGCTAACTAGCATCCTCATATATATATATATATTCAAGATGTTTTGCTAGTTTTGATTCATTTTTAGGCAAATGAAGACAAATTGAAATCTATCATCCAAATACATGAGCAAAACTAGGGATTAATATCATTTTAGTTCCATAGCTTTTTGCACTTT
Organism: Prunella vulgaris; assembly: GCA_026898435.1. Lineage (NCBI taxonomy): Eukaryota > Viridiplantae > Streptophyta > Magnoliopsida > Lamiales > Lamiaceae > Prunella > Prunella vulgaris. Next base: position 58,600 of record JAPKLY010000112.1, on the reverse strand, counting down.
TTTGTTTTGATTAATTTAGTCTCATAACAATTTAAATTTATCCAATTTAGTCCCAAAAGACCGGAAATTGCATTAAACGACGTCATATTATTCATGTATCGGTTACGTTACTAATTTAAAGCACAATAGGGTTAACCATTAACACCATTTTCGTCCCATAACTTTCTACTTTTTATTTTAGTCCCATAATTATTTATTTTTTTAATTTAGTCTCATACTATGAATATATTATTTATATATCTACCATTTTACACATGTGACACGCTTATCAATAAATTTAATTTAATTTTCAATTAATAAGTTAACATTTAAAGAAAACTTAAAACATTAAATTAAAAACTAAAACCTAATACTTGAAATTAAGGACACTCATTCCTGCAGAGTGTTGACATTTGTATCCTCTTGCCATTACCCTCCATCTTCATGTGTCGATCTTTGGTCGAGCTCCACTTCTGCGCTAGAGCTTGCTTCTCGAGGCTTCTTTCTCCTCAAGAACAATATGCAAATTCTTGATTCCTGAAGCTCTAATTTTGCCCAAATTATTGCCACGACTCGACGATGATGGAGACGATGATTGGATTTATTGAAAAAATTAATTTAGTGAGTCAGCAAGCCACATATGAGAAACATGACACGTAACCCAAAATTAATATTATTTTCATCCCATAACTTTATAATTTTTTATTTTGGTCCCATCTTTTCAATTTAGTCCCATAACAATTCAAATTTATCCGAAACCAAACGACGTCGTTTAATACAATTTCTGACTCTTTGGGACTGATTTGGATAAATTTAAAATATTATGGAATTAAAATGAAAAAGTAAATAACTATGGAACTAAAACAAATAAGTGAAAAATTTATGGGCCAAAAATGTTATTAATCTCAGCAAAAATGTATTCATTTTTATTTATATATATATATATATATATATATATATATATATATATATATATATATTTAATGAAAATATAGTTTGATATTAAATGACGCAATTTTATGTATGAGAAACGTGTGAGTTGATTTGTTGAGGAAGTGTATGCATATAGTTCAGTGTTAAATGACACAAATGAATTATGGAATGTTATTCCGCGACGATGACAATGGTCTTTGTCAGTGGTAGCCCATCAAAACAATTCAAAATTGGAACATGGACTGTGACAAGTGACAATAAGATCTTCTGTCGTCCTTTATTTATTGCAGTAGAGACACTATGCATTATGATGAAAAAGTAGGTGAATCAAGCGTGCTAATGTCGCAGAAGTTGAAATAGATAAGGTTCCAATTTTTCGGCAGAGTGTTTTATTGATTTAACTCTGCATGAAAAATATGTTACGTATAGAATAAAAAGCTTCTAAATACCTTTGCTAGTGAATTATGTTACCAAAAATGATAAAAATGAGTTTAGTGCACGTGTCATCTAAGCGTGTAACAAATCAAGTCTTTAATTTAATAAAATAAAAACTCTAGCCATGCACGTCTGTAATATATATGGCATTATTCTCGTCTTGTAGAAAATTTTATAATTGTAACAACGTTTAATTTTTTTTAGTTAAAAAAATATAAAAAATATTATAATAAATATAAAAATAAATAATTAAAAATGAAAAATCTTAAAATAAAATTAAGAATAAAAACTTTAAAACTTAAAATTTCATATTAAACTAAAAAATAAACTTCAAATAATACTTGTTAAGTAAGTCGCCCCACCAACTAAAATACTTGATTTAGTTTTTCTCATCAAATAAATTTAGAAATTATATTCATCTAGACCTCTGAATCTTTTCACCTTTCTCTCTTTTGTCCAAATTGTTTATGTCTAGATTCGATTTAAATTTGGGAGTGAAGTATAAATTTATCGTCAGCCATGAACATTTCTAATCCTCACACTAATTAGGACTGCAAAGGTTTATTAAAATAAAAATATTACAAAAAACACCATCATATATATAAACACGTAAATGCTAAATTGAACTTCAACTCATTCGTCAATCTTTAGACTATAGATTCGAACTTAATAAATTCCACTATAGACAGTGTAGAAAATAGCCTCATACATACATAAACTCATCTTGAAAACTAATGAAACGAACAAATTCAATAGACATAATAGACTCTCAATTATTACACATAGTTGCTTCAACCGAAAGAAAAGAAGCATGATTTACAAGTACTAGGAACATCAAACTTCGCCCTCAGAACATTCGGCTGTATTCCTTTGTGAAAGGGAAGGCTAAAAGTTTGTATTCCTCTGTAGCCTTAGGACAAGGACAATCCTCCAGACAAGCAAAAGCTGCTCCAACAACGCCTGGTTAACTTGGTCGGATCTCGACTTCAACCGCCTTATGTTTCAGATGTTTTAGAAGCAAACTTTATCATATCAGCTCAAGATAAGCAGGAATCTAAGCATTGGTTGTAGTATTTATTGTCAGCCAATTGTGAAGGTCTAAGTCTATCCTTCCAATAATCCTTTTAAAATTAAACCAATCCAAAATGTAGCTCATAAAACTATTCAAATTTGATAGAGCGAAATCTTTTTTTTTTCCTAAAAAAATTGGCAAACCAATTGGCATAGTGTGTCAACCATTTGTCCTATCAAATTTGGAAGATTTTGAAAAAATAAATAATCAATATTAGTCAATTGTAAAGGTATAAATCCAACCTGCCAATAATATCTTCAAAATTAAATTAATCCAAAATGTACAGAAGCCTTCAAATTTTAAAAAATAATAGAGAGAACACACAAAATTATTTAAATCTAATAAAACAAAAAAAAAATCTCTACTTTTGAAAAAAAAAAATTGCCTTAACAAATCGGCAAACTAGTTGGCAAAGGGTGCCAACCTTTTGCCCTATAAAAATTGGGGGTAGTTTTCCCATGAAAAAAATATGTAACACAGAAATGCTAAATCAAGAAATAAATTTTTAGAGTTTGTAACACATTAAAAAAATAATTTTTGGCACACATTAAGATCTTATGTTTAGAATCTAGTGATATCACCAAATACGTCCAACGGTATAAATTTTTACTGTAAACAAATTCCACAGGAGACCTACTCAGTCATCTATTCCATCCGTCTTGTAAAACCATGCAATTAAAAATCAACATGGGATCAAACATAAAGCTATTCATGAAATTAAAAGGAAAGACAAATGCGTAGAAATGATGTACCTCACTCTTCAGATTTAGGATGGGAGGAAACTTGGATGTGAGAGACGATGATTAAGCGGGTGCAATCCAGAAAGTTTGGGCACTTTTTTAATTTTGAATAAATTAAGGGGTGTGGGTGAAAAATGGAAAATTGTTTGGATAGAGTTGCAAATGAATTGGAAGCCTCTTTTTATGTGCATATGCATATTGTTAATTTTAATTAAATCTTGGACTCGATTAAAAATGAATTAAAAAGACTGACTTTATTTTGATAACTCTCAACTTTTCTTTTCTCTATTTTATCAATTTGTTTTGAAATTCTCTTTATAAAAATAAAATTACCCAATTATAGGGAAATAAATTTAGTTTTAAAATTAAAAAACTATTTATTTTAAAATCAAACAATTATAAGAAGTTGTGTATGAATAAAGCACAAGTTTGCAAAAGTCAACAATTGTAATTTGGAGGAATAAATAATTTTGAATGTTGATTTTTATTATATGAGATTTATGAATGTATGTTTATCTATATACACCCTTTATTTATTTTTATTTAATTTGTTAATGAATGATAAATAAAAAAAGAGTAACAAAATAACATTTAGAGTATAATATATATTAGAGAAAAAATGTTAGAATATTCATACAGACTTGATTTATTTTCAAATTATGAATTTTAAAAGAATTGCAAAAATTAAAAGATTTATACTAGTACGTCTTGTAAAAATACTCCATTAACAAAATAATAAGTATTTTGCATAATATGAATAATACACACAATAATTGGATCCATATATAACAATTATGGGTCAAATTATGGGTCAAATTTCGGGGCAATATATAATCCAATTTCACCCGTTTTTTCATTCCGATATGTTACATAATATCTCTGAATTCTTCCTCAAACCCTAATCCACTCTCCTACCCTATATTTTTCACTCAATCTCACGCCATTTTTCAGTTAATTTTCATCGAATTTCTGCTCGATTCTTCACTTAATCGGTTGTTTCTCTCTGATTCTTCACTCAATCATCGCCATCTCAAACGTCGCTCCTCAATCTTTCACCGCTGTCCGCTGCAAGTAGTCATATGCAACCCCCCTGTACTTCTCTTTTGGAGGTTAGGAGCCCTCAGAAATAGGCAACCCCGTAGCCCATGCCTTCGTCGCGGCTAGTGTAGCTGTTGGTGCTATTCAGATCACCACTCTTCTAATTGAATTTGGTATGTATAGTTTGAAAGTAAAATATATGTTTGTTAGTATTTCTGAGTTGGATCATGATGAGATTTTACTTGTTTATCATGCCTTGATCTTTCTTTAACTTCTTTTTCAGCTTGCTTTATGTACCTTTGTCTTAGATCCATTAGCCTTCAAGATGCCTTTACCTTACTGAATGTGTTATTTTTATCTATTTTATTATTGTATTTATTTGAGAAGAAGATTTAATCTGAAATTGTTATTTACTTTTCAGATATATTACAAGTAAATGGTGTAAAATTTTCTTTTACTATTTTCTTTTTCTAGACTGACACATGCAATTCATTTTACTGCTATCATTTCAAATCAATATCACCAAATAAGCCTAAAAATGTAGACTAAAAAAAATTCAGATAGAAGTAAGCAATCGTGTTAGTGTAAAGATAATAAGAGGAGTCCAAAAGAGTAGTAGATTTTCAGCATCTTCTTACCATCTGAGCAAATACATATAAGTACATTACTAACTTCTAAAGTAATCAAGAGCAGTTTTATAATTGCCATTGTGAGGACAAAAAGTCATTTTAGGAGTCTTACGTTCTTTTATCTTTTCAGCTAATATCTTAATCACTAGTAACTTTAAGCAATTTTCAGCAGGGCATCAATTATGTACATGTGAAATCTTACCTGAGAGAGTCGTTGGCTCCTGTTGCTTTATTTTGAACTTAACTTACTAATTGTTTAGTAAATGAAGTGAATATAGCTTCCTCCCAAAATGTGTTTTAGTTCCTGGAAAGTGAACATACTCAGGCAGTTATACAGAGAAGAAACCTTTCTCCAATTTCTCGAATTTTCTGGTTTTTATCTATTTCAATTTCTCCAATCATAATATTTCTTGCCCGTACTTGTTCCCCATGACATTTTAGTGGAGTATATAACGAAGGCTTCGTTCGTGAGTAAGCAGTTCCGCTTCATCTAGACTATGTATCTATATTTTAGTATCATTCTCAGGACCTTTTTAGTAAGCTTGATTCAAGCCTAGTTAGTTTTTTTTTTCCTGACTTTTGATGATCCTTAGTTACACTCAGCATTGCAGTTTATGCTTTCTATTGAGTGACAAATTATGAGTAGTATTTCTGCTGAGGGTTGCTCCAGTCATAAGATGCAGCAAAATACAACAGAATAAAATATTTCACTATGCAATCTAATCTCTACAACCTATGTGATTTTCATATGTTGGGAATGCAGTTTTCTGCTGTATGTTGCAAATTTTCAATCTTTTCACAAAATTTTGAAGAGTTTAATAACACACTCTCTAGACTTTGCTTTATAGAATAAACTATTTTCAAGCTTGAATTATAGAAAAAGTAGAGTTATAGGCTTGAATTCCCATTGAATTGATTACCCAAGTTATGTATTGAAGTTATAATCTTTTGACGCTTGTATAATATTTCCAGAATATATAATGTTATGAAGATTGTCGAAAATTTGTCCTGATTTTATACGTACGAAGCAGCTTTTTGTTATACTATTTGGAATATATAAAGCTAGTATGATAAAGTAAAGGTGTGACATGATTATGTCTTGTGAACTTGTTATTGCCTTTTAATCTTGATTTATTTTACTTCAAGTTCCAAGTTAGATTTTTGTCAATGATTATTAATTTCTTTCATTATGTGACTTTAATTTTTTATTGAAGGTTATGGGGCGTCTTAGAACCAAACAATATTGTCCAAAAGATGTGGGTCCAAAGAGAATACACAAAAGTTCAACGAGTAAAAGAGAGCATAAGCTGCGGAAAAGTTGAACTTGAGCAAAATTAGAAGAGGAAAAAAGAAGACTATTTTATACCAGAGCAAACGAGTAGTTTAGTTTTATTATGCTTGTTGGAATTAGTCACTTTGTAGAATTATTCATTTTTGTGGGATTAGTAGTCTTTTGTGCTCCCCTTCATGCTAATTGTTCATGTATGGTGGATTGTTAATTGATATATTGTGTAGTATTAGTTCGGAAACAATATAGTGTTAATTCAAATGCATTATAGTGTTAATTCATGTTCTCAGTAGTGTTAATATATGTAATTTTATTTTTCTGTGGTGTTAATGTATGTTAGTTCATTTTCTTTGTGTTATTAGTTTATATATAGCATAGTGTTAGTACATATACATTATAGTGTTGGTTCATATTAAGTATAATGTTAGTTTTAACCATGGTGTTCCTTATTTTGACAATTTATTATTTTAAAAATATTTTAGATATACATTTTGATGAATTAATTAGATTTAAATTTATTCTACACATAGTTTAGATCTAAATTTTTATTTTATTATTTTTAAAGTGTTTATCTATTAGTTTTTATTTTATAATCAAATTTAAATACTTTTTATTTAAATTAAAAATTTTGTTAAATTTTAGTATATAACTCAAAATTATATAATTAATAAAAATAATAGTGCAATAAGATCTTATATTAGTAAAAATAGTAGTAAAGAAAACTAATAAAAATTAATGAATAAAATGAATTTAATATAATCATTGGATGAAAATTATAAAGTTTAAGAATATACCGGATTAAATTGAATTTCCTACCTAAAATGGGACTATTTGAGAAAAAACATAAAGTTATGCGACTAAATTGATTTTCCTAACTAAATTGAGACTATTTAAGAAAAAACACAAAGTTATGGGACCAAAATAACTTTAATCCCTAACAAGCAGTGTAGTATTAGTAGAAACACAATATAGATTACTTTGTACACAATATAGTATTAGTTGATAAGTTGTATATTATTACTTTAACCATACTGAAGTAGTAGTTGAAACACACTATTGTATTACTTTATCCATACTATAGTATTTGTTGAAGAGCTGTATAGTATTAGTTAAAAAGCAATGTAGTATTGGATGTAACACAGTGTAGTACTAGTTGAGCACACTAGTATTACTTCAGACACAAACAGTGTAGTATTAGTTGAAATCAACTGTAGTATTTGTCTACAAATTGTATGGTATTACTTTGGACATACTGAAATAAACTTTAGTATTAGTCTACAAACATATCTTGCGACTCGACGTCCGTTTAAGAATTCGAACAAACTTGTATTATGACTATAGTATTAGTTGATAATATGTATAGTATTAGTATACAAAGTAGTGTAATGTATTATAGTGTTTGTACACGTACAGTGTAGTATTAGTTTGTATACAGTGTAGTATTAGTTTATACATGGTGTAGTGTTAGTTTGTATACAGTCTAGTGTTAGTTCATATACAGTTTAGTATTAGTTTGTATACGGTATAGTGTTAATTTACATTTAGTGTAGTCTTAGTTTATATATAGTGTAGTATTAGTTTATGTACAGTGTAGTATTAGTTTGTATAGAAAGTAGTGTAATGTATTATAGTGTCTGTACACATACAGTGCAGTGTTAGTTTGTGTACAGTGTAGTATTAGTTTATTTATAGTGTAGTGTTAGTTTGTATATAGTGTGGTATTAGTTTATATATAGTGTAGTATTAGTTTGTATACGGTGTAGTGTTAGTTTGTATATAAAGTAGTGTAATGTATTATAGTGTCTGTACACATACAGTGTAGCATTAGTTTATATATAGTGTAGTGTTAGTTTGTACATGGTGTAATGTTAATATATATACAGTGCAGTGTTAATTCACATACAGTGTAGTGTTAGTTTGTATACGTGTTAGCTCTCAAACAGTGTTGTTGATTCATTTAATGTGTTGTTTTACTTCGTATATTATGTCAATAAAAGCTCAAAAGATGAAATAGTCCATATTTCAGTATACTGCCAAGTGCAGAACATATTATTAATAATAACATTAAAATTATAAGAGAAACATGGCTGAGTAAAGCATCAATATTTTAATAATTCATAAAAATGATATTCAAGAGGTGAAAGACATTAAAACGACACAACAAAGCATCGAAGATGGTATTCGTCTTATACAAGGCATACATTTTCCCATAAATAGAGTAGATCTTGCAGATTCATTGTGTCACGGTGTGCTTCTTATTTATTTCATAATAAGAGTATCAAGTAAATCAAATATAAGAATATAAAAAAGAACAATTACACCATAAAAAACATTTGTCTTACAAAAAACTAACACCACAATACATCAATGAGTAATAGAAGTTGACGTATTGAAAAAAGTACAGGTCATGATTTTATCAAGAAATAAAAATGAAACCTAATGATTTCAACTATAGCTAATGATGGTCTTTAACTAGCCACAATCTATGATAAAGAAATAAACAGAAACCAAATATTCTTTTTTCCTCAAATTTCCTCCATATACATATAATTCCTTGGCATGCACCACAAGGACTAGAAAAATAATTAAATCCTGTCAAAGTCAAATTTATAAAAGAAGAGCACAAAGAAAAAAAAATCTTAAAAGCTATTTCATTTTGCCAAATCAACACTGCTTACAAAACCACAAATATAGCTTATGTAGTAGAGTAGAGAACAACTGAAAGTTTTCAAACCATTTTATAACAATTAAATACTTATTAATCATCATTCAAATTTATTCTAAAGCGAAGTTAAACTGTTATCTATCAGAGTTCAACAGATGCAAGTACATTGAAAATTAAAGAAGATAACAGTTAAAATGAATCCAACAACCAATTACAAGAAAGAATACTAATATGCTACTGCAATTGTCACAGTCCCTTGAAAAATTTTCAGTTTTTGTGTAGTAATTGAAGAAGATTTCTGGAGATCATCAATATTTTGCTGAATGAGATTTTTGTAGCGCCTCTATCATGATTTAATCACTCAATATTTTGATCGCTACTCAAAGCGCTTTCAACTCACAGCAATGTCGCAGCCACAGGAATCATCTCGCCGTGAAACGATTGGAGACCGCCATTAACCGCCTCTCTTCGAAGTTTCACGCAATACCTGCAACCGACGATGAGAAATGAAATCAAAGACGGATTTTCCATGGCTGGAAGTCGGAATCGCCGTGCGTCGCACTCAATCACCAAATCCACAACAACCAGATATGCTCTCGCCGGAATTCCAAGCTGCAACCCCCGTCCGACACCAAACCGCTCCACACACGAGTCCGCCCGCTCAAGATTCAGCGCCGCCGTGAGCCATCCACTCGAAATTGAGCACCACCACGAGCCGTTAAGCGCCCAATCTTCCGCCATCGTGTAGTTGTATTTTGAAATATGTGAAATTTTACCTTCTACTACGTGTTTTTTTAGAGTGTAACTATGGATCACACTAAATTGGATCGGGTCAAATTGATACTCATGAGTTGAAATATGGTATATAGTATTTGTTATAATATATTGAAATATATTATTATAATATATGGACATAATATATAGATTATAGTCTAGTGGGCTTTAGGCCCACAAGACTTAGATGCTAGGGTTAGGTATTCTTTATATATTGTATCTTCCCTTTTGTATTCTATACATACTTCCATATTGTAAACGGCAGTACATATTATTATATCTCCTGGCTTGGTCGCCCCCAGACGTAGTCACTCCGTGACGAACTGGGTCATCAATATCGTGTCATTTACTTTTATGCTTGCGCTTTTCTCTCGATTACAACAGTATTCACATAAAACTCACTCTTTCTTAATACTTAATGCACATTGTCTAATATTTTATTGTTACATTTGGATTTTTTAATCTTTAGAGTGAGTGGGTATGCTGGGGGAGAGAGAAACACTTCATTTACTAATATTTAATTTTTTATTCTACAAAATCCCTAATTATAATTGATCGAGCATATATTGCCGATATTAAATTGTGGTCGGATTAATTGGCATATAATTCTCTAAAATTTTCAATTCCATATGTACAGTTCTAGGATTTCAATTTTTCTATTCTTGATATTTTTTTATTTGTCTTTTCTAATACTAGATTTTATCCTATTTTATTAGAAAGAGGATACGCGTAGCTTCACTAGCCTATATATCTATAATTAAACTGTCTTTATTGTTGTAATTTGCGTAGCAATATAAAAGTAATAAAAAGACAGAGTTTGATAACCCAGTTCATCACAACGTGACTACGTCTGGGGGCGACCAAGTCAGGAGATATTTACTATGACTGCGTATAAAGTTGTATGTGTACAAGGTATATAATACAAGATTAAATAGTAAAGTATCCTAACCCTAACCCTAAGCCCATAGGCCTAAAGCCCAATGGACCATATATATTATTATGTCCATATAATATATTATAATATATTTTACAACACTCCCCCTTGGACAAAATAACAGTAACTTGGAAGAATACAAAAAGTTAGCGAGAGGAGTATAACCATTGATCTTCGGGATCCAATCTTCAGGATTGTTTTGAATTTGATACTCCCCTGAAGATAACAATCTTCCAAGTCGACGCGTCCCAATTCCATGTACATACTTTTAAAAAGTAGAAGTGGGAAGGGATTTAGTGAACAAATCTGCAAGATTGTCACTTGAGCATACTTATTTTATCGTGATCTCACCACTCTTCTGGAGTTCGTGAGGATAAAAGAATTTAGAGGAAATATGTTTTGTCAAGTTCCCTTTGACATAGCCATTACTCATTTGAGCAATACATGCAGCGTTGTCTTCGTAAATTACTGAAGGGCTTAAGTCATTAGAAGGGATACCACACGAGTCGTAAATGTGTTTTACCAAGGATTTCAACCAAACACATTCTCGTGTCATTTCGTACAGAGCTATGATCTCTGAGTGGTTTGACGATGTGGTCACCATAATTTTTTTAACAAATCTTCATGAAATGGTTGTACCACCACAGAGTAAAACATAACCGGTTTGCGATTTCGCATTGTGGGGATCATACATATAACCAGCGTCGGCATAACCTACAAGTTTTTTATCTTGGTTTCTTTAATAAAACAGACCAAGATCTTGTGAACCTTGAAGATATCATAAGACATGTTTCAAACGATTCCAATGTCTCCTCGTAGGGGAGGCACCGAACCTTGCAAGTAAGTTCACTGCAAAGGCAATATCCGGTCTAGTGCAGTTTGCAAGTTAGAGTAGTGCGCCAATCGCACTAAGATAAGGAACTTCAGGTCCTAATAGCTCTTCGGTATCTTTTTTAGGTCTAAATGGGTCCTTTTCCGCTTCGAGGGAACAGACAGCCATTGGTGTACTTAGTGGATGAGATTTATCCATGTAGAATCTCTCCAACACTTTCTTTAAGTAAGTTGACTGGTGTATTAATATTTCTTTAGGGAGGTACTCAATCTGCAGGCCGAGACAGAACTTGGTTTTACCCAAAGTTTTCATTTTGAATTCAGTTTTTAAGATTGAACTTGCTTCTTCATTCTCTTTCCTTGTTCCAATAATGTTTAGATCATCAATGTACACCGAGATGATACAAAAACCATTAAGGGATTTCTTTGTGAATACACAAGGAAAAACTTCGTTATTTACGTATTCCTTCTTCAAGAGGAATTCACTAAGTCGATTATACCACATTCGACCTGATTGTTTTAAACCATATAACGAGCGTTGTAGTTTTATGCTGAACATACTACGATTTTCATTATTCCGCATTTGGGGAATCTTTAATCCATTAGGAATTTTCATATAGATATCAGTATCTAATTATCCATATAAATATGCAGTAACTACGTCTATTAACTGCATTACTAAGTTTAGTTTAACTGCCAGGGATATTAAGTAGCGGAATGTTATTCCATCCATACATGAGAGTATGTTTGATCGAAATTAATATCGGGTCTCTGTGTAAACCCTTGAGCTACAAACCTCTCTTTGTATCTCACTATTTCAATATTTTCGTTTCGCTTTCGTACAAATACCCATTTGTATCCTACAGGGACAACATTTACTGGGGTACGAATGATGGAACATAATACTTTTCGTTTATGTAGCGAGTCTAGCTCTGCCTTAATTGTTGCTTCCCATTTCACCCAATCGGAGCACTTCTGGCACTCGGATATAGTTTTGGGTTCAGGATCATGATCATTATTTTAAATAGAGAAGGTAATTGTGGCTGCAAATATGTTGTCGACAACAGTAGTGTCTCTATTATAAGTTTATCCCGTATTTATGAAGTTTGTTGAAACTTCGATATTTACATCAACCAGACCCCCATCATTTCCCAAAGAATATTGGTCTGGTGGTTTCGCAACCCTAGAGTCACTGTTTGCTTGTGCACGTGCATTTTGACTAGGATTCTCGTCTTTAGGACGAATCTCTTTAGGAGATTTTAAGGGTGACATAGTGTTTTTGCTAGCTTTACTCTTTCGTGAATTTGATTCACTTGTATTGAAGTTTCCTTTACGCTTCTGGCGTGTAGGGGTATTTGATTTCAAAGGGATTTGTACCCTTTGAGGCTCATTTACTGTAGGTATATGCGACTTAGTCACTCCTTTATGATCAGTGAATGCATCTGGCAGATTATTTGCTAAGTATTGCAAATTTATTATCTTTTGAACTTCAAGTTCAGATTGACTAGTGTGTGGGTCTAAGTATTGAAGATCTTATATGTTCCAAATAATTTCACGGCATTTATTTACATTAGTATTTTTATCTTCCCCTAATGCCGAAAAGTGATCTTCATCGAATGTGTAGTCAGCGAATCGGGCTGTAAACCTATCCCCAGTTAAAGGTTCAAGGTATTTCAGAGTAGTAGGAGATACAAAACCGATGTAAATACCTAGTTTCCTTTGTGGGTCCATAGAGGTTCGCTTAGGAGGTGGTATTGGAACATACATTGCACAACCGAATGTACACAGATGAGAAATGTTAGGTTCATTTCCACGCACGAGTTGTAGAGGGGAATATTCATTATATGCAGTTGGTCGGCTTTGGATTAGTGATGATGCATGTAAGATTGCATGCCCCCAACATGAAACAGGTAAGTTTGTGTTATGGAGTAATGGTCTAGCGATTAATTTTAGACGTTTGATTAACGATTCGACTAGACCGTTTTGAGTATGAATGAGAGGGATCGAGTGCTCCACTTTAATTCTCATTGCCAGACAATAATCATCAAATGCCTTCAACCGGCATTGTCCATTCGAATGGGTTTGATTGGATGATCTGGGAATTGTGATTTTAATTCAATAATTTGGGCAATAAGCTTTGCAAAAGCAGTATTGCGGCTGGATAACAAGGTGACATAAGTCCACCGAGTGGAAGCATCAATAAGGACCGTAAAGTACTGAAATGATCCGGAAGCAGGATGAATAGGTCCACAAATATCTCCTTGAATTCGCTCAAGAAATTTAGGAGACTCCATTCTTACTTTTGTATGAGACAGTCGTATTATTAATTTACCCATTGTGCAAGCATCACATATGTATTCATTAACAGAAGGGATTCTGTTATTTGTAATATTATGGCCAGTTGAATTGCATAAAATCCGACGCATCATGGTTTGTCCTGGATGTCCTAACCGCTCATACCATAGTTTGAAAGAATTTGGATCATGATATTTTAAGTTAAAAGCTATATGGAAATTGGAAGGTCCGATGTATGTGTAATATAAGCAAGACGAGAAAGAAGGAAGTTTTTCGACAGTATATTTTCTACAATCTAAATAGTGAGTCATTAATAGATATTCACTATTGACCTCAGTGTCTGTCTCAATTTGTTAGCCATTTGCTCGAATGTGTTTAAAACTGAGGAGGGTACGCTTTGATTGTGGAAATAAGAAAGCATTTTGATAGTTAATTCAGTACCCATAGGGAGGATTATCGAGACTCTTCCAGAGCCAACAATTTGAATATTATCATCGGAAATTGTAGTGCGCTTCCTTTCTTTTCAATTAAAGTTTGGAAAAAATTTCTATCTTTCAAGATACTATGTGTAGTAGCACTATCTACTAAGCACAAATTATTCATCTCCATAAGCAAACAATTTTACGTTTCGATATGAGGAATGCTAAGGAGAGCCAAGATTACAGACGCTGATTTATCAGCCGCAAAAGGGGTCACTTAGGTCCTACTATATCAAATACGTATTAAATTTATAGACAATAGTGATCGACAATTGAGGTTGACTGTAAAAATAAAGCATCGATAAGCAAACCATAGTATCAAAAGAGTATCATGCGACATAATGAAAATAAAGCCAGTCAAACATGCTGGACAACCAAAGCAAATAGAAAATGAAGTCTAATCATAAAAATCAAATAACAGCATGTAGGTGTCGATCACGCATTGTCTCCAAAGGCATCAACAGTCATCTGTTCACCCAAGAGGTCATCATTTTCCATGTCAAAGCCTGCTCCGGGCAGGTCGGTGTGGTGTGTGCTTTGCTAGTGAGTGCCCCAATAAGAAAGAGAGAGCCTGACCACCACTTCCCACTTTGAGGAGTCTTTCCCTTTTTGTCTTTTAGCACACATTGATATAATTCCACTAGATGGTTTGGAGTACGACACGTGTGAGACCAATGGTCATCGCATCCACATCTGTGACAGACACATTTTTTCTGAGAATTTGAGCTCGATGGTTGAGTAAATTTTTGATCTGGAGGTGCATCTTTGTCATTTGCACTTTGTTGTGCATTCTTGCGACCTCAGCCTCGTCCCCTACCACGGCCTCAACTTTGGGTCGATCCGCGACCGTATTGGCATCATTCCCTTTTCCACATTTACGACCTCTAAAGTTCTTCCGAGCAGCATGTGCTTCTGGCACTGCTTGAGAACCAACTGACCTTATGTTGTGATTTTTCATCAACAGCGGGTTGTGTTTTTCTGCGACAAGGGGTGCAGAAATTAGCTCAGAATGAGTCTTATACTCTTTGGCCCTGTACTTCTGCTGGAGTACAAGATTGTTTGCGTGGAAAGTGGAAAGAGTCTTTTGAATTAACTCAGCATCGGTTATAGTTTCATTGCAAAGCCTTAGTTGAGAAACAATTTAATGCAAGGCTGAGTTATACTCCGTGACAGATTTAAAATCTTGGAAGCGGGGGTTTAGCCAATCGTATTTGGCTTGGGGAAGGATCACATCGTGTTGTTGGAAACGATCCTTCAGGGATCTCCATAACACAGATGGATCCTTTTCAGTGAGGTACTCATTTTTTAGATCCTTATTGAGATGGTGTCTTAAAAAGATCAGAGCTTCTGCCTTCTGGGCAGTTATGGATTTAGATGGTTGTTTAATTGTGTCAGTAGGGTCCTTAAAGGCTAAGTGAATTTCAACGTCGAGAGCCCGTGTCAAGAAGTTATGGCCGTCAAGTGACAATTCATCGAATTCACATTTAGTGATATCAGACATGTTTTGCTACAAAAAAATTAATAAATGAAAATTTATTATTGGTTTGTAACATTTAATAATTAAGGCTCAATAAGAAATATGCTTAGACAAAAAATTAATTAATGTAGAGGATATTAATTTTGGGCTTTAATTAGTATGACATTTATTAATGGGACTTCGGGCCCAAAAATAATTAATAAAAGGAGGCCTAAAATATTATTAGTGATTTAGGCTTTTATAAATTAATGTATTATTATGATTTTTATTCATGAGCTTTAGGCTCGAATGAAAAAAAATATTAGTCTAATTTATAAATAAGCAGACCAATTTTTCTTTTTTTAAAAAAAGAAGGCCCAAACTTATGAAATGAATAGCCTAATTTAATAGAGAGGGCACATTCCCATTTAGGATTAGGTCCTAAGGGTTGTATGTATCAGAAGGAAGATTCAGATGCAATGAAAAGGTCAAGAATCACGTAACCGGTGATAAAAGTCAGAGAACGTGGGCGAGAAAAACGCGGAATCCATGTTGCCCGTTCGTCTCGTCCGTGAATCGCGTCAGTTTCCGTTCTAATTCCCCCGGCCACCGTAGCACAGCCTCCGGCGTCGCACAGCCTTCGTCGCGTCCGTCGTCGTCGCAGCAGCTTGCGTCGCCGCGCAGAGGCGCTGCGGCCGTCGTCGCCGTCGCAAAACCGTCGTCTCGCAGAGACGTCGCGGCCCGGCGTCATTGCTCCATTCGTTGTCGAGGCCTCTTTAGGGCCGACGGCGTCACGAAATTAGGAGTTGTCGCGTCGTTACGGCGCATACACAGGTAGGTGCGATTTAGAGTTTCAACTAGAAATTTCCGATTTCCGATTTCTGATTTCGATTGAAAAAGGATTCGAACAGATATCTGGTTTCTGAATTCGAGAAAAAAAATCCAAAAATAATTTTCAGGTTTTCGATTTTTTTTTTTTCTTTTTCTGTGAAAGAAGGTTCGATCGGAGACGATCGATTTTTTTTTTTGAAATTGGGTTTTGTTATGCAGTGTGAAAAAGGTATACATATCAATTCCAAATAGCACATATATTCAACATACGTACATAGTAAACAGAAATTCAAGCATACATATATATATGAGATGTAATCAGAATAATATACGTGCTTATGAATAAAAAATTATCAGAGCATTAAGGTATACATATTAAACCGATATTCACAAACAGATCATAAGAATCAAAATTTGTATGGATCATAACACAGGCATATTTACTGTTATAATATATGTAAATATATTATTATATTGTGTGGATATAATATTAGATATATCCAGTGGGCTTTAGGCCCACAAGACTTAGGGTTAGATATTGTATTTATACTGTATCATTCCCTGTATAATGTACACTTCCATATTGTAAACGACAGTTCATATTAGTATACACTTCCAGACGTAGTCACTCAGTGACGAACTGGGTCATCAAACTCCGTGTCATTTACTTTTATGCTTTACGCTTTCCTCTCAAGATTACAACACGTTATCAGCACGAGTCTCTACGAACATTAAGGATTTACGAGAGGATTGCTCCAGCTGTTTTCAGAATCAAAATTCAGGATTAATTTTATAAATTGCTGAAACCGTAAGTTTCGTGATTTAATTTTTAATCTGATAATTATATTAAATCACGATTAGGTTTCAGTCTGCTGGGTATCTTCATGTATCTGTTTATATGAAATATCGTGATGCTATGCAATTCTGTTTTATTCACAAATTGCTTTCATACTGATTATGCATTATTCGTATGCACTGCATCCAATCCTCATATGTATATATGTTTTGCCCTGTAACCTAATTTAGGTTGAAAGCTGTATGCGTATGAATATATTTGTATATGTATGATTCTGTGATTATGATTATATGATTAACGTACATATGTTCCATATGAATCAATGGTGCTCTGATTTTTTGTTGTTTTCAATTCCTGGGAATCTGGTTACATATTATATGATTTATATGTGCTTTTGGTGTTGATGCGCATAAGAAAACCCAAGATCAAAATCGATCGTCGTGATCTAACCGATTGCGAAAACAAAACCCATCAGTATCTGATATACAAAAACTATTTTGTGAAAATTTTCGAAAACCATTTTCCAATTTCACAGTTTTCCTGAAACAAAACTCTTCGGATATTTTTTTTCTCGGAAACCAAATTCTGTGGAATCTCAAATCCGAAATCAAACCAGAAATCAGAGCAAATTAGAGAGAGTGTTCTCGTTCACAGAAAACAAAATCGATTCCAGAATTCGATTCCAAAATTCTCCAAAACAAAATCATGTTTTCGATTCCTAATATCGGGTATCTGTAAAACGCAAATTAGGTTTTTTCCAAAAATCAAATTGGAAACCTACCTGTGTCCGCCACGCCGTAGGCCCCTGAAGAGGCCTTGACGGCGAACGGTGTAAAGACGCCGGGCTACGCGATGGCGCCTCAGGCCCCTGGTTCGCACCAGCCATGACGGCGCCCTCAGCCATAACAAACATCCGTGACGGCGATGCCTCTGAGCGACACGCCAGCGGCGCCGGCGAAGCACCGTTCCTCCGATTGCGCGACGATGCCTGTGCGACAACGTCCCAGGCGCGCGATATTGCTTACGGTGGCGTCTCTGTTCCGAGCGGCGGCTGCGACAGCGCCCCCTCACTACTGCGAAGGCTGCGACGCCTCTATGCCGCGTCGGCACTTTGCCACGCGACGGCCACTGGCTCAAAGTCAGCGCCGGCAACTCGCGACCATGAACGGCGCGACAAAAGTGCCGCGAGTGCGCGACGCACGGCGGCCATAACGAATCCACACCGACGCGGACGCCGATGCCCGGTGACGGCAACGAGACACGCAACTGCAACTGCAACTAAACGATGACTTTTCCGCCTATTGACCACAAACGTGGCTAACAATCTGATTCTCTTGACCAATTCTTGATACAAGGAACTAAAACCCTAATAACTACAAGCCGCCAATTTGATGGGCCTGCCTCTTAAATCCTAAATGGGCCTGTTTACTAATTGGGCCGAACCCCTTATTAATAAATAAATTACTTGGGCCATTTTTTTTAATTGATTGGGCATTTTATTTAGTTGATCCTAATTAATTTGGATCCTAAAAATTATTTTTGGGCCCGTTGTCCCATTAATAAAAATTCATAATGGTATTATGAAGTCCAAATCATTAAATTTTTTTTAAGGCCTTATCCATTAATTATTTTTGGGTTCAAAGTCCCATAAAAGTCATACACCCAAAAATATTTATACCCCCTATAATTAATTATTAATTTTTTGTCTTAGCATTTTTATGATATATTATTATTATATTATTATTAGATATATTATTATATTGTGTGGATATATATTATTATATTTTATGATATATTATTATTAGATATATTATTATGATATAATTAATTATTATGATATATTATTATATTTATTATTATATTGTGTGGATATATATTATTATTATATTGTCCCATAAAAATATATTATTATATTGTGTGGATATAATATTAGATATATCCAGTGGGCTTTAGGCCCACAAGACTTAGGGTTATGTATTGTATTTATACTGTATCATTCCCTGTATAATGTACACTTTCATATTGTAAATGACAGTTCATATTAGTATACTCTCCTGGCTTGGTCGCCCCCAGACGTAGTCACTCCGTGACGAACTGGGTCATCAAACTCCGTGTCATTTACTTTTATGCTTTACGCTTTCCTCTCAAGATTACAACATTTACAATTCTATTTTGCAGATTGACATATTCAAGAAAACATATATTCTGCAGGCATAAAACCTAATCATGATTTTTTTTTTTCAGATTATAATAATAATAAAAAACTCACAGTTTCTGCAAAGAAGAATTAAATAATCCCTTGGTCCGTTCCAAAAACTTTATTCGCAAATCCATTCCAGGAAATCCTTCTCGATCAATTCCTTAGATGGCTAGAACTCGTGCTGATAACGTTAAGCAATAAAAAGACAGAGTGTGATAAACCAGTTCGTCACAACGTGATTACATCTGGAGGCAAGATTAAATAGTAAAGTATCATAACTCTAAGCTCATAGACCTACATCCCAATGAACCATATATATTATTATGTCCATATAATATATTATAATATATTTTACAACATTTATAACTTTATATGATCAGAAAATATAAAATAAAATTGTTCATGAATCATTTTAAAGAATATAAATTATTTTGTTAAAAAATATTAATATTTTTATTAAAAAACATTAATTTTAAAGAGTACAAATTATGCAATTAGAGAGATACCGTGACATATAAACTGGGAGTAGGTCTCCCGTGCATTATTGCACGGGTGCAATATATGCCAAAAAAGGAAAATTTTGAAAATTCGCTGGTCAATAAGGTCAAAGTAACAAAATTCGTGAATCTTGAACGGGCCGGGTCAGATTTGGGCAATTTTTAAATTTCAGGATTTTCGCTATACTGTATGAGTAAATTTATGCTACTATAATGTCAAATGTGTACTACTATAAGAACAAATGTTTTTTTACATATATTCATTTGTTTTTGTAGAAAACAAATATGTTAATATAATGTAAGATCAATATGTGTATTATTATAAGAAAAAATATTCCTTTTTCATAAATATTTATTTATTTTTATAAAATTATTATTTTTTAAGATGTAGTAGCACATATTTTGTCTTACAATAGCACACATATATATTCATGTGGTATACATTCTGGAATTTCGATAAAATTAATTTTTTAAGGCGTAGTAGCACACATTTTGTCTTACAGTAGCACACATATGTTCATGTGGTATACATTCTGGAATTTCGATAAAATTAATTTTTTAAGATGTAGTAGCACACATTTTGTCTTACAGTAGCACACATATGTTCATGTGGTATACATTCTAGGAGTGACGAGATAGTAATACATGTAAGGTATTATTATATTAGGAACATATTATCAACATAAAACAAATAATAAAATGAAAAATAAATTAAGAAACACATATTTGTTCTTGTAAAAATACATATTATTCTTATAGTTATTTTAAAAGTACAAAAAAATAATTTTTAAAGATGTAGTAGCACACATTTTGTCTTACAATAGCACAAATATGTTCATGTGGTATATATTCTGGAAGTGGCGAGAATTTTCCTTAAATTTTTTATTGGATCCACGAATTTTCATTTGGGGATATTGCACGAGTCGGGTTTTGTGCAATATTGCATACGAGTTTTTGTAATAAACTGGTACCATTTGTGAATTTCAGCGACTTTGAAATCAAAATTGAACCAACTAAAACACCGTAGACTTAAATTTATAAAAAAATTTAAAAAAATTATGTTTTTGGATATTTTATGAAAAAAATATACCCTTCATCCATGAACAATAAGCTCATTTCACTTTTATTAACAACAGTTTTTTTTTTTTCATCATTCAACATTTATATTTAGTTAATTATTTCATAAGCCAATAATCACACTTAAAAGAAACTACTTAATTTATAACTTGGCAACAACACCACAATAAAAGATGCTGTAATGCTGATTGCTTTGAGAAAGATGGGGATTGGGACCTATAATGCCCTAATTGACCACATTGGACTTGTTAACGTGGGTAGGCAATTTGGGCCTTGTATTGATGGACAAATTGGGCTTGGTGATAGTGGAACTCATCCTCATGAAGATGATTTTGGTCCATTTAATTTTAGGCCCAGATTATATGCACCCATTTTTGTTAGTAGTACACACACCGTTTAATTATATTAATTTAAACTATATACAAAATATCGCAAATACCCTTATCACTCCCCCTTTCAAATATACGGTACACCCACCTTTTAATTCTCCAAAAAATATTACCGAAAAAAGCAAAAAGTAAATTTAAAAATATTATGAAATACCAAAACAAGAAAAATATGAAAAAAAATGGAAAAAACAAACTATCCAATTTTTTTGGAAAAAAAACTATTGGAACTATCTTACGAAATCAGTTTCAGACTGTTATTGACTCATTCATATTTTTAGAAAAATGTAATATTTTTCAAAATGAAATTTCAATACAAAAGGACATAATTTGCTGAAATAAATAGAACAATTATTTCGGTATTGTTAAAGGAAATTACATTTATGTGCCTTCATCAAGTGTATTTACTAGAAGGATAGTTTAGTCATTTCATTATGTATCACATATCATGTAAACCCTAGTTTGTAACCTATACAAAGGGATTTCATTCACAAGATATAGTGGAATAATCTCCTGGCTTTGTACGCCCCAGACGTAGCTTTTCAGGTGAACTAGGTCAACAAATTCTGTGTTCTTCATGTTTATCGATTTTCCTAAAACACGTTATCAACACGTATTATCTATGCATCAAATTTGTTGAATTTCATTCTCTTTCTCGAATCAAAAAAATTATGCTTGAATTTTTTTTTCAGAATTTTTTTTATTCGATTTCTTTGATTCTCCAGCCTCTGTTAAACCCACACATTGAATCGGCAGATGTTATACCAACGAAATCCCCCAACCCAAACCATGAACAGCAGGACCTAGGGTTTTAGAAACCACAACCAGGTGTCCCAATTGACAATGGCTTCATCAAGTTTGCTGAATTCTAGCCTCCGTCATATCAAATGGCATGACGTTCAGGCTGTTTAATCAACCGTTGTCGCCGTTCGTCGAAGGGCCGAGCGCGCAGCGCCGTCCGCATTTGCGGTCACGCGGTCTCGAGATCAGAGGCCAGTTTGTCATGGCCGTTCGAGCAGCCGCGGCTGTTCGCGTATTGGCGGCGAGCGTCCGTAGCGCAGTAGCAGATCGTAAAATCGCCGTCCGCCATTCGTCGAAGGGCCGTATCTGAATGTCGTCGTGCAGTGGCGTTTGTGCGTTGTTGGCGCGTGCTTAGCCATCGGATTTCAATCGCCTTCGTCGGGGGGAATTCATTGTCGCAGTATCGAGCCGCATCAACAACGGTGAGTAGCGTCGCACCAGGTTTCTGATGTGAGTACACAGAATGTATTTTGGGCGAATCCATCGCCGATTTCTCGGGCGGCCGTTCGCAAAAAATCCGCCATCGTGAAAGTAGTGAAAGTAGTGTGATGGCCGTCGTGGAGTGCGAGGAGGTGGTTGCATGGGCCACGTTTCCTCTCGCAACAAATCTGTTAGAGGTAATTTTTACTTTCTGCTGGAGCTATTCAGTTTCCAGAATATTATGACTTGCTCTGTTCCAAATATATGGGATAAAATTTGGATTTTCTAATTTAGTCCTCTGATATGGCTTGGAAATTGAGACTGAGGTGCACGAATTTAAGTCATGAATTGAGTATCCAAATGCAAATGAGACCTCAATATGAACCTTTAATTTGATTTTTTTTCCTGAAAGTTCGTGTTTGCATCTTTTGTGTATAATAATATGAGCATGCTACATTATTTTAGTGTTTGTGCTAATTTATTGTGGAGCATTTTGATATATCTACTATGCATAACATGCTGGTCTTTTAGGCGTATTTATGATGCATATCACATATTTGATGAATTGCTTAAGAGAGTTGCAGTTCATGGATTTCACTCTCCCACAAAATAACTATGAAATATGTTGTGGCAAAATTCCTTTCAAATTCCAGCAATAAAACTGCTTGCTGCAGAATAGACTTGAGTTTATTGTTGTAAAATATTTATTTGTATTGTATAAATACATGTATTGTTATTGAAAATCTTCATGATAAAGAAAACTCATGGAAGATAATTATGAATTAGAAATCAATGTGATGAAGCATTTTCACAAAGCATCGATAAATACGTGACCTATAGTCTCAAAATCTAATTCAAATGAATACATTCTTGAAAAATAATTATTATATATTGCTATCCTTGCATATTAAATAAATATTCTTCCTTGGACTATAATGAATGGTTGAACGTACTCGACCCGATTATACTATATTGGACTAAAAAGAAATTGAGTACAATTCTTGCATTTTCAAAATCAATCATCCACAGGTATCAAAGACAAAGCACTGTCTGTTATAATCAAATTTGCTCTATATTACACAAAGAACAGTGTGGGGCCTTAAATGGATATTTTATTTCCAAAAGTTCTAGTTCAGTGAAATGAAATTCATTTACTTGACTACAAAAATGGTCAATGATTTAAATAATCATATGTTGCTCCTTGAAATATATTTTATTTTATGTTGAAAGAAAACGACAGGAAAATGATATAATAAAAAAGGGGGAGGGACTCTCTTTATTTTCATACTTCAGCTAATTAATACACTGCAAGTAATTGAGATGTATGATACAAATATTTTTAAGCCTATTCGAGGCTAATTTTGATTAATAGAACAATGCAAGAACCCAAAAGAAAATGGGACATGACTTACTATTCCATACAAAAATGAGAATAATGCACCACGTGTAGCAGTGGTGTACCAAATCAAATTGTAATGCAACACACTATAACAAACAACTTTAATAAATTTTAATGGCAACATAGACTTTGCTAGTGATTTTTTCATACTTCAAGAGTGTAGAAAAGGCATAATGCCTCGTTTATTTGAAATACTCGTTTTGGTCTTAAAGTTATTTAGACTAATGATGAATTTTGAGTTAGATTTTGATACAAGATTTTATTTTTATTAATGTTGGTTCATTAGATTTTATTCAAAAGTATTCCATTTATTTAGTATACATGGTTCGAATATAATATTTTCACGATGTAAAGTGATGCATTTACGAAATAAAAGAAAATATTAAATGAAAAGCAAATCATTTTATTCAAATTGAAAAGTAAATCATTTTGTTCAAATTGAAATTTAAAAGGATATGAGAGTTCTAACAAGAACAAGGAACAATGTCTAATGAGACAATTGTTGAAAAAAGAAGAAGCTCCATATACATTAAGAGCTAATCGAACCATGTATAATTTTTAAAATATTTGTGCCAACGCTATTTATAAATACACTGTGAGAATGAAAATTTAAATATACTTAATAAATGTGAAAGAAAACACATTTTAAAGGAACTAAGATGTCAATCTAGTGGGATGAACCTCACTACTGTTTGAATTTAACTATTTTTTTTCACTGGCGGACTATGTGATACTTATAGACATGGGTTTTTGTATAATAATTCATAAAGTTGAAGAACTCACATTACGTCCTTATTTTTAGAGTGACACATGAAATGGGATGAAAATTGATATAATGCACGATGTCGATCTTGTTGCTACATTGTTGCACTTCTTATTTTCTGAAGCACTAGATATATTATTTACATCTCACTCCGCCTCATATAATTTTTAAAGGCAAGTCACTCATTCTGCATAGCCTACTCTTTAGCAAAAGTAACATTGAGACCTGTTTATGCTAAAGATATAAATATATATATATATATATATATTTCATTCTTACACAAGCTATATGATGATATTTGTGGATTAATTAATCCAGAATGCGGATGATTCAAGTATTTTATGGTACTGGATTATACTTTGACATACAGGCCACATGTCACTTTACTGTCCACAAGACATTTTGCATGCAAAACTCTTAGCACAAAGTACATTTCTTAGGGCTCACCACCCTAATCACAATATCACATTATTACATCAAAAGAATATGATGATTGTTGCATATATATCAGGATCAATGTAAAGCATCTCGATACCCATGTGCTACACAAAATGGTCTCGCAGAGGCCACCATCTAAAGAAATATATGGTGGTTAGGCACTGATTATGCGCACCAACATGTCTATTCTCTGCATGGGATTATGCAATATTACATGAATCTTTACTTATTCGTTCTAGACCCACTGTTAACAAACTATGTACCAGTTGGTAACTGGATATAAGCCTGATATTTCACATTTATGCATTTTTTGTTGTGTAATATATGTGCCGATTGCGCTCCCACAGCGCACTAAAATGGGTCCTCAGAAACGATTAGGTATTTATGTTGGATATAAATCTCCAACAAATATCAGCTACTTAGAACCTTTGATAGGCGATCTATTTACCGCTAGATTTGCAGATTGTCACTTAAATGAGATAATCTTCACGTCAGGGGGAGGAATAAGAAAAAGAATTTTCTGTGGAAATGACATGAAGTATCGTGGTCGATCCCCACTCTATCTCATTTGATCCCTGAACTTCACAATGAGAAAGTGATGTAAAATAATAAACTTTCAGAATGTAACAGATTCGATGCCTAATTCGTTCATTGGTATTGCTAAAGTGACTAGATCATACATATCAGCTGCAAATGTGCCTGCAAGGTTAGAAGTCCCCAATAAGGGGCACAACACCGTAGAAAAGGTGTTGCAACCACACTTAGTGGAGGTGTGGTTGAGGCCGTGGCTCCCAAAAGGAAAAGGGGGAGGTCACCTAGTTCGATTGACACCACCCAAAGAAAGAAATGGTAGGTGTGGCACAATTCAATTCATTGATCATCAATGTCAAAAATACATCTTATGAGATCATCTCTGTTTATAGTTATGTCCAAGAATCATTACTGGAGGACGCTCCGATGTTTAATATGATTCCAGAGAATGAAAAATCTCTATTAATTATGAGAGTTCATATGAGTCGATGGACAGACATTGCACACAGACTAGTGATGTATTTATTTATAATGTTGCTTAAGAAAATATAGAGCACGATAAAATCGAACCAAGCTCAGTTATAGAATATCAACAAAGAGCAAACTGGCCTAAATACAAGAATCAATCCAGGTAGAACTTGATTTGCTGACAAAGTTACAGGTATTTGGTCCGGTAGTGCTAGCCCGACCAAGTGTAAAGCCTGTCGGACATAAATAACTCTTTGTCATAAAGCGTAATGATAAATATATGGTCATGATATAGAAAACCTGCCTTATAGCGCAATGTTTCTCATAACGCTCTGGAATTGATTATAAGGAGTCATACTGTGTTATAGACATTATAATGTTCTGCTACTTAATTAGCTTAGTAGCATCCAAAGGATTGGAAATGCGGCTTATGAATATGGTTATTGTATATCTCAATGGGGATCTTAATTCAGAGATATATATGAAAGTGTCTGATGACCTTCTATTAACCAAGTCAAGTGATTACTTGATTGGGAAAGGTTACAACAACAAAAAACAATGCCCCTTCGTATTTATAAAGAAAATAAGTTTTGGGTTTGCGATTATGATACTTATCTTGATGGATGAACATAGATACTCTTAATGTAATAAGAGAAATCATGAAACTAATTAAAATTATTGAGATAAAGTATATTGGGAAAAGTCAACTTTATTGAGTTTGTGGATACTTATCCACCAGTCTGCATATGTCCAAAAGATGTTCAGGCGATTTAATATGGACAAAATGCATTCTGTTAGCACTCTTATGATCGACCGATGTTTGGATTTAAAGAAATATCCCTTTCTTCCAAAGCAAAATGACGAAGAGATATAGGAACTGAAATTCCCTGTTTAAGTGCAATAGGCGCATTATTGTACTTAGCTCAATATACTCGGCAAGATATTACTTTCTCAATGAACTTGTGAACTAAATTTGTTACAGGACCAACACAATATTATTGGAATAGTGTCAAGAATGTACTTTGATACTTAAAAGAAACCAGTGACATGAGCATGCTATTTACTAAATAAATGTTGAAAGGGACTGCAGATGAAATTGCAACCCTTAAAGAGAATATTGAATGCTATCACATACACTTATACACCAAATAATATGTTATTTGGTTTTACTAGTGTTGGTTATATCTTAACCACATAATCGTTCTCAAATTGATTATGTATTTACCATGAGAAACATGGTGATATCTTGGACATCAATTAAAAAAAACTTTGATAGCTATCTCTTTAAGCTATCTAGAGATTAGTACCTTACACGAAGCAATTTGTGAGTGCATTTAGTAAAATCTCATCACACATTCAAGGAATCAGTGGCTTAAGTTCTACCACTTTACATCCTTTATGTATATACAAAAATATATTGCATGTATTGAACAGATGAATATGTGTTATATAGGTGATAATATAAAGTATATATCACCGAAGTTTTCCTATAACATGCAATAACAATTTTCGCTCAAGATTCAAGTAATTTAAGTAAGCTCTAAAAAAATGTGGCTGAATTATTTACATAATCATTGTCCAAGATAACTTTTGAGAAACATCTTAAAGGAATTGAGATGTGTAAACTTTCTGAGATCACTTAGATAGATGTACCTATCAGATGAGAGGTGTAGACTTCAGGGGGAGTCTTAACATAGATGCGTTGCAACTCATTTTCCCTTCGACCAAGATTTATTTTTCTTATATGGATGTTACTTGGCAAGGTTTTTATCGAGACAACATTCATGCACCATTCATCCTTTTGATTTGGCACAAGGGGGAGTGTTAAAGGAAATTACATTTATGTGCCTTCATCAAGTGTATTTACTAGAATGATAGTTTAGTCATTTCATTATGTATCACATATCATGTAAACCCTAGTTTGTAACCTATACAAAGGGATCTCATTCACAAGATATAGTGGAATAATCTCCTGGCTTTGTACGCCCCCAGACGTAGCCTTTCAGGTGAACTAGGTCAACAAATTCTGTGTTCTTCATGTTTATCGATTTTCCTAAAACAGGTATATATTTTTAAAATGAGAGAAAATTTTTGAAAGAATAATTTTAAAAACTTCCTCATTTTCCATAAAATCAAATTTAAAATTTTAAGATTAAAAAAACCTGCAGCTGCAAATTCATCGAACCGAAAAAAGAGAAAAAATTAATAAATAATTATATAGTTAAGTTGGGTGGGTGGAATGAGAAATAAAATAGGTGGAAGGTTGGGTATGACGGGGTAGAGGGTGGGGTGAAAAAAATGGTGGGCACTAAGCGGAAAATAGTGTGAGCAGGGATGGGTATGGTATGGGGAGGGAGAAGAAGAAAAATTATAATGATGGTGGAAGACAATAGAATGAGAGAAAGGGGGGAGTGAAGAGAAATAAAAAAAGTGCAGGGAAAGGAGTGGGTGTCTCTTGCTTGGAGAGAGAATAAAAGTGAAAAAATTAGGGTTTTAAAAGGGGACAAATAGTATTAAATCATGTGTGTGTACTACTAATAAGTGCGGGTGCATATGACCTGAGCCTTAATTTTAATGGGTAGGCTGATATTGAAAGGTCCAGGTTATATGCACATAAATTTGTTGGTCTCGTTCATAATTTTTTTTTCGAACTTTTTTATTTTTGGATCGTAGTTTGAAAATGAAAAAGTGTTCAAAAAAAGTGTTTAATAAATAAAGTATTGGCATATGGATAACTACATGATGTATAGTTTTTGTGAGTGCATTTAAATTGATATTTTTTTAGTAACATGTAAATTTGTGTAGAACATCTAAAATAAAAGTATGCAAATTCCTGTGAAAATGAGGGGTATTTGAAAAGAAGCATAGTAAGGTACCTCTCGTTAGTCACTATATACATGTGCACCCACCTCGCATTTCAATATATATATATATATACTATCTTCATTCCAATTCTATTTTTTATTACATCTCAATTCTACTTTCACTCACTTAAAAAAAGAATATTTTACACTCATATAAATTAATAAATATATTATTTTTTATTTTATTATTTAATTTTACATTCACATATATTCATTTTTCCTTGATTTGTGTATCAATTACGTCTATGAAAATTATCCCGAAGATGGAGGGAATATCCGATAGTTTCATTGTTTGATCGTGACCATCATCAAGACCACTACTAACCAAAAGAAAAAAGTTAAAAAAAATTAATGAAACTTTTTTCTTGAAAAATAGCTCAAAAAATTACCCTTTATTTTTTACATTTGAATTTTAAAAAAAAGTAAATTTTAAAAAAATCGAACGAAAAAACATTAATTCTTTAAGAAAATGCTAACATAATTATATAAATATTTTTGAAATGAGACAAAAGTTTAAAAAAATAATTTTATAAATTAAAAAAAAAAGTGAAAAAAAAAAGTAAAAATCTTCAAATCCGTCGAATGGTGAACTGTGGGGGGTTAGGAGCTGGAAAATTCATCCAAACGGTGAGCAGCGGGCTACGGGTTGGCAAATCCATTGGAATTTCGGAATTTGGTAGTTAAGACGGAAGAAAAGCAAAATGGACAGTGAAAGAGGTGAGAGTTAGATTGGGATCAAGGAAAAAAGAGAAGTAGAAGAAAAAAAAAATGGAGTAATTTCATGCATGAGGTATTACACTTATTAAGCATGAGGTCCCTTAAAAGTGGTAAAGGTCTAGAGGGGGTTGAATAGACCTTTAAAACAAATTTTAAACTTTTTCAAAAGGAGTAACAAAGCTTGCAGCAGTAAACTATAGAAGTTTACAGCTGCAAAGTTAGAAAAACTTTGCGAAATAAAACTAACAACTCGTAGACAAGATCAGGGCACTTAAGAGTGTATTGAAAAAACTCTAATGTGCAGCGAAAATAAAGTGTATGTGTTAATGAAAAACAATGTGAATTTTGACAACTTAACAGCTGAGTCACTTATGAAGTCTACAACTGTAGAGTTCAGTTCCTTTGTGAAAAATACAAAGTTTTATGCAGTATTTTAAAACGAATGATGAATGTAATAATAAATTAAATATGCAGTGCACAAAGTAAATAAGTAAATAAAACAGTAAATAAACAAGATTTATAGTGGTTCAGAGTCTATGAATAAAACCTCCTACATCCACTGTTACACCACTCAGGTGCCAAATTCACTAAGAAATTATCACAAAGATCAATACAAGTAATTCCCACCCAGAGCTAGATTCACTCAGATTTCTATTCTAGGTAAGAAACTACTCTAACCTATTCAAACAGAATACAAACTCACATAAAGTTTCAAAGATAAAAACCTCAAAAAGAAATATCTACACATGGTAGACAATAAGAAAAGTGTGATGAAACAATAACAGATGTGATTCTTTCTAAGAAATCCTAACCAATTATTCTATGAATCACAAAGAATTATAAACACTAAAACTCTAAGAATATTTGTTGGTTGTAGACTTACTCAGGTTGTTGTTGTTGTTGTTGTTGTTGTTGCCTCTGAATCCTTCCTCTATTTACAAATGAATATGTGTGTCTTATCCGTTGGAAAATTCAAATTTGAATTCTGGATAAGACTCATCTTTCTCTCTATAAGCCTTGCATTTATGAAGTGATCCTTTTCCTTCACACAGAATAGTACATCTAGTACTATTTGTCCTTATCTTCAGAATTCTGGTTCCTCATTGAATTAGTCTTCATTAAACATCCAGAACTTCATGGTAAATACATCCTTAAGTACTCTATAGTGAGTGCATAATTGCTTCACTAATTTGAGTTAAAAGGTCTTGATTAATCCTTCTTAACCTTAATCTTGTACTTCAATCTTCAAACCGTCATTTCAGCTGTAGGCTTCCTTGAACATTACAGGTTCAAATCTTGCAAATTCAATTCTGGCTGTAGGAATAATATTACAGGTGTAAGGTCCTGTCTAGCTGTAGGTTTAACAACTATACAATTGTAGACTTTCCTTTTCTAACTGTAACTTCCTTAGCCATCAATCTTAAAATATATTAGTTACCATTCAATAAAAAATATATTTTGCATACATCAAGATCTAATCAAAATAAGGTACTAACAATTTCTCCCTATTTTGATGTTGGCAAAACATATTATCAAGAACATAAGTAAATATGCAGTAGCAATAAGGTATTGCTATACAAGATATAAAATGCAATGCAGAAAACACAAAGAAAAACAATAAATAACAAAAGGCAAAGCTGCATAAATAAAAAGGTTCAAGATACAGCTCACAAAATGTAGATAGACTAAAAACTAAAGAGTTTTAGTGTCTAATCTATGTATATGTCTTCTATGCCTTCATCTTCTCCTGTGCTTTGGATATGTTTTTTATCATCTTAAGAATTGTCAGGTCCAGTATTGTAAATGCCTAGAGCCATTAGCTTCTGATTCTTCTCATTTTCTTCAATGTACTTCATCATCAGTTCATAATTGTTAAAATCTTCTTCCTCTTTCTTTGATCTGAGTTCTCTTCTAGGTGGTGCTCTCTTCTTCTTGGCATGTTTCCCTTGAGTCAAATGAGCATTATCACCAATGTAAAGAGTTCCATTAGCCTTCATATCTTTGAACTTCTGATATTTATCCTTCTTTAGCTTGATCTTCTTTAAGACAGTGTGTCTGTCTCTTATTCCTTCAAATTCTTCCCAAAGAATTTCAAAGTAAGTCTTCATCTCCTTCTGTAGACTCTCTCCTTCTACTTCTTTCTTACTTTCTTCTTCCTTTCCTTCTTCAAGTGCCACTTGCCTTAAAGGTTGAATGTTTAGGGGTAAAGATATCTTCAACTCTTTCCTGCTATCCTGAAATTCCTTCACTTTTCTTTCCCATTGGCCACCAGTAGCTTTTCCTTGTGAATGATGTGATTTTACAGTTGGTTCCTTCACTGTTAGAACTAGGTAAATGTATAATCTTTCCAACCAGGTGGGTTATCTCACCTGGCCAACGGGCTCCTCATTTGAGTGAGTGACCTGCATGAGTTCGATTTCCTTTGGGAATGAATTAGGAGGGAGATATAAGGTTGGCTTGGAGATATTCTTGGAGTGTTTGGAGACTTGGTGTACTAACCTAACTACTAACAATTAACATTTACCGATAAAAAAAAGTATGATCTTTCCTTGTGAATTCTTCTTCTCACTCCCTGACTGCTCAGCAAGCCTTGTAGACAAATCTTTAGATTTTGCAGCTGCAAAATGTCCATTCATTGCCTTACCGTGTTCTTTCACATTCTTCAAGATTTGTGCTTCTCTTTTCTATCCTTCAGCATTTTCTTTCTCAATAATACTTTCCCCTTGACAACATCAAAATGTGACAAAATGAGTTCAAGCTTGGCCATAACTTCTTTCTTCATTTCTTTGTTATCAGAAATCATTATCTTCACTCATCTTTCAAACCAACTGTAATACCCGGATTAAATAAATTAGAGTATTTTTTTTATTTTAGTCTAAGAGTTTAATTCCGATTTAATTTTTTTGTGGTTCTTTTATTTGGGAATTAAGTTTTAGATCTTGATATTTTGGGTTTCTTGATTAAGAATTGAATTTAATATATTTGGGTTTGAGTGTTTTAAGAATCTTAGGACTAAGAAATTAAAATAAAATATGAGGAATAACTTGTCCTAAGGTAGAGAATAATTTTGTTATTAAAGGAGATAGATTAATTTTTTGGATATCATGGGATATTAGCGTGTGAATTGAATTGGCAGTGTCCATAACCAATTGTCCCTTAAGTACCAATTAAATTGTATAATCCCACTTGAATGATAGTAATTATTATTAGGCGGTTAGAAAGTGTATTACTTTGGGAAACTCTTTGAAATGTTGCAGGAATAAAATGATCAAGCTTAATGAGGATTAACATCTCATTTATTCTATTGGCGGTCAATAGGAAGTTCTTAACGTATGGAATTTTATTTGTTTAGCTACCACCTTGTGCCTTTAAGATAGTAACCGATGAGAAAGATATTATTTTCTCTTTCCTTAGTGCATTATTATACAAAGACGTGGGAGTCTTTTGGTGAGTAAAAGAGAAAAAAGAAGGGAAAAGCATTAGAACAAAATATAAAAAGGATGGAAAAGCTACTTTTGAGGCTGTATTATTTGAAGCTTAGCAGTGTCTAAGGAAAAAATGGGTATATTCGGAATAAGCAAAATAAGGATCGAGGACTAGGAGCCTTTCGCCGTACATATTCAACTGTGTTACAAGTTTTCAATAAATCAAAGGTGGGGTTTATTTTACGCTTTGTTACTTTTAAATGTTTCAAGTGAGTAATTTTATTACTTGCTATATCATATAATATGTTTTATAAAATTCGTTGACGCATGTTGTGACTTCTATAGTCATTCGTTAACACATGTTTTTCGTGGGAAACCACACATGCCGGTCTGCCGGTGCATCGTTGGTATAGCCAACGGATCCATGTAAAGCCATGGAACAAGTACAAATAAAAGAGTATGCATGTTTGTGAGTTGATTTTACTTATATGTGATCTTTAATTGTGACAAAGACGAATTCCACTGAGCTTGTTGTTTTGCTCACCCCTGTTCAATTAACATTTTTCAGAAGACCGAACTTGAGGTGCTAGCAGCTGGGATGGTGGAATGGATGAGGGTCATATGAAGCTCTTAATGTCTATTAGTAAATTTATAGTTTTCAAATGCTTTTGTCAATTTAATCATGTCATCTATTTTTTAAAGGATTTATATTAATTTTTATGTATTCAACTGGACATTTGGTACGTTTAACAATATTAATTTATGAATTAGGTTTTTATGAGAAATATTATGTCTTATGTGTTTTTATGTATTGCATGTGAAAGAATATTACAAGTATGCTATTCTTTATGAAAATATGTTTATATTTTTTTTATAAAATAGTCCAATGACTTTAATTTCCAAACCTTAGTAAATTAATCTTATCTGAAATTTTGTTCTCAAATTTATTATCTGTTATGAGTCTTGAAAATGAGCTTTTAGTTTAAAAATTTCAGCTGCGTTATTATTAAATTCAATGGCTTTTATATAGTTTGTAGATTTGATCCTTCAATTTTCTTCATGTATGTTCTCTTTAAGATTAAAATTTTATTAAAGAAAATTAGTTCACGCCTTAAATTATTTCTTTTCATACCCTTTAATTTAAAAATTGAATTTTTGAAAAATGGGGTGTGACACCAACATCATTCTTTAATCCAAAAGTGTCATTCGTCATAGTATCAATTGATCCCTGCAGCTTTGAAACATCTCTGCTCTTTTGAAGTAGTTCATTCCTTATGTCCACATTCTGCTTCTTGAGATCATCAACTAGAAGTTTGTACTTCTCTTGCATTACTTTCTTTTCTTCAATTCCTCTCTCTTCAACTTTCTTAACCACATCCTCTACACCTTTCTTGACTCTCTGTGAAATTATAGTGTCTGGGACCAAAGCAACTTGCTCAAGGATCTCAGATTCTTTTCTTTTCAAGATCTCTTCAAATCCTTGTAGTTTTGAAACTACCTCCTTTGGAGTTATCTTGGGAATTGAGTCATTATTTTCTTCTTTTGACTCAGCCTCTTGGATCATCACATTTCCCTTTCATTGTCTTCTGGTTCATTGAAGTGTGTAACTCTACAGCTGTAGAGTCTGCAGTGGTTGCTTTCCTTTTAGAAGGGGTGATGTCCATTTGCATTTTCTCAGTAGAACTGTCAACCATGCCCACAAAGTAATCATCAATGGTTACCCTTTCTAAAGCTGAGAAGCTTTGTAGAGGTGGTGTGCCTTGAAAATAAACTTCTTTAAGTGTATACATGGTAGGTGGGGGTTGGTTTAACAAAGTTACAGCTTGTGTATCTCCTTCACCTTTATCAGCCTCATCTATCTCTTTGGTTGTCTCTTCCACAATTTGTTCAATATTCAAGACCTCTCGAATACCTAAAACTTGAACATTTTGAGCTTGAGCTCCTTCCATAGGAGCATCGTCATCTCCATCTTCATCATCATCATTGCTGTCTCCTTTATCCTGTGGTTCCTTGCAAGGTGAACCACTTTGACCATTTCCTTTCTTACCAGATTCATCAACATTATCTTCTGGTTGAATCTGTGTATCTTCTTGTTGAGTTGGGTTTAAAGTTGCAGCACATGCTCCTGCAGATTGCAAGATTGTTGCACTTTTAGCAAGGGTTGTTAGACCAACTGTCTCAACACCCTTAGTGCTTCCTTCACCAATTCTCCTTGGCAACTATCTTCATCCTCTGAGCTAACTATCTCATAGTTTGCCTCGGTAAATTTTGCATGATGATCTATTTCTGTACCAATAGCAACTCTTAGTGCTTTTTCTGCAGACTTAGTGATCTTTTGTCTCACAGTCTGTTCTTCTATTTCAATCTCTTTCCCCTTGCCTTTGGTTTTCCTTAGTTTCTT
Source organism: Prunella vulgaris (assembly GCA_026898435.1). NCBI lineage: Eukaryota > Viridiplantae > Streptophyta > Magnoliopsida > Lamiales > Lamiaceae > Prunella > Prunella vulgaris. Next base: position 23,038 of record JAPKLY010000112.1, on the reverse strand, counting down.
AGCAAGAAACTCTTCAAGAAAATTTGGCTTCATAAACTATTCAATATTTGAGCAATTTGTCCAGTCAATAACCCCTTGGAACGAATTCTTTTCCTCAAGCATTAACTTCTCAATATTTTCTCTCAAATTTTTCCATTCTTCAAACTTCTTTCTCTCTTCATCAATATCTCCAGTACTCTCAAATGAATCATTAGGTAATTGTTCTTGTTGAGTGGGGATTTCAGCAGTATGAGTTTCCTCAATATTTGACTGCATATTTTCCAAGTGTTTAGTTGTAGACTTGTCAACTTCTTCATGTGCCTTAATAACCTTCTTGGTGTGAAATTTCTTTGCTCTTTTCTCTCTATCTACTTCATCTTCAGATTCTTCATCCACTAATAATTTTCTTCTGACAGATTTCTCTTTCTTGTTTCTCCTTTCATATCTTTTTACAACTGTGGATTTATCATCTGTAGATTCATTCTTTCTTTCTTGCTTCTCTGAGTGTTTCTTTATCTTCTTCAGTTTAGGGGCCATAGGAGCATCCACAACTCCTATTTTGAAATTAGCTCTCCCAATTATCCTATGTGTGAGTATAGATTGTCCCTCATACCCATCATATAAAGAGAAACCAACTTCTTTAAGAATATAGTCAAGAATAAACCAAATCCTTTGTTCTTTCCTGGTTTCACAACATCATTGCAAATATTTCTCAACAATAACTCTCCTATATCGACATGTATCTCCTTTTCTATTGCTATAATCATATCCCACATTAACCTTGTGCCTATATCATGTGCACCAGTTCTACACAATAAGCATTTATCAATAGCTTCATAAAGAAAAAACATACTCTACAGCTAGTTCATTTTTCTTGAAAGTCATCTTCCAGTTTTCTGGAAATTCTTTGTTAGCAGTGAACCTCTTCCAGTACTTTTTGTCTTCTTCTGAAAAATTGAGGTTGTCATAAGAGTCTCCTCCTTCTCTTAGACTTAGAGCTTTGCAAATGTCTCTTGCCCTGATTCGAACATTTCTTCCTTGAACTGTGATTTCCAACTTCTTTCTTTCAACATCTGCTTCAACATTCTTGTAACAATACACAACTATCTTGTCATCATACCCATTAGGAATATGAGACAGACAATAGTGTAGACCTTGATTGGATATTTTCACAATAACCCTTTTCCATAGAATAAAAAATCACCTTGATAGACATGATTCTGAGGTTTAGAAGTGGGGGTTTTGAGTGTTTGATGGTATTCGCAAATGTAAAGTAAGGTGAAAAAGGATGATGAACCCTTTAAATACCTTTCCTTACACGTGCTCAAGACAGAGGATGGTAATTCTGTCTTTACCAAAAATGTACGTGATTTTGAATTTCGAACAAAAACTTATTGCATTAAGCTTGTCCAAAATATAACTCATATAGACACATTAAATTCTATTTAAAATGTTAAACAATTTCAAACATTTTATTAATTAAAATGCTGAATAATCGAAAATGTTTGTAACCATAGTATTGACGTTTCTGAATTTATAGTGCTTCATTTAATTGATCTGAATTGTACATAGTACTGTAACTTTCTCTAAGTTTGTAGTTGGTTAACTTAAAGTATGAAAATCTATATTTGTAAGGAATCTAAAGTTAGTTGTCAAGTCTACAACTGTAGAGTTGTCAATTCTAAAATTGAGTGACTTTGCAGCTGCATATTCCTCCCGCCTTAGTGATTTTTTTTATAAGTTGATTTTTCAATTTTCTAAGTTTGACCAAGCAATTTAGTGATTCTTACAGAGTCTTTTTACAGTTCTAACATTCCCAAATTACCTCTCAAGATTTAAAATCTTGATTCAAACAAAGGTTTTGTGAAAATATCTGTAAGATTCAGATCAGTATGAATCTTTGTCAATTTCACATCATTTCTTTCAGCATGGTCTCTTATGGAATGATGTCTTACAGTCTAGCCCCCGGAGGGAAGAGATGATGGGCTCAGACTCCAGGAGGGATCGTGATGAGCCTGGGCGCCGGAGAAAAGAATGGAGCTCCGGAAGGAGAGACGAACAGGATCCCAGAAGATCCAGCTCCAGACAAAAGAGAAGTTCAGGGAGCTGGAGGGAACCTGAGGGTTAGAAATATACTGATAAACCGGGTGTTAGTGATGCAGATATGTGCTATCACTGCAAGACCGGGCACTATCAATATGACTGCCCGGAGCTCAACGCTCGTGAGAGAGAAGATTGAAGAGCAAAGAGAGATCTCAGGGCTTCAGATCGGAGAGCTATGCTTGATGAAGATTCCTTAGATTCAAATGGCCCAAGGCGCTAGTCCCTTGACCTCTTCTCCGATGAGGAGTATGATGATATCTGTCTTATGGCAGATGATGAGGTATGTTCTTCTGCCTCTTCTCCTGATCACGCACCTGAGCTTAGCTTAGACTCAGCTAGGGATCTCGACCTTAAGCTCGCTTTAGAGCAATTGATGGCCGATTTCTCAAGGCTACAGGAGACCCATACTCACAGCGGATGTGAATGCTGAACTGAGTGCGGAAAACACTCGCCTTACTGAGATACTCAAAGTGAGAGATACTGATGAGGCACTGAGGTTAGTGAAATTTCATTAAGAACTTCTGAACACTCGAAATGGGTATGAAGGAGTTCAGTTTGAGGTTGAACGACTCAGAGTTCTCAGTACATCACTCACTGATAATCGTGAGGTTGATCGATTCCTACTTCTGGAATAGTTCGAGTATGAGCGGATCGCCTTGCAGGAAATGCTCAATGCTGAGTGGGATTCTCGCCTCAGGGCTGCGTTCACTGCTCGTAGTAATGAGCGCTCCGTTAGGCTAATTTCTGATCATTAACTGGTGCTTCCATACACCACTGAAATTGACTCCCTGAGAAAGGAAAATGAGCACCTGAACTATCAGCTGGAGAAGTATACAAATCAGCCCAAGTGGTTGAGGAGTTAACAATGATTTCTCAGCATACTGATGGTGCTAAAGTACGGTTGGGTTACGACCCGGAGAATTCTCAAGACGAAAACAGAGGTACTTCAGGTAGCAACTCTGAAAGGGTTTTTGTCCCTGCCAAAACTCATGACAAAGGCAAAGGTATTGCTCATCAGGATAATGGCTCAGGAAAGGAGGAAAAGTCTGTTGAACCCGTCGGATAATTGACTGAGGGATCAAGGGCAAAACCTAAGGAAAGGGCAAAGAAACCTCACCAGGAGCCGAGGAAAATGGACCAGGGAAAGCCTAAGGCTAAGCTAGGAATACTCAGGCCTGGAGGAACTCAGCTTAAGGATACTTAGAGTCGAGGGAATCCGAGAAGGAACTCTGCTCCAATAAACCTTTGGCTCAGCCGAGGGTTACTCAGGATAGAGGGAACTCAGGTCAGAGGAAGCCTCAGGCCAAGCCGAAGGACACTCAGGTCCAGAAGCCTCAGACGGGGCACATGACCCATCAGAAAAGTCCTAATTCTGTTAGGAGAAGGACTAATCGGGTGGTTCATGAAGAGCGATGCAATCCTGATTCCGATAACACTCAGACCAGACCACATGTACCTAGAGGTCAGGAAAGAGTAGCTCCTTCTCAGGATAATCCCAGCCCCACTGCACCTAAGCCCAAGACGAACCGGAGGCCGACCCCCAAGAAGAAATTTGAGGCCTCCGCAACTCAGGCTGACACCCATACACCCTCAAATTACAAGGCACCAATGATTGGTGTGAAAAATGCTCGAAAATTCTGTATTTAATTTACTTAATTTAAAAAGATTTTGTGCATTATTTACACTAAATGACCAATTGTGCTTAATATAGAGAAAGGGATGTGTTTCGCTTAATTTTGCAGGAAATTCAGAAATAAAGTTGTAGAAAGGATCTCTTAGAATATTTGACAAAGTAATTTTTACAGGCTCTGAAGAGCATCTTTGTCAAACTACTATTCTGCAAAATACGGAACCACCACAAGTTTGTTTTCTTCACCATGCTCAGTTCGTGCCAGGTATTGACAGCAACCACACCAACAATTGAAATCCTCAACACAAACTCCCTGCAAACTGCTCAACCGACCGCCATTCCCTACTTCTAAAATGGTCAATTGCACGACACCGTTCGACGCCATCTCAGCCGTTCCCGTTCGCCTCAATCGGAGAACCGTGCCCTATCACCGCCGCCTCTGTCTCGCCGTCAATAAGCGACACTACCGTCGCCATCTCTCATGTCCGAAATCGGAAACAGCAGAACCGCCACCATACCTGTTCTCGCTGCCATGGAAGCTCCGCCGTTCTGAAATCGCTGTTGCCGGAAGCTGTTCACAGCACTCACCTCACCTCCTAAAAACCGATCGACACCACTCGCCTTTGGCCGGAAATTACCCAGCCGCGACACCATCGCTTCGCATCGCCGGAACCTGCACACGCGCGACACCACGGCACTCGCAACTCCGTCGCCCAGCCGATTCCGCAACACACACGACACCATTCGTCGCCATCCTTCGCCGTTCCCGATCGCGCACTGTCGCCGCACCTCCACAGTTCAATCGACGCCGGAATTCGTACACACCGGTAACCGTTCACTCCCTGGTAAGGATAGGCCAAAGTTATTTTTCTTAATTTCAGGCCCAGTTCTTTTAATTTGAAAGAGGCTCATTTGCTTGAAAAAGGGGAGAACTTATTTTCTGAGAGGAGATTAGCGAAACTAGAAAATTATTACTCCCTCCGTCCACGAAATTTATGCTCACATTTTTGCACGTGGTTTAATGCAATATGTCGGAAGGCATTATGGGATATTGTGAGGTCCGTTTTGAGTAAAAAAAGTATTTATGGAAAGTACATATGATATACTTTTCATAAATATTCTCTTTATTCAAAACGGACCTCACAATATCCCGTAATACCCTCCGAC